>OX451737.1:1442913357-1443513357 GCA_948472305.1 Vicia faba | reverse complement strand
CAGCCCTGAGATCATATTTCTTTTTTATTATTTGATTTGATTTTTATTGAATTATTTCATTTTAAATCAAATTAAATCATGTAAAATCCAAATATTGATTACTTGAGTTCTTTTTGGTTGTTTTAGGACTTAATCATCATCATGGTCAGCATCAAATTCGTATCTCACCATATCATGTACAAAAGATGGATTTTTGACAAATTAGGCAAGCTTTTAAAAGTGAATCAAATTAAATATTTTATGCATTGATGTGGAAGTTCCAAGGCATATTTGTTAACCTAATGCATTCCACATTACATAAGCAAGAGAGGCACACGAAATTGAGGGCTGGAGGCTGCAAGAATAACCAAGACCAAACTTGAAAAGGTGGTGAAAATTTTGAAATTCAAAGTCATAGCAAGAGGCGATCTCAGAAGCCAAGAAGGATTTCAATCAATTCCTGGAGGTTCACTGAATTGAAACCAACCCAAAGCAAGCTCCCATACACGCCCAAACGCACTATAAGTACCACGCGGATCCGTTTCTTTCTTGAATTCGAAAATCCTCATTCTGGCATCTTTTGGACAAAATAATTACATGTTTGTGATCACCAAGACATTTGCAAACTTTTTGTATTATTGAATTTCGTTTATATGACCTGTACCAAGAATCACCATAGCTAGGGTTCTTGGAGCTTTTTTGGGCGTTTTTGCTACAGGTAAAATTAGCCTTAATGATGGCTATGGACGTGACCGGGAGAGGAAGACGAATGCAACCATGGTCTTGGGAGGAATTTATATGGCCTGAGATGAATTTTAGGAACAGCCTATGCATTTAGCTGCAGATTCAAATCCGCAGGTAACTTCGTTACAGGCCTGGGGACAGGGACGACATCGTGTCCTCCCTTGATTGGCCCTTTTCAAATTTTCGCGCATTTTTTATTTTGCTGGCACATTAACGCGTTTTGTCTTATAATATTGTTTTTGTATATTGTTAACAACTGAAGCACAATGGCCTAGTGGAAGCAAGCGCTGACAACATCCAATAGGACCTGGGTTCGAATCCCAGGTCCCCCATGCGCTTTGTTATATTTTTTCTTAAGATAATCAGGTACAAATCAAGGCTTGCAGCTCACCATGTGCCTTCACAAGTCAAAGTGCCAGATGGCCAAAGGCCAGATCTGGTGATCCAGGTTGATGGTCCACCATAGAGTCCAATCAACATGCGCATCGGGGATCTCAAAAGGTCAAACGAGGCCAGCTTGTTATGGGCCTCAGATTGCTTCTCAAACCTCCAAAACAGGCCCATACACCTCTAACTCTCTCCATTTTATTTATTTTTGTTTTAATTGATTTAATAATTTTTATTATTTTCCAACCAATCAAAATTTATTTTTTCCTTTAATAAAATTAAAACCAAAAAAAATATTTTCTTTATTAAATTAAATTTTAGTATTTTATTTTTTATTAACAAATCTACTAATTAATTTAGGCCATTAATTAGAAATAACTTTAATATATTTTTGTAAATAATTAAAATCAATTAGACTTAATTAGGTTTTACTAACATTAATTAATTTTTATTTTATTTCTTTAAATACCAAAAATCCAAAAATATTTATTTTCATTAATTAATTAATTAATTAATTAATTTAATAATTAACTTAGATAATTTCTTTTTTAATTCAAAAACAAACAAAATAATCTTTTCTTTAATAACAAAGGGTCAAAACCCTAAACTCGCACTCGATTTAATTTTCCGCACGCGATCTATTTATTCAATATTGTATTTGTTCTCGGAATATAATAGATAATTAGGACCATTTAATTATTTTTATCGCTTTATTATTTTCCGCATTTAAATTTCAAAGGGTTGTTTTTGGCGATGTAAATACCCGACGCCTTGTAATTTAATTTCCGCAATTTATTTTCCGCAAAATATAACTGTTAGATGTTTGATAATAGGGATGCATGACAAGATTGAATGTTTTAACCTAAAATCAAATTAGATCACCATTAACATGTACAAAGATAAAAATAATTGAAAACGACACACTCGCACATGCGCACTCTTAGGGTACACCCCACTTGGTTGCCTTTGTAACGCGGTCATTGAGTATAGGTCACTTTAGAGGTCGTCCTCTTGTCCAAAGATCATAGTCGCCTCAAAATGGCTGCCTCGGATATTGTTGCCTCAAACAAATGATCTAAGACATTAGGGTTACCACTAAGGCGTCCTAACATTGCTTTAGTGACCGCACGTCCCTCATTCAAATTGATCCTTAAAACTCCAACGACAGTGCTACCTACTCATCAATAGTAGGATAGCATAGTCTAAAGGAAGATAACATAGAACGATTCCTTTTTCGAGTAGGTAGATGGTTCTTAAGTACTTGCTCTTTCAAAAAACAAAAACTTTTCACACTTACACTTTTCGAACAAAGTTTTCATAAAACACTTCATACATTCTTGAGGACAGAAACACGAGTCAAATAGAAGTTTTCAAACAAAAACTTTTTCAAACCCACAAGCACAATGAAAGCAATTTTGAAAACAATTGAGCAAGTACCTAAGAGCCCGTGGATAACCACGGATAGAAAGGGTGCTAACACCTTCCCTTTCTATAATCTACCCCCTGAACCCGAGAAATATCTCGAAAAAGGAATTTTTCTGTGCTTTTTTCCTTTCCTTGTTGGATAAAATAAAAGTCGATGGCGACTCTTGCTTACCGCGACATTTTGCAAACACAAACGCAAAACGCAAACCAGCATTCCAAAAAATAGTCAGTTCTTCCCATCGTATCACAATAGGCAGTATAAATTTCCACACCAAATAATCATTTAAAAATATTTTCCCATGACTCTTTTATTGTATGCTCTAGCAATCCTTTCTTTGTTCCTTCTCAAGACTTCTAAGGCATACAACCTTTCTTCGTCCAGATCAACTAGCTCATTCATCATCATTTTCCAATAATAATGAGAGGGAATTTCATTCTGCCTCTAGATTCTTACTGACTGTAAATATATTTCTACAGGAAGAACTGCATCATGCCCAAAGACCATACAAAATGAAGTTGTATTTGTTGCCTCTTTTGGAAACGTTCGACAGGCCCACAGAGCTTGATCCATGGTCTTATGCCATTTTTTTGGCTTTCTCCCTACATGTATTTTTATTAGACCAATGATTACCTTGTTAGAGGCTTTAACCTATCCATTCGCTTAATCATAATAGGGTGTAGAAGTTAATAATTTGAATCCCATTTCCTTAGCAAATTCCTGCATCTTTCAACCAATAAAGACTGATCCTTGATCGATTATTATTGTTTATGGGATTCCAAATCCATAAATTATGTGCCTTTGGATAAATTTGATAATACTTTCTTGATCTACATTTACCAAATGTATTGCTTAAATCCATTTTGTAAAATAATCAATCCCTACTAGGATATATCTTTGTCCTCTGGATGAAGCTGGTCGAATTTCTCCAACCAAATTTAAAGCCCAACCTCTAAAAGGCCATGGTTTAATAATGGAATGTAATTCGCTTGTAGGCGCATGTTGAATACCAGCATGAACCTTTCATTCTTGGCATCCCTTGGCGAATTCTATGCAATCTTTCAACATAGATGGACAATACATGCCATAACGGAATAATAGCCATTTCATCTTATGAGCTGCTTGATGTGCTTCACATGCCCCACTATGTACATTCGACAGAGCTAAGTATGATTCATTTTCTCCTAAGTATTTGAGTAGAACTCCTTCTGGTGTTTTCTTAAACAATTCATTGCCCATTAGAATGTAACTCAGCGCATGATACTTAACTTTCCTCTCCATGTCTGCTGTTGGATCTTTTAGGTAGGCTATTATAGGACTTCTCCAATCTATATATGCCAACCTATCTATAGACATTACTTCGAAATTCTCTTCATTTGCATATCCTAAACTCAAACCTTTTAAATCTATTGGAGATAGTTTAGTGGTTAATACCTTCCCACAAACTTCAATCAGTTCCTCCAGCCTTTCTTTCGAGACTTTGTAGCCTGATGCAATCTGGGCTAAGTCATTTGCCTCTTGGTTCTTTATTCTAGGAATATGCTTAATGTCAACATACTTAAACTTTTTAATCAATCTATTTTCCACCACGAAGTACGTGATTAGATTTTTCTTTTATACACTTGTACTCCTTGGTTATTTGCTTGATCACCAACTCGGAATCACCTCTTATTTCGACTCTAGTTTCCACCAATTTGAACAAAGCTTCAAGTCTTGTTATCAAAGCTTCATATTCTTCTTTGTTATTCGAACAAGGAGGCCCTATGATTTTATACTTGAACTTGGTTAGAATTTTATCAGGAGAAATAATCAAGATTCTAACACCAGTTCCTTCTTTGTAAGTTGAACCATCGAAAAATAGTTTCTAAGGTTCTAATACCATATAATCTTGAGGAACTCCGACCATTGCATGGTCAACTATGAAATCAGAGACCACTTGCCCTTTCATAGATTTTAAAGGTACTAAAGTTTAGGAGTACTCAGTTAGGGAAAGTGCCCACTTGCCAATTCGACTGTGCAAAACTGGCTTAGAAATCATATGTTTGATGACATCGAAATGAGAAGAAACATACACATCATCAGGCTTTATATAATATTTTAGTTTGGAAAAAGATAATTACAAACAAATACATAATTTTTCTATAGTACTATATCTAGTTTATGCTTCATTTAACACTCGACCAAGGTGATAAATGGCTCTTTCGAAACCATTCTCATCCTCTTGTGCAAGCATACTATAGTTTCATCAGACGCAGAAATATACAACCTTATACACCTATTTCTACAAGGAGGTAGCAAAATAGGAGGGTTGATAAGGTATTATTTTTTCTTATCAAACTCTTCTTGATGTTCTTTCTTCCATTCGGGTCCTTCTTGTTTTAAGCGCAGAAGAGGAGAGTGCATGGTATGCATGCAAATACATATTCATTCATTTCCAATGAACCCTCACACTTTGATTTTTTTAACAAGTAAGGGATGGAAACACTTGGCACGAGGCTCAAAGGTATGATTCCTTGGAAAAGGAATGAACACGTATGCTAAAATAAAGTTAACAATGCTCATGAACATAAAGATGCGGGATCATGGTTTCTATCATGGCAAATAACCACTACACTGTCTCTGAACTAGGTAAATATTACCAGATCAAAGATTCAGAACCAAACTCAGAACACAAGAGAACCAAGTACCATGAAGATCGGCAACAATATGGGATCAAAGTCTCCCCATCATAATAGATAATTGTTGTACTTGCTTCCTAATAAACGGACGAAACAAGATCAAAGGTCCGGAACATAAACCCAAATGAACCATAGTTACCATCAGAACCATAATCGCTATCAAAAACAAATTCACCAACGATACCTATGAAAATAAGTCATCCCACCCCACTCACGGGCGTAAACTAGGTCTGAGGTAAGGCAAAGGTTAATCAGAGTCGTAGGTTCTCTTGAAAGTACTATCATCGTACAACATACATGATAATGATAGTACCCCCATTAAAACTTACTCTGACCGTGGCTCTCATGATCAGACATGACAGGGAATATGCCTATTATCCGTCATGACTCTCCACTATAATCCTAGGTGTTACTAGTGGTCCCTTGGCATGGGTATTGGGCCTTTTACCTCTTGTAACACCCATCCAAACATGAAAACAGAGCCAACACATCAGTATCACCAATATATGGAAAGCGATAAAATACAATGCAAGCATATGCTCAGATAAAAAGGTATAAAATGAACAAGCTATAAAGCATAAAAATAAAAACCCAATGAAAATAAATCAAGGGCTAGGATCAACTCTGGGATGGACCAGTAATTGGTCAACCTTTTCCCACTGGAGTCGCTAGCTGAAACAACTGGCCGAATCGTCATCTGGTATAACATTAATAAAGTCGCCACCAAACGTCTTTTATCCTGCCAAAAAGGAAAGGTAAACATCGAGAAAACCCGAAGAGGGAGAAATCATGGTCTTTCAACCAAGATATCAGGTAAGGATGTCTGTTACGCGAGGGGAAGGTATTAGTACCCCACACGCCCGCAGTACTCTACAATATCCACTCTTGTTATTCTAATCTAATGGGTATGGTCAAGATCTATGGATAAAGCTTAAAGTTGAAAAGGGAATGCATGCAAATAAAATATGGGGAAAAGAAAGGAATATTTACAAAGATGTGCTCGATTAGGCCCCACAAAAACCTCTGCATACGTATCCCTTTTAAGGAATCATAGCAGCTGTAGTTCGACTCACATGTTTTGGTTTATTTTTGTTTTTTAGTTAACAAGACGAAAGACAACAAGAAATATGGAAAAGCATCAGACAAGACGATAAAACATCAGATAACAATGACGAAATATCAGACAAGATGACAAAACAATTAGAAACAATGACAAAACATCAGTAATGATGAAAAAACATCAGAAAAAAGGATGACAAGACATCACATGGCAACACAAACTCAGATAAGATGATAACACATCAGCATGATAACAAAATATCAAATAAGATGATAAAACATCACACCTAACAAAGATATCGACAATTAAAGTAGGATAACAAACATATGCGATGGTGAAACATCGGTAAAAAGATAGTAAATAACATGGCAAAGATGACAATACATAAAAAATTAGATGATAAAACATCACACCTGCCAATGATATTGAAAATCAAAGTAGGATACAAACATATGCGATGGTGAAACATCGGAAAAAAGATAGTAAAACATCATGGAAAAGATGATAAGATGTCAACTTAACAAGATTTAAAATAGAGCCAAAAGGCGTACAAACAATTAAGATTGGTTTGTATTTTTTACCTTGAAGAAGGATTTAAGTTCATTAAAGATGTTTTATGATTTTCCAAGAAAAAGAAAGTTTTTGTTTTAAGATGCGATATGCAAAGAAAAGAAAAAGTCTTAGGGGAAACTAGCAGAATAGTCCTAAAGTTGTCATGCATTGTTGATCCTATAGTTGAGAATAAGACAGGGGCACATCTACCTAATGTTAGTATACATAGATACAAGCCTAAAGTCTATTCAATTCACACTTAGAAAAGAGTGAATTAACAACTTATAGGGAGCATACAAGAGGAAAGTTCAATAAAGAAGAGAGAAGGGATAGAAAAACATCATATAAAGAGATAACAAGACATCAAGAAGCATGTATCAACTATAGATGATAGATGAAGAGAGGTATGATAATACATAATGGAGAAGGTCCATTTCCTCTTCAACGCGCACGAGATAAGAAAGCTCTACTGAACACTTCCTTGAATTTCTCTAATCAAGCAATGATTAGGCATACCCGGGTTGCATCAATAATCAATCACAAAATTATAGCACGAGCATCCACAAGATAACTGGAGTGCCGGGTGTAAGGAATTAAATCGGGTTATGATTAACCAAAGGGTGTACTTGATCAATCTCGTGATAGTAGGTGCTCCTATCCTCAACCATGAGACCCTTTTTGCATGGAAACACTTGGTATATGGACCAAAATGGTTGATTCGTGTTATGATTAATCAAGGACAAAACTTGATTAATCTTGTGAGGATGGCCATGCCCAAACTCAACTATGAAACCCTTTAAGAAAAGCTTGGTATGTAGGCCGAGGAAAGGTCGTGTGCTCTAGTTGGATGATTATGCATAATCAAATGATGATTAAAACATGTAAAAGAAATAAAATTCTAAACTACCAAGAAATAAAATTATAAGCTATTACAAACCATACGGGGATGGGGGTACAAGTTTATGAATGGGGTGTATCAAATCGAAAATACGATTAAAAGTCTAAATAAACAAATAATACAACCCAATCGAAATATTAAATAACTAATTAAATTGAATTATCTTATTTAATAGAATTAATTAACAAAATAATTAATTCTATCAAATATTATTTTCCAATGTAATTAATTATTTAAAACAAATGTTTTTTTGTATATTTTTTTATTATTTTTAATTGCTGAAAAATATTCAAACAAAACATTAGAAAAAAGAAATATAAAGAAAGAAAAAAAAGTTTGGGCCTAAAATTAACAATTATGGGGGGGTGCTGAAAGGAAATTTCTCTAGGCCCAAAAGGAGGATTCACTGGATCCAGTGTGGGAGGCCTTGGAGGGAGTACGGTGGGACGCGTAATGCTGGAGCGTTAGATCTTGCTGTGGACAAATCTGATGGCAATGAGGCGGTGGTGTATCATAAGATTGATGAGGAGGCACACGTGGAACCTGGTGGATTCGATGTGAGGCTCCATGAGAGAGCGCCGTAGTCGTGCGAATATGATACGTTGATGTTGATCTTAAAGAAATCGAACGGTTATCAGGAGAAGGAGCACAATAGCTACGATGATACACCCGCGCAGAATCAACCAATAACCACAAAGGTGATGACAATTATCATCACTTGATTAGAGCTTAATCAACACTTAATTAGATAAAACAAAATTTAACACAAAACTTAAATGAAAGCACAAATGATACTCCTCTCTTTCATTCTTCATGTGCTCTCACTCTCTCTCAACAATCAGTCGGAGATGATGAAGAGGCCACCGCGCTGGAAATCGCCTCACGGTAGAGGCGACAACGACGGATCACGATCTCGCACCGATCTTCAATCTTTTTACACCGCTAGCTTCCTTTTCTTCTTCTCTTCACTAATCTGGTGTTTGATTTTGCAGATATTGAACGATTATGTGTAGATATTGAAGGGAAGATTCGAAACCCTAACGTTTGAAGGGAAGATTCGAAACCCTAACATTCTACCTACTCAAAAGTCTTTCATGTTCATTTCCTTTTTCCTTTGACATTGTTATCTTACCATTGATTTGGTAAGTAACATTATCTTTGGATGTAAAAGGGACGAGCATGGGTCATCGTATAACCATGATTAGCAAGGTTGCAAGGTATCTTAGCATTTTCTTTAGGGACTAATATCATTTTGAAAGGCAACATGGATAGCATCATCGAGGGACTATGATCTTGTATTTTATTTGTTTTTGCTAACATACCTCACATGTATAATATGGCCATTTTTGTAAGGCAACAAAGTGGGTTTACCCTAAGGGTGTTTCTGTGCAAGTGTATTGATTTACATACATTGTTTTGTCTTGATTAGGATTTTCTATTTCTTTGTTTTAGTCTTTCCATACAAAACACTAATTATTAGCAATTGTTTATAAAGCATTTAAATTGCGGAAATTAAAATTACTACGTTATTACATCATTTAGGGGAGGGGATGTACAAGTTGCTAATGGGGAATTACAAGAAATTAAATCTAAATAATTATTACAACCATATTGAATTTTGAATAAATGTACAAAATAAACAAGTAAAAATGAAAGAATATAAAATGTAAGAAGGAATATGATTTTTGTTTGGTTTTCATGAAAAAAGGGTTTTTTGACCTAATTAAGTAAAATAATTAACTAAGAATAAGAAAATTAATATTTTAGTTAATAAAAGAAATTAAAGGAAACAATTTTTTTGGATTTTTTGTGAATTTAATTAAACTAGTAAATAAAAATAATTAAATAAAAGATCCTAAGTTCTAAATTGATTTTAATTTACAAGAAAATAATATAGTAATATTTAAAATTTATTATCTAAGTATTAAAAAAAGAAGTTAATTTATTAAAGAAAATGTTTTTTGTGCTTTTAGTTTTATGAAAAATAAACTAAATAAAAATAAAATAAAATAAATATAAATATTTTTGGTTTTTTTAGTAATGAAAATAATAATAATAATAATAATAATAATAATAATAATAATAATAATAATAATAATAATAATAATAATAGATAAAATAGTAAAAATAAAATAATATAAAAAAAATAAAAACAGGGAGGTTCATAAGTGAAACATGGAGTATTGTAAGAAAAAAAAGTCAGACCCAAACTGCTGGCTCAAGCGCTGCAAAAAAAAAACAAGAAAATGTCAAAAAAAATGAAAATAATGCAAAAAGGTCACGCTGGGGCTTGAACCCAGGACCCAAGGGTGACATGTGCGCGCTTTAACCACTAGGGTGGTGATACGTCCGTTAACTTATGTCAAACCATAAATATATATATTAGAAATTGCTTCCTGAAGGCAAACTTCATCTTCAACCTCGCGCCTGGCCAGACCACCTGCATCTTGCTGATTTTTCATCCATTTGCAAAAGTGTAAACATGAATCTTGTGGCAAATTCTTCACGATTTCAGAAATGAAAAGGATTAAAACTATAGATCAAAGACAAACATGAATTTTAATGGCCCTAATCTGAACCTTAACTTTTCCAGAAATTTCAATCTTAAAATTCTCTAAGTTCAAGCAATATAAATGAAAACTATGGACATGGCTAGCTTCAGGGCAATAATATCTACATTTTTCTTTCACAAATTAAACATGAATGATGCTTGTATGAAGAGTTCCAAGTTAAGGAAACTTACCTCAAAACTGGAAGTCGTGTTCTAAGTTTGAGCACTCCTCAAGGTGTTGTGATGATCAGAATAGCTCCACTGAGGTCTCAGGAAGCTAATGCAATGCTTAGTTTGTACTGGAGGTGGCTGAATCATGCTGGAGAAGTCCAAGTGCAAAGCTCTGTTTGGAAAATGGAGGATGGTGTTAATGGTGTTACAGTCTTGTAACATGGTGTGGGATGGGTTCTAAATGATGTTTAGAAGCTTTAGAAAAAAAAAGGCTTGAAAACGCACGAGGGAGATGTGAGTTTCAAACTTTTGGCCAGGTTATGCAAGAATGGAGGTATGTGATACAGTTCTGAGTTCTTGGGAGTTTTGGGGCTTAAGCATGCATGTTTTTTTGTTACCAAGGACTTGTACATAAGTGTGATACAATGGGAGAACTGACTTGAGGGTTTTGCATTTTATCGCAAATGTTGCGGTTAGTAAGAGTCGCCACCGACTTTTCTTTTATCCAAAAGGAAAGGTGAAAAAGCACAAGAAAGACCTTTGAGATTGTTTCTTGAGTTCGGGGGGTAGATTATGAAAAGGGAAGGTATTAGCATCCTTTTCATCCATGGTTTTCCATGGGCTCTTAGTTACTTTCTAGATCACTTGCTTTTGTTGTTTGAAAATGTGTTTGGTGTGGTTTTGAAAGTATTTTGTAAAATAGGCCATTCGTTTGAGCAACCTTTATAATGATTCTCGTTCGTAAGAATGTATACAAAGATGTTTGTCTTTTTGAAAATGTTTTCAATGTTTGAAAATGTGTGTGTTTGTTTTGCAAAATAGCAAGGATAGTTGTTTGAAAGTAGAGCAAGCAACTAGAAGTAATCTACCTACTCAAATATCTTTCTTATGCATTTTCTATTCCTTTGACATTGTTGTCTTACCATAGATTTGGTAAGCTACCCTATCTTTGGATGTAAGCGGGACGGGCGTGGGTCATCGTATAACCATGATTAGCAATGTTGCAAAGTATCTTAGCATTTTGAGGGACCAAGATCATTTTTTAAGGCAACTTTGAATAGCGTCATCGAGGGACTATGACCTTATATTTGTTTGTTTTGCCAAGATACTTCACATGCGTAATATGTCCATTTTTTGTATAAGGAAACCAAGTGGAGAAACCCTAAGGGTGCTTGTGTGCAAGTGTGTTATTTTCATGCTTTGATTTTGTCTTGGATTTAAGGTTTTCTATTTGATTTGTTTTTATCTTGCCATACAAACCCTAATTACTAACATGGCATGTAAAGCGGTAAATCGTGTAATATAAAGATTACTAATCTATTACAACAATTTATGGGAGGGGGGAGTACAAATTTGAATGGGGATTTGCAAGAATGTAAATTTAAATAAGTTATTACAACCAAATCGAATTTGTACAAGTAATGAAATAAATAATGTTCAAGATAATTTAAATATGCAAAGATACATAAAAATGCAAAGATACATAAAAATGCAAGAAAAGGATTTTTGTTTTATATGCAAAATAATTTTGACCTAATCCTAAGAATCTAAGAGGAGGAAATTAATTCTTAAAAAGGGGTTAACCCTAATTTCTAAATTAAAGTAAAGCTCTTTAAATATTATCTTTTTGTGTATTTTTTGTATTAAAATAATAAGTAATATTTGGTTAAAATATTTAGTCTTTTTATATCCCAAAAAATAAATATTTACAAGTATATATATAAATATAAAATAGTTAAACTAAATCTATTATATTTACAAATTTACTTAAGAAAGAAATAATTAATATATAGTTTAATAAAAATATTTTTTCATGTGAAAATAAAAATAAAATAAACAAAATTCAAAATTGTCATATTTTATATTTTTCATGATTTTATATATTTAAGAAAATATTTAATAAACAAAAATGAAAATAAAACAAATAAAAAAAAAGTGAAAATAGTTGGGCCAGGGGTGCTATAAGGAGACAGAGAGTAATATGTTAAGCAAAAAACACTAAGGCCCAAAGAATCAAGCCCATCCTACAAAACAGCAAAAAAATGGAAAAGGAAAAATAAAAAGGTAGCGCCAAGGTTCGAACCCATGACCTGGGCCTTACCAGCGCGCTACCTTGCCACTGGGGTGGCTATACATCCGTTGATTTATATGAAATAATAAAGACATAACACAAACAAAGCCCTTGCCCTGTACTTCATCTTCTTCCTCAAGCTGGCCAGGAGCTCTGTAACTTTCTCATCTCTCAATAAAAATGGAAACTGATAACATGAATGTTGTAGCATTTTGTCTCACGATTCTAACCATGTAAATCATGTAACCTAACAATCAAAGATCAAAACAAATTTTAAAAGCCCTAAATTTAAACCTAATTTTTCCAGGAACTTCAAGTTCAAAATTCTCTCAACTCAGGCCAAATAAATGCAAGATATATATGTACAACTTCGTAGCAATGAGGTCTACATTGTTTATTCACAAATCGTGGCCAATGGATGCCTGTATGAAGAGATAAAAGTTGAGATTCTTACCTCTTTCATTTGAAATCATGAATGGAGTTTGAGTGAGATTTATGAAGGCCTGATGATTGCTTGAGCTTGCTTGAATCTCCCTGAGTATGTTCCAACCCTTGCCTTGCTTTGGAAGTGCCTGGAACTCTCTATCCAAGTCAACCTGCAAGCTTTGAAAACTAAAATGGCAGGTGAAGAAGGAGATGTTCCATTGCAGGGATGATGGTCTGGATCTCTTAGATATGAAGTAGGTAAAGTTTTTTGATGGTTAAAACTTGAAACGCATGAACCAAATGATGGATTGCTATGCTTATGCAAAAATTACAAGTTTTGACAGTTTTTTGGTGATATAGCATGTTTGAATGTTTCAGGACTTTTTCAATCGTGTTTCTAGTTGTAATGTGTTTGTATATTAGTATGGGATATGTTTCAAGTCATCTCTCCAACAGATTTGTGAGTTCTAGCCTTTTGGCACACTTTCTTGCTTTTGAAGCAAAGTGAAGAAACAAGTATTCACATGCTTGTACTGGCCTGATTGGGGTTGGTATAAGCTTTGAACAATTTGCTTTAGGCCTGTAGGACTTGTGTGTGCAGAGAAGACAGGTCCAATGCTCAAGAATTGGAAAGTTGCAAAAGTGAAGCTTTTTCAAAATGGCAATGGCCACTTTATGCCATTTATGGAATTACAACTTGGACAAAAGCTATTGAGCTTGAATTAAAGCTTTGTCAACTGAGTAAGCATTAAATTATGAAGTTAGAAACAAGTTAGGGACCTGTAAAGCATGAATTAGGCAGCATAGGTTCAAATTTGAATTTTGTTCTTCATGAAATGGCTTGAATTCAAAGTGAGAAATTGCCAACTTCATCTCTTCGATTCTCCCTACTCAAAAATGATCTTGAAGAGTTCTTGGACATTTTGGAAATCTTGCAATGTGCTCTATAACTCATATTTTAAATGCATTTCAATACTCCTCTTGGAACTAGGTGAAAATTTTCCATGAAGTTGGGTCCAAAACCTACCTAAATTAGGGCAAAATTTCACTAATTTATCTAGTTCATGAGCATGTATTCATAAAATTATATCTTGAGATTCAAGAATCTTTAGGGAAAAGTGTGTGAATAAAAGTTATAGATTTCATGGAGGTCTACAACTTTCATGTTGGGAACTTTCGTTGAATCATCTTGTATCATGGTGAAAAAATGGCTTAAAGTTGAGAAAAAATAAGAAATTTTCTATACTTAGAAAAATTTCTAAGTTAAGAAAATTTCCAATTTTAAAACCTAATCTTCAATCCTTGATTTCTTGATGAACAAGTTTCACATTTTGACATGTTTTTTATGAATTGTGACCCTTGGCACTTGATTTTGACCAAAAAGTCAAAGTTTGACTTTTCAGTATACAGTTGACTTTTGATCAGTTGACTGCAAATTTCATCTGTCTATCCAATGGATTTGCAATGTTTTGAACCATATAATTAGGTCAAGATGATGCAATTGAATCCTTGGAATCATGCTTTAACTCAATTGTTCATTTTCTAGGTCAAAAATCAGAAATTACCCTTTCTCAGTCAAAACCCTAATTTGGACCATTTTGCCCTTTTGATGATTTGATCAAATTTCTTGAGGAATTATGATCCAAACTTGATCAAATGATACATATGAGTCTAAAATGTTAATGTGGATAAAAAGTTATGAAGTTTGACTGTAAATTGGCCATAGTTGACTTTTCCCCCAATACAGTTGATTTTTAGGTCAACTATCCAATTGACTGATCAAAAATATGGTTCAAGGCCTGAAACTTGTCATGAGTAAACTTAGGGGGTTCATAATGATGTTTAAAAGTCATATGAAGTATTGATAGTCCAAAAATCCTTGTGCAAATTCAAACCCTAATTTTGGGTCAACAATGTAAGATGAGATGTCTTGAGCTGACCAAACCCTAATCTAGTCTTGAGTCAAAGAGATCTTGTGAGAAAAGTCTTGATAAATGAGAGGGAAAATTTAGGGGCACAACAGCTGCCCCTGTTCAATCTTCTTAGACCTTAAGAGTTAGATTGACGAGTCTTGTCATTCGTGACTCGAAGGTGAAAGATGATTGGACACTAGAGTGCCCATAAATTTGAACTCGACGATGTGTAGTTGAGGGAATGGGCTTAAAGATGCCATTTGGAGAAGTGATAGAATATTGATGGAGATGGGCTTGTAGGTGCCATCGAAAAATGTCTGTTGAATTATAAGTTGTAAGCTGAAAGAATGAGTATCAGAACGGAGTCCATGTCTAGAGCGTGTCTGAACTGTATCTGAAAGTTGATTTTGACTAAGTACTAGAATGGCATCCGTGTTTGGAGTGTATCCGTACTGTATCTGAAGTCTGGATTTGAATGAGTTTCAGAATGGCATCCGTGTCTGGAGCGTATCTGAACTGTATCTGAATTTGAAAATTGAATGAGTATTAGAATGACATCCGTGTCTGGAGCGTATCTGAACTGTATCATGAAAGCTGAATCTGAATGAGAATTAGAATGGTATCCGTGTCTGGAGTGTATCCGTACTGTATCTGAAGTCTGAATCTGAATGAGTATCAGAATGGCATCCGTATCTAGAGCGTATCCGTACTGTATCTGAAGTCTGAATTTGAATGAGTATCAGAATGACATTCGTGTCTGGAGCGTATCCGTACTGTATCCTGATTGTATATTGTTAATGGTAGCTGTCTAATCTTATCCTGAAAAGGGTAAAATGTTAGCTGAAACAAAGTTATATTGTATGATGCAATGTATTTGCTTTATCAATGTTTATGATATATGGATGTAATGTATGTGCATGTAAGCTGATTTGCTGTATTGCTGTCTGATTGAGGAAAATAAATCCCTGAAAGCTGCTGAGGATATGTTGAACTTTCAATGTCTTGGAGTTGAAATACTGACGAACCCTTGTTGAGAGAAGTAAATTCTGTTGTGAAGGCAACACGATGATCTACTTGAGGAATCCTGAGAAATTTGACGATTTCTACTGGGGATTAATGATTTAAAGTTTTAGTTCCGCTGGGGATCTAAATGACGTACTGTGGGGATTGCTTTATGGAATAGCCGAGAGACATTTTCCTATCCTTTCAATCTGGTCAGTAATTATCTTTCTAATTTTGTTTATTTGTAAACAGTAATTATGTTCAAATGCATATGTTCATTAATGAATCATTGGACATTTTTGCAAATAAAACACAAGTGTAAAGAAAAAGACAAATAGTTTTCTGTACTTTCAAAGAGATATCTTTGTATTTGACTTTGAATAAGTATTTTGTACAAGGGAGACAAACATTCTAGTAAGAGAATGGTGCCATAAAACAAGAAAAATTTATACAAAGAAAGATAGCTATGTGTAATAATCCCATGGGGTTCCCATTCTGCTATAGCCTTCGTATCTCTGAGCATCTTGTCTATTTGTTGCTTCATCCGAAGATGATTAAATTGATCAGGAACTCCGAGTTTGTCCGTGGAAATCAAAGGTTGTCCGTAAAGTGATCCGATGGGACATAGTCAAATGCTTTAATTCCCTAACTTTTGCCTGGACCGCCCTTTCGGGTTTTCAGTCCACCGGGAAACCCTTTTTTTGCCCAAGTCGCCATTTCGGGTTTTCAACTTGCCGGGTGTACAGATTTTTTTAATTTTATCCCTAATTTTTGCCCGAACCTTTTTGGTTTGCCGGGATGCCCTTATTTTGCCTAGGTGTGTCAACCTAGCGGGTCTCTTATGCGTATTATCTTTTGACTATGTCTGCGTTCGCAGGGTGTGGCAGGTCGTCACCATCTATGGTGGTCAAAATCATTGCCCCACCGGAGAATATATTTTTGATTACAAATGGTCCTTCATAGGTAGAAGTCCATTTTCCCCTGGGATCACTTTGTGGCAAGATGATACGTTTGATCACTAGATCCCCAACTTGATATACTTGACGCATGAATTTCTTGTTGAAATCCTTGATCATCCGTTTTTGATACATTTGACCATGGTAGATAGCAGTGAGTCTCTTTTCATCAATTAAGTTCAGTTGATCAAGTCGAGTCGGGATCCAATCGTCTTCATTCAAACCTGCATCCTTCATAATCCTCAAAGAGGGGATCTAAACCTCAATAGGTAAAATAACCTCCATGCCGTAAACCAAAGAATAGGGTGTTGCCCCAATTGATGTGCGAGCCGTGGTATGATACCCGTGGAGAGCAAATGGTAGCATCTCATGCCAGTCTTTGTAAGTGACTATCATCTTTTGTATGATCTTTTTGATGCTCTTATTTGTAGCCTTGATAACACCATTCATCTTTGGCCGATAGGGGGAAGAATTGTGATGCTAAATCTTGAATTGCTTGCACAAGGCGGTGATCATAGTATTGTTAAGATTTGTACCATTGTAAGTGATGATCCTTTCTGGGATACCGTACCGTCAAATGAGATTTTGCTTGATGAAGCGGGCAATAACATTCTTAGTAACGAAAGCGAAGGAAGCTGCTTCGACCCACTTTGTAAAATAGTCAATGGCCACTAGGATGAAGCGGTGTCCATTGGAGGCTATAGGCTTGATCTCCCCAATCATATCAATTCCCCACATAGCAAAGGGCCAAGGAGCTGTCAAGACATTTAGAGGAACCGGAGGTACGTGCACCTTGTCAGCATAAATTTGACACTTATGACAGGTTCAGGAGTGTTGATAGCAATATGCTTCCATGGTAGACCAATAATAGCCTGCCCGTAGGATTTTCTTCGCCGTCGTATGCCCACTGGAGTGAGTGCCAAAAGTACCTTCATGTAATTCAGCCATGATCTTTTCCACTTCAACCTTATCCATACACCTAAGTAGAATGGAGTCATGATTAAGTTTGTACATGATGCCATTACTCAGGAAGAACTTATCAGAGAATCTCCTTAAGAACTTTTTATCATTGATTGAAGCTCCTTCTGGATATTCTTGAGCCTCGAGATACCTCTTGACTTCACGAAACTAAGGCTGGTTCACTACCTCTTCAGTATTAGTCTCGTGACAGTGTGCTGGTTCATCCATTCGTTCGATGGTGATCTGGGGAGCTTCATTATCCCAATTAAGTTTAAACATAGATGACATTGTAGCTAGAGCGTCTGCTAGTTGATTTTCTTCTCGCGGGAAATGATTGAAGGTAATCTTCTCAAAATGTGGTAGCAATGTCAAAACATGTTCTTTGTAAGGGATAAGGTTTGGGTGCTTAGTGTCCCATTCCCCTTTGATCTGACTGATGACCAAAGATGAATCTCCAAACACATCTGAAGACTTGATTCCCAAGTCTATGGCAGCTCTGAGACCAAAGATGCATGCTTCGTATTCTGCCATGTTGTTCGTACAGTTGAAGCAAAGTCTGGAAGTAAAGGGAGTATGACACCCTTCAGGAGATATGAGTACAACGCGATACCATTACCAAGTGCATTGGATGCCCCATCAAAGAACAGGGTCCATCGGGATCCTTGTTCAGGTCCGCCATATGGTCTGATTTCTTCACAGTTGTCTAATGTTATGATGTCTTCATCCAGGAATTCAAACTTCATGGACTGATAATCTTCTACAACTTGATGAGCAAGATGATCAGCTAGCACACTACCCTTTATAGCTTTCTGGGTAGTATACTGTATGTCATATTCTGTTAGGATCATCTGCCATCTAGATATCCTCCCAGACAGAGCAGGATTTTCGAAGATGTATTTTATCAGATCCATCTTAGATATCAACAAGGTAGTATGAGTTAACATATACTGTCTTAACCGGCGAGCAGCCCATGCCAGGGCACAACAAGTTTTCTCGAGCAGTGAATATCTGGTTTCACAGTCGATAAACTTTTTGCTCAGGTAATAAATAGTGTGCTCTTTTCGGCTAGACTCGTCATGCTGCCCCAATACACACCCCATTGAGTTTTCTAAAACAGTCAGATACATGACCAGTGGTATTCCCTCGACTGGTGGCATCAAAACAGGAGGCTCTTGTAGGTACTCTTTGATTTTTCCGAAAGAAGTCTGGCATTCATCATTCCATTTGACTACTTTATCTTTCTTCAATAGTTTGAAGATTGGGTCACAAGTAGCTGTTAGGTGAGAAATGAACCTGGAAATATAGTTCAGGCGTCCCAAGAATCCTCTGACTTCCTTCTCAGTACGAGGAGCAAGCATTTCTTGAATTGCTTTAACCTTGGCAGGATCAACCTCAATACCTTTGTTGCCGACGATAAAGCCTAGGAGTTTACAGGACCGTACTCTGAATGTGCACTTGTTTGGGTTCAACCTTAGTTTATACTTCTTCAACCTCTCAAACAACTTTTACAAGTGATCAAGGTTCTCTTCTTCTGTTTGTGATTGGGCTATCATGTCATCTACGTAGACCTCTATTTCATGATGTATCATATCGTGAAATAAAGCTACCATGGCACGTTGATAGGTTGCCCCAACATTCTTCAGTCTGAATGGCATCACTTTGTAGCAGAATGTGCCCCACTGTGTGACAAATGTAGTTTTCTCCATGTCCTCAGGTGCCATTTTGATTTGGTTGTAACCTGAGAATCCGTCCATGAAGGAAAACACTTTGTGATGGGTCAAATTGTCAACCAGGATATCGATGTGGGGAAGTGGAAAATCATCTTTAGGACTGGCCCTATTCAAATCTCTATAGTCCATGCACATTCGTACTTTGTCGTCCTTTTTAGGCACAAGAACAATGTTGGAAACCCATTGAGAATAGGAAGTGACTGCCAAGAATCTGGCATTGAATTGTTTCATGATTTCCGCTTTGATCTTGTCTGACATGTCAGGTCTCATGCGGCCGGCTTTTTGTTTTACTGGTAGACAGTCTTCTCTTGTGGGAAGACGATGTACCACGATGTCTGTATCAAGTTCTGGCATGTCTTCGTATGACCAGGCAAAGATCTCAACATAATCATGCAATAGCTGAATCAGACGCTCCTTGACACTTGGCTCTAGATTGGAACCTACCTTGATTTCTTTTTTATCCTCCTCGGTACCCAAGTTGATTGTATCCACCGGTTCCTCATGAGGCTGAATAGCTCTTTCCTCTTGTTGTAGTAGTCTGGCCAATTCCCCTGGTACTTCACAATCTTCCTCACCTTCGTCTTCGGCTTGGTAGATTAGATCCTCAGAGTCACAAAAGGCCATAGCAGTATCATTACCCATGGGATCCGAAATGGAGGGGTACCTGCATTTATGAGTGTGGGTGTGTGTAAGGGTATAGCCACCCTTAAAGAATAAAACGTAAAAGAAAGAAAATGAGCATAAAAGTTTGTATGTGAAAAGTGTCCATGATTCATTGAATGTCATATGAAGATGAAATAAAAACCCTTACAAATGGACCATTGTGCCTCAGGCAAGACACAAGGTTTTACATGTGCGAATTGTTTGTGAATATTACAAGTCCAACAGAAATGTAAAAGATAAATTATTGAGGGATGAGAGTTATTGGGACCAAGTCTTTGGCTTCCCAATTGCGAAGTCCTCCGTTGACAGTAGGAAAGATCCAATACTCCAAGCTACAATCCTCTTCACCATATTTCACTGCATTGACCTCTCGGTTGCTAATCTTCAAAGGTGGCCCTCTAGCACGGGCACGACACACAGCCTTCTGAGCACTTAAAGTAAACCCTAAGCCAAACTTGTCAGATTTATATGGAATATCCGGAAGTTGCCCCCAAATGGTGCATCCACCCTCCTCTACTACTGCCTTGGCGTCCTTTAGAGATGACATCCGGAATGGAGGTCTTGTAATCTTGGGAATTTGGGACACCATCTTGGTTACTGCTACCTCTTGAGAGACTTCTTCGAAATGTTGAAAAGGAGTTTCAATGAACTCGCCGTCCAATTCTACATACCGGAAAGAATTGAGGTGGCTAATCATATACTCTTCCTCTCTGTGGACAGTGATAATCTTTCCATGGACCGGATATTTCAGCATCTGGTGCAGTGTAGAGGTGACATCACCGGAATTATGGATCCACGGTCGTCCTAGAAGATTGGAGTAAGAGGGGCGGATGTCCATTACATATAAGGTTGAGTTGAAAGTTTGAGTCCCAACCTTTATGGGGATATCCACCTTGTGGTACCCCAAAATTTACCCTCTTGATTTTGGCTCATGTTTCATCATGAATATCATATTGCATTGCATTCATACATTGTGATGGGATCAAAATACTTTGGTTATCAAGTCTTCCTCAAGCTTTGAAGGTTGATTGCATTGACAAGTTTCTCAAGTAGAACCTTATCATCTAAACCACTGGATCTTTCAAGCTCAAAAGTTATTGCATATCTCAAGATATTTTATCCATCTCTTTGGATCATCAGAGGATTGAAGTTTGAGATTGATTATAAGAGGAATCACTCTTTTGATTCACCAGTCAAATTAGGGTTTTGCTTGATCAAGGATATTGATCAATGTACAAATCTTGATTTGGAAGCTACAATATCTCATTGGTATTTGGAAAGTCTTTGTACAAGAAATTGGCCAAGATGCCCAGAGGATTTGAAGTTTTGGAGATGATTCATCAGTCTCCTAAGGTGTTAACCAAAACTAGGGTTTGGGATTTCATCAAGATTTCTTGAAAATTTTGAAGCGAAACTTTGCACATGGCCTCCATATATTTGGAAGATAATATGTTTGAAGTTTTGATCATCAATTTTGAAAGGAAGTGGATCAATTGATTCAAAGGGGCAAAATGGTCATTTTGGTCAAAATCATTCAAAGTCAAGGTTGACCAAGGGAATTTTTGGTCAAACATCAATTCAAGGATGTGCTTTTAATATTTCAAGTCCATTTTGATCATTGGATCAAAGAGATTGAGGTTTGGGTTGAAACTTGTTCATGAAGAAACCCTAAAAGTTTCTAATTTTGGAAAATAAGGACTTAATTTCAAAAATTCATATTTTATTCACCTTTGATCAAAAAAATGAAAATGAAGTATGCTTGGAAAGATAAGAGGATGATATTTCATCTCCTTTTGGTTTCATGTCTAAATTGGGAAAGAGTCAAGAGTTATAAAGCTTGGAAGTCACAAAATTATAGGTCATTTTCCAAATTTAGTGAATTTCATGTCAAATTTTGAGGACCTTAATGGATTCGATTGCAAAAACTCAAAACTAAGGGATTGTAGTTCTTTTCAATACCTTTCCAAATTGTACTCATTTGTGTCCAAATTCAAAAATATGAGCAAGTTATGGACTTTGGAATTTTGAGGCATTTTATTGAATTTTGACAAGTATGCAAAATGGCCATTTCTTGCAAACTCAAGTTTTAGCCATTACTTTTGCTTCTAATAAGTCCCATGACAAATTTTTGATTTGAGGAAGCCCATAATGGCAGCAAAATCGTGCCCCATGTGCAGTTGTGCCACCATGACTCCAAAATTGTCAAGACTTGCCAAATTTGCAAAAACACTAGCATGATCTCATCATAAGGAATCAAGGGCCAAGATTTGGTGGATCAAAATATGAGTAAGAAAGGCCTCAAAAGCAATTGAAATAAGGAAAAACGCACGAGGCATTGGCATGTTCAGAATTTCACTTTTCAACATAGCAAAATTTCCAATTGGGCAATGCACTCATTTTGAAGCCCATTTCTCTTGAAAAACCTACTATACATGTCATATATAATGAGAGGCAAGCACTGAAGGCGAAGGAGAGAGCTCATAACTTCAAAATTCCAGATCTGAACTCAAAATTTCCATAGCTGCATTTTTCTTCGAATCTCAAGTTTCAATGGTGCATTTGGAGTTTTTCTTCTTGCTTCTTCATCCTCAAGCGCTAAGGAAGATAAAGCAAGCTTTGAATCGCATATGGAGTAAGATAATCGAGCTTTTAGATTTTGAATTGAGGTAGGATCATTCAACTTCGATTTTTGAAATGTAGCCGTTTATTGTTGGAATTAAGCATGAAAATCTGTTTGTGGATGTTATATGAATGATTCTGAAGCAATTCGGGGTTTCATTTGGTATATAATGCGTGTTTGAAATCTCTGCAACTCTGGATTTTCAGTGAGTTTTTGAAAATTTCATGCTGAGATTTCTAGATCCATGGCTGTCTATTTGATGTGATTTGAATTGTGTTTAATTCCTTGCCATGTTAACTTTAATTTGCACTTGATTTGATGAAAAATGGTTGAGAAACGAGTTTGTTTGGAGGTATTGAAGTTGGGGTGCAAGCTGATGGGTGCGCGCGTTTTCTGGTTTGGCTGGAGGTTAGGGATGATGAGGTGTCATCATCTGAACGGTCCATTTGAATTTTTGAATATTTAGTTTATATTTTGTTTTCAATTGATTTTCTGATTTTTGTTACTTGACAAAAACAATTTGAAAAATTATGAAAAAATCATCACAAGTCCAAAATAATTTCCACTATCTTGTGTAATTTTATTGGAATTTTTGAAAAATGTTTTGATTGGTTTAAAATTCATAAGTTTAAATAAATGTTTGCTTAAGGATTATTTTTATTTTAATAATTCTTTTGATCTAAAAATTCCACAAAAAATGTTTTGGACTCATAAAATAATTTAGAAATTGATTTTGATTTTTGTTTAGCTTTTTTTATTTATTTATTTTTGATTAAAAATTTAATTTGAAAATTTAATTTTAAATGTTTGCTTCTTAATTTTATTTTAATATTTTCCTTTAATTCAAAAAATCATGCAAGCTTGTTTTTAATCATAGAATCTGAATATATTTTTATTTTGACCTTTTCATGACTTTTGGCTAGGGGTTGCATTTTTGCCTTTAAATAATAGTTTAATTGTTAATTGTTTGTTTGATTTTTATTTTAATATTTCCTTTAATTCAAAAATTCCACAAAAAATCAGGGATGTGTGTTTTTAATTCTAATATTTGAATATAATTTTGGTTGGATATTTTTATGATTTTTGATTAGAATTTTATTTGAGATGTGATTATTTGTTTAATTGATTAATTGTTTGAATTTGATTTTATTTTTGACTTTTCGTTAATTCAAAAAATATGAAAAATATGTATTCTGACATTTAAGGTTTCCTTGTGGCTTGCATGATCTTGGTTTGAATTGTTTGAATTTTGATCTTACCTAATTAATATTTAAGATTAAAATTCAAACAATTAGGATTTTGTAGCTTACATTGCAAGTTTCATTTTCAAAACTATTATGCCCTGGATTTTCAATGGAATTTAAGTCTTGGTTAGGGTTCATGGGTGTATTGAGGATCTGAAAACCATTTTTCTTGAATTATTTGACTTGGTTTGATATTTTTCCACAAATTATTTTGAAAGCTTGTCTAGTTTGGTAGTTTGGCCAACTAGTTTTGGACTTTGGGCCTCATTTGATTCCCTCCTCAATCACTCATGAACTTAAGACTTGCTTTCTGACTTCTACACACTTCAAAGAAGCTAAGAATTTTTTGGTTTGAATTATTGATCCTTGTTTCTATTTTTGATGTATTTTTGAAGTGAAGGTACCCAATATGTGTTACATATCTTGTTGCAATTTGTTTGATGGCCAATGAACTTGAGTGAGGCCTATAATTGGGCACCTAATGATCATGTTGGATATGTTCATCCAAATAAACTCAAGTCATTTTCTTAAATTACCCATTTTTGAATGATTGAACCTTTTGATGCATTGTGTGGGATTCCTCTTCTATTATGCTTGTGAGCTGTGATGAATTAATTGTGCATGATTGAATTGTGGTTGCTACTAACCTTCATGGTCTTTGATTGTATTCTTCTCAAGCTCCCATGATCCTAGATTGATATTCAATTGTCAACTCAATATGGTGATAGAAAGAAGCAACATTCCTCTAATTTTTGACCAAATTGTGCATATGTTTGTTTCTTTTTGTTCATCATGTCTAATGCTATGATAACTGTTATCATGTTTTTTCTCACTTCATCATGTTTCATCCATCCCTTATGTGAGTCATCATTCACTTTATGGAATTCTAACTTGCCTGTTGAATGTGCGAGGTACTTTGAGAAAAGTTTTCCATTTCTGACTTGAGGCTACTGTGTTTCACTTTATTTGTGGAACACAATTTATTATGTTTGCACTACTCTTGGTCTTGGCATATTTGATAGTCTATGCAAGATGTGTATATCTGATTATGAATGCCATACATTTCCCATGGGATCTGTTTATATATGAAAATCTCAATACTTACATCCTGATGGCGTAATTTCTAACTTGAATTGTCTGCTGATGCCAGCTTGCTTGAAGTTCTCTGGGTTTCTTTTATTCTTGTTCAATTGATACGGATAGTTATCCGTTTGGTATTGCACTATTTCCTTTCTTCTATTTTCATTTTGTATAGTTTAATTTTGCATGATGGGACCTCTGTTGCTGATATATGTCAGGAGGCCCTCTGTTTTTGTTTGATACATGTGTTGTGTTTGTTTCTTTAACTTTTGATCGATGAGTCACTCGATTTAGGAATTGAGATCACGACTTCACTCGCAGTGCATGTTCCCTATAGGATGTTTATTGTTTTTCTTCTTTAATTGTTGATCGATTAGTCACTCAATTTAGAAATTGAGATCACGACTTCGCTCTCAATGCATGTTCCCTATAGGATGTTTATTGTTTTTCTTCTTTAATTATTGATCGATGAGTCACTCAATTTAGAAATTGAGATCACGACTTTGCTCTCATTGCATGTTCTCTGTAGGATAGTTTTGTTAAGCTTCCTTTGACATGAGAATTAAGGTAGGGTTTTCCTTTATCCTCAACCTTAGGGTCAATCATTGTATGATAACATTAGGGCTAGAGATTTGGATAGTCTCCCTCAGTTGTTTTCTTTTCCTTTGCATTCTTGCATCTTAAAACAAAAATTGTTTTCTTGGAAAATCATAAAACACCTCTAATAAACTCAAACCCTTCTTCAAAGTAAAAGATACAAATCAATCTTATTTGTTTGTGCGCCTCATGGCTTTGTTTTTAAACCTGGTTAACCGATGTTTCGCCATCGCAGATTCGTTTGAAGCCAATGTCTCGCCATCACACATGTTTGTTATCCTACTTTGATTCTCAATATCATTGTTAGGTGTGATGTTTTGTCATCCATTTTATTTATGTTTCACCATCTTTGCCATGATACCTTGCTATCTTTTAGCCGACGTTTCGCCATCACACATTCGTTTGAAGTCGATGTCTCGCCATCGCACATGTTTGTTATCCTACTTTGATTCTCAATATCATTGTTAGGTGTGATGTTTTGTCATTCGTTTTATTGATGTCTCGCCATCTTTGCCATGATATTTTGTTACCTTATAGCCGATGTGTCGCCATCGCACACTTGTTTGAAGCCTATGTTTCGCCATCGCACCTGTTTGTTATCTTGCTTTGACTCTCGATGTCATTGTTAGGTGTGTTGTTTTATCATTTGATGTTTCGCCATTTGTGACATGTAACTATGTTATTACTTAGCCGATGTTTTACCATCTCATTTGTTTGTTGTTTCATTTGGTGTTTTTCCATTTTGACTGTTTTTGTTGTCTTAACTAAAAAACACAAACCAACCAAAATATATAAGCCGAACTACGGCTGCTCTGATTCCTTAAAAGGTATACGTAGGCATTGGGGTAGGGCCCGATCGAGCATAACTTTTATTTTCCCTACATTATTTCTTCTTTTCTTTCGCATGCATTCCCTTTTCAGCTTTAAGCCATAGACATAGGTTTTGACCAAACCCATTAGATTAGACAACAAGAGTGGATACCGTAGAGTACTACATGCGTGTGGGGTGCTAATACCTTCCCCTTGCGTAACAGACTTCCTTACCTGATCTCTCGGTCGAAAGACCGTGATTTCTCCCTTTTCAGGTTTTCTCGATGTTTACCTTTCCCTTTCGGCGGGATAAAAGATGTTCGATGGCGACTGTTAGAACATAGTTTGATTCTACAACCCTCAGATAGAGTTTTGATGATAACAAAATACAAGATTAAATGAATTATGAGATTTATATAATACATATGTGCTACTCAAAATTATGCTGTGTATTCGCAGGAAACTCTGATGGAATCAGCATCAGAATATCAATATCAGTATCAGCATCAGAAGATATGTCAGCACCAGAAGATCAAAACATGTGCTTACGCTGAAGTCTGATGAACAAAATCTGCGCTTAACATACTCTGACTCTGATCAAGATCTTAACCATGTCATCAGCACTCAGAAGCGCCAGAATAAGCTAAAGCCAAGAACGCTCTGATTGTGTCTAAGCAGAACATTCTGAAGTATCAACGTTACTATGCATTCAAGGCAGATTAATTACCAACGGCTTTATTCCAAGACAAAGATCTTCTCAAAATGGAAAGAATGTTATGAGCATTGAAATGAAATTATGGACTGCAACGTATCTATTCCAAGAAGTATTTAAACAAATCAGTGAGAAAGGAAATGGCTAATACTCTTTCACGCACATACGCATAAGCTAACCATCTTCACGTTCTCACACATCCAGTTTTCTAAAAGCTCTCAACCGCTTACTCTATAGCTCTAGCAATCTAGTTTCATATAAGCTTCATATTATGTATTATCACAGTTGTGATATATAGTTTTTGTAGAAAACATTAAACACATTTGTTCATTTATCTGTAAGAGAATTTCCTTGAGAAACCGGTCTGTGGTTAGACTCAAGAAGGCTTTAGCAGTTGTTAAAGCAGTTTTGTATTCAGTTGAATATAGTGGATTAAGACCTCGTTGGAGAGAGGCGAAATCACCTTGACGGGTGGACTGGAGTAGTTTGAGATTAAATGAACCAGGATAAAAATAACGTGTTGTCTGCATTTGATTTCAAGTTTTAACAATTCAACCCCCCTTCTTGTGTTTTTCACATCTTCAATTGGCATCAGAGCGCCTGGTTCTGAGCTTATAACACTTAACCGTGTCAGTACAAGATCCAGCGTTGAAAAACACTATGGCAGGAACACATCAAAACATCAGCAATGACAACAATGAAGAAAGAGACAGATTCAGTGGAAAACCTCCAGTCTTTGATGGAGATAACTTTGATTACTGGAAAGACAGAATTGAAAGCTTCTTTCTAGCCCATGATGCTGATCTGTGGGACATGGTGACAGATGGATACACACACCCAATGAATGCAAGTGGTCAGAAGATTGACAGGAAAGCAATGTCTGATCAACAAAAGCGTGATTTCAGAAATCATCACAAAGCAAGAACTATTCTTCTCAGCGTCATCTCTTACTCTGAATATGAAAAGATATCAAACAGAGACATTGCAAAGAACATATTTGACTCTCTGAGAATGACGCATGAAGGCAACCTTCAAGTCAAAGAAACTAAAGCTCTTGCGCTCATTCAGAAGTATGAGGCATTCAAGATGGAAGAAAGTGAATCTATTGAAACAATGTTCTCAAGATTTCAGATTCTGGTTGCTGGTCTCAAAGTTCTGGATAAAGGGTATTCTACTGATGATCATGTTAAGAAGATCATCAGAAGCTTGCCAAAACAGTGGAGGCCAATGGTCACAGCACTGAAGCTAGCTAAGGATCTCAATAAATCTCTCTGGAGGAACTTGTCAGCTCCCTCAGAAGTCACGAGATAGAGCTAGAAGCTGATGAACCTCAAAAGCAAGGTAAGCCATTAGCTTTGAAATCTAACAAAAAATCTGACTCCAAAGTTTTGCAGGCTGTTGAAGAAACCTCTGATGGGTCCTCATCAGAAGAAGATGAACTGTCTCTCCTCTCCAGAAGGGTGAACCAACTGTGGAAGCAGAGGCAAAGAAAGTTCAGGAATCCCAGAAGATCTGAGAATCAGAACGAATCTTCCTCCAGATACAGAAGGTTAGAATCCTCCTCTGGACATAGAAGATCTGAAGGCTCTTCAGGAAGCAGAAATCCAAACAACAAAGACATCATCTTCTATGAATGTAACGAGCAAGGACACTACAAGAGTGATTGCCCAAAGCTTCAAAAGGAAAAGCCCAGAAGAAAGTTTGGAAAGGAAAAGAAGAAAAGTCTCATGGCCACATGGGATGATTTTGATACATCTGAAGCTGACTCAGAATCAGATGATGAAAGAGCAAACATAGCTCTCATGGCAAACATAACAGAAGACAACGAAGTTTCTGAATCAGACTCTGAATCAGACACAGAAGAGGTATTTCCTGACTTTGCTATTAATTTTACTAAGGCTGAACTAGCTGAAAGCCTTAATGAGATTCTGGAAAGATATCAGCAGACCAGAGTCAAATTCAGAAACCGTATAAGGGATCTTGCTTCTGACTCTGATAAAACTGAGAGTCTCAAATTGGAAAATTCTGAGTTGAAAAATAAAGTTTCAAAATTAGAAAATATGTTACAAAACTCTCAGAAGGAAACAATTCTTGAAACTCCCAGTAGTGCTGATGAGATCATCAAGGAGTATGATCACAGCTTCCAGAAGTTTCTAGCTAAAAGCATAGATAGAAGCAAGATGGCTTCAATGATCTATGGAGTTAGCAGAAATGGCAGAAAGGGAATAGGATACCAAGATAAGGTATCTACACCAAAGAATGCCATGGATTTAGTTATTAAACGAACTCCTCTTAATTCACACTTTGTATATGGGCACACACACGACATTAAATATACCAGTAGTAATTATTCTGTCAAACCAAAATTCAACCAGAGTTTTGGTAAAACTAACAAATCAGGACCCAAGAAAATATGGGTACCTAAGTGTGATCGGTGGATCTGGAACTAACTGTTTAACACTGGTTCATGAAATGTCACGGAAGCAAGAGTCGCCACCGTCTTTTATTTTCTCCAACATGGACAGGACAAAAGCACAGCAAAATTCCTTATGAGATAGTTTCTCGGTTCGGGAGGTAGATTATAGAAAGGGAAGGTGTCAGCACCCTTTCTATCCATGGTTATCCATGGGCTCTTAGATACTTGCTCATTTGTGTTTTCAAAAGTGTTTGCTTTTCAAAGTGTGAGTGGGTTTGAAAAAGTTTCGTTTAAAGTTTTCTGAATAACTCTTGTATCAGTCCTCAAGAGTGTTTGAAAAAATTGTTTTGAAAGCTTTTTGAAAGTGTCGGTGTGAAAAGAGTTTTGATTTGTTTTTGAATAGAGCAAGTATCCATGAGTCATCTACCTACCCTAAGGAATTAGGCTGTGTAAATGTCCTTAAGGTAGTGCCATCCCACCATTGAGAGATAGGTAGCACCACCGTTGGAGGTGTTCGGGTCAATTCGAGTTTAGGGACAGTGTGGTCACCAGAGCAACAACAGGACACCTTAGAAGCTACCCTTATGCCATTGACCCGAGGCAACCGTTTCGAGGCAACCGTTTCGAGGCAACTATTCCGAGGCAACCGTTTCGAGGCAACTTGTTTTGAGGCAACTGGATCAATGGACATAAGGACTTATTAAAACGTCCTATACTCGACGACCACGTTTCGAAGGTAAGGCAACAGTGAGGCGTACCCTAAGAGTGGTGTGTGAATTGGTGTGTTGTTTTCAGTTTAACAATTATCTTTGATCATTATATCGTGAGCTACACTTGTTTTTAATTTAGCCATTCATTCTTTCATGCAAAGTTTAGAATTTAAAAGTGCGGAAATTTAAATGCGGAAAGATAAATCCTACGCTATTACAAGGCGCGGGTCTATACATCGCCAAATTACAAAGACCCATTTTGAATAAAAATGCGGAAAGTAAAATAAATTCCTAATTACTATTACATGGCTTGAACAGTTACATAATATTTGAAAGAAAATAAATAAGAATAAATGCGCGAAGAGAAATTAGAATCGAATGTTCGAGGGTGTTGAACCCTTTTGAAATTAAATTGAAGTTAGAAAAGCTAATTAATTATTAAATTAAAGAAAATAAATGTTTTTAGGTTTGTGTTTTGTATATGTGAAATAAAGAAAATTAATTAGAAGTTAAATGGAACCCTAATTCTAAGTATTTTTAATTATAAAAATAAAAAAATTAAAGTTTTAACCTAATTTACTAAATATTTAATATACATGTTTATTTAAAAAATAATTAATAATTAATAATAATAATGAGAAAATTATTTATTTAAAGAAAAAAAGAAAGATAAAAAGTTAGAAACCCTAATTTCTACATATTTATTTATTTAAGAAAAAAGTGTTAAAATTGAAAAACCTAATTTATTAAACTAAATTTATTATTTAAAGTTTATTTACAAAAAATAATAGTGAAATAATAATAATTAACAATAAACATTTTTTTTTGATTTTTTTATATTTTTATATTTATTATGAAGATTATTTTATGGAATTAAAAGAAAACAATTAAAAACAATTAAAAGAATAAAAAGGAAAAATTAAAAATTGAGCAAACCATGAGGGTGTCTGGCCCTTTTAGGAGGTGTATTGGAGGCAATTTGCATTCTTTGGCCATTGGATTGGGTTTCATGGCCATTTGTGTTCTGGCTCAACGTTCCTTAATCTTCTCAGGATGTCTGTCTCGCCATGTATTGGTGTCATGCATAAGTTGTTCTTTTGACCTTTTGGCTTTTGGCTTTTGGCCATTTGTATTTTGGCTTTTGGCCATTTGTATTTTGGCCTCAACGTTCCTTAATGAACCTGCATGGGATCCTGTCTAAATTTGCAGTGTTGAATCTCATGAACACATTAAATAAAATCATAAAATGCAAATAAAGCCAATATATGAAGAAATTTAATGTTTAGGCACAATATGGCATGTATGAATGATTATACCCTTTTAATCATGGAGATCAAACCAGCCTTACCCTTACTGAAGAAGTAGTGAGGTGTTGGTTTGTAACTGTGATGGCTTGTTTGTAGTGAGAGAGGGATTTGTAATAAGGATTTCAAGGTTTTAGGGTTCTTGAAAGAATTTGATATTCTAACAGTGTTGTGGCAAGGTCTTTTCTCTTTTTTTCTCCTCCTTGGTTTGTGTGAAAAGAAGGTGATTATATAATGGAAATTAGGGTAAAGAAAATGGGCTTTGAATGTGCAATTGGGCCTCCAATGTTCACTTGAGTTCGTCACTTTCCAGGCTAAATCGCAGGGACTTAAGTGCAATTTTTGAAGTTGAAATGTGAAAACAAAATGTAGCTGACATCGATAACTAACTCCTGTCCGAAAATTGGCTCAATTGGATAAACGGTGAATTAGTTATGAATTTTTGAAGTTTCAGCTCAGACAAACTTATTTTGGGCTCCAGTGTCAACTCTGACACGTTCTTCAATAAAAAACTGGTATTGATCGGAGCATAATCCGGTCTCGACTTTTGAAGCAAAGTTGTAGATCTATGAGTCAGGGACCTTGTGTAAAAATATGAGCCCAATCCGATAAAAATTGACCGAGTTATGAATTTTCGAAGTTTCGGCCCAGATGAAATAATATTCAGCATTCAGGATTTTCAGCATGTCACGTACTCTGAGCAAAAAACGAAGGCCTTTTGAACACCGTTCGAACTCGATACCTCCTGTGAAAATGTAACCAACTCAATTTGTGAAATTTCGGCGCCGGAACCAGCTCGATACGATGAAAATCGACCAAGTTATGATTTTCTGAACATGACGCAAATAAACTTCTGTCACAAATTTTATGTATGAAAATACTTGATAAATCCATATTTTTGAAGACCTTCTGATCGAAATTGGCTTCCATCCGTGAGAGATGAAAACATAGATAATGTCAAGACGGAATTTTAGCCACCGAAACGGGTTCAAAACGAGCCACGATCTTCAAGTTATGAATTTTTTAGCGCGTAAAAACTACACTTTCAGCACACTTTTTCACCGTATTTCTTTGAGAAAACTCACACATTCGGATACCTTCTTTAAAGAATTGACTCTTGAGCCGAACTTGAATTTGAGAATACGTTATCAGAGATATCTTGGCGAAAGAATACCTGAATATGACGCGCCGGGTTGGACTTGTGAATTTTTCTTGAAATATTTTGAGAAATATGGGAGGGCAAATTTTGGGGTACAACACTAAGGATAAAATAATACATGTTGCAGATATCTTTAGCAGCAAAGCAGAAACACCAGTCATGGTACCTGGACTCTGGCTGCTCACGACACATGACGGGAAGAAGGCATATGTTCCAAAGCCTGGAACTTAAGCCTGGAGGCCATGTAGGCTTTGGAGGCAATCAGAGGGGAAAAATCATTGGCTCTGGAACAGTAGGTAACAGAAATCTTCCCTCTATAAGTAATGTTTTATTAGTAGATGGATTAATGCATAATCTGTTATCCATAAGTCAATTAAGTGATAACGGTTATGATATAATCTTTAATCAAAATTCATATAAAGCTGTTAGTCAGAAAGATGGGACTATCCTATTTAATGGAAAGAGGAGAAACAACATTTACAAAATCAAACTTTATGAACTGAAAAGTCAGAATGTAAAGTGTCTTCTGTCTGTTAACAACGAGCAATGGATCTGGAACAGAAGATTGGGGCATGTTAGTATGAGAAGAATATCTCAGATTAACAAACTCAATCTGGTCAGAGGACTTCTTAATCTGAAGTTCAATTCAGATGCTCTGTGTGAAGCATGTCAGAAAGGCAAGTTTGCAAAACCTGCTTTTAAATCTAAAAACGCTGTTTCCACCTCTAAGCCATTAGAACTTCTGCACATTGACTTATTTGGACCAGTTAAAACTGCTTCAGTCAGTGGCAAGAAGTATGGGTTAGTAATCGTAGATGACTATAGCAGATGGACATGGGTAAAGTTCTTAAGACACAAGGACGAGTCACACTCTGTTTGTTACCTTTTGTAACCAAGTTCAGAATGAAAAGGATCTTAGAATCGTCAAAGTCAGAAGTGATCATGGTGGAGAGTTTGAAAACAAAGATTTTGAATCATTTTTTAATGACAAAGGCATTCTGCATGATTTCTCTTGTCCTAGAACTCCCCAGCAAAATGGAGTTGTAGAACGAAAGAACAGAACATTGCAAGAAATGGCCAGAACCATGATCAACGAGACTAACGTTGCTAAGATCTTCTGGGCAGAGGCAATAAACACAGCGTGCTACATTCAGAATAGAATCTCCATAAGACCTATTCTGGAAAAGACTCCATATGAATTGTGGAAGAACAGAAAGCCCAACATTTCATATTTTCATCCATTTGGATGCACTTGCTTTATTTTGAATACTAAAAATTATTTGAACAAGTTTGACTCTAAAGCACAGAAGTGTATTATGTTAGGATACTCTGAACGCTCAAGAGGGTACAGAGTATACAATACAGAAACACAGATTGTGGAAGAATCAATCAATGTTCGTTTTGATGATAAGCTTGACTCTCAAAAGTCAAAGCAGAATGAATTACTTGCAGGTATGGAAGTTGAATTCACAGGTACTGAAGACAAGTCATCAGAAGCTCTTAACAGAGACACTCCCTCAACATCAGAAAGAGGCACTGCAAGCAATCCAGCACCTTCTGTTGATCATCCTCAGAAAAGACCATCCAGAAGCAGCATGGATCACCCAGAAGAAACTATCTTAGGAAGAAAGGAATATCCAATCAGAACAAGAGCCAGCTTCAGAAACTCTGAAGAATCCCTCATGGGACTTGTTTCTTTGATTGAACCATCTTCAATTGATGAAGCACTTCTGGACAATGACTGGATTCTAGCAATGCAAGAGGAGCTGAAACAATTCACAAGGAATGACGTATGGGATCTTGTTCCTAAACCAAAAGGATTCAACGTCATTGGAACAAAATGGTTGTTTAGAAACAAACTGAATGAACAAGGTGAAGTCATCAGAAACAAGGCACGATTGGTAGCACAAGTTTATAGTCAGCAAGAGGGGATAAACTATACAGAAACCTTTGCTCCAGTTGCCAGGTTAGAATCTATCAAACTTTTAATTTCTTTTGCTGTTAATAAAGGCATCACTCTGTATCAGATGGATGTTAAGAGTGCATTCTTAAATGGCTATATAGAAGAAGAGGTATATGTGCACCAACCCCCTGGTTTTGAAAGTTCAAAAAATCCAGAATATGTTTTCAAACTAAAGAAGTCACTGTATGGTCTGAAACAAGCTCCCAGAGCTTGGTATGAAAGACTAAGTAACTTCCTGTTAGAAAAGGAATTCACCAGAGGGAAGGTGGACACAACCTTATTCTGTAAGACAATTAAGAATGACATTTTAGTCTGTCAGATTTATGTTGATGATATTATATTTGGATCTACTAAACCTTCTTTGGGAAGAGAATTTGCTAAGTGTATGCAGGCAGAATTTGAGATGAGCCTAATGGGGGAACTGAAATTCTTTCTGGGCATTCAGATCAATCAAACCCCAGAAGGAACTTACATTCATCAGAGCAAATATGTCAGAGAACTTCTGAAGAAATTTGATCTCTCAAAATGTAAGGCATCAAAGATTCCAATGCATCCCACGTGCATTCTGGAAAGAGAAGAGGTAAGCAAAAAGGTAGAACAGAAGGTCTACAGAGGTATGATTGGTTCTCTTCTTTATCTGACAGCCTCAAGGCCTGATATTTTATTCAGTGTATGCATTTGTGCAAGATTCCAATCAGATCCTAGAGAATCTCACTTAACAACTGTTAAGCGAATTTTCAAGTATATGAAAGGTACTACTAATCTGGGTTTGTTTTATAGAAAATCTAGTGATTACAGCTTAGTAGGTTACTGTGATGCTGACTTTGCTGGAGACAAAGTAGAGCCTAAAAGCACTTCTAGAAGCTGTCAGTTTCTGGGAGAAAATCTGATCTCGTGGTCCAGCAAAAGACAATCCACCATTGCTCTATCAACAGCAAAAGCTGAATACATAGCATCAGCTGGATGCAGCACACAAATGCTCTGGATGAAAAGTCAACTTGAGGACTTCCAGATATATGAGAGTAACATTCCTATCCTCTGTGATAACACCTCTACTATTTTCTTAAGTAAAAATCCAATTTTGCATTCTAGGGATAAGCATATAGAAATAAAACATCATTTTATTAGGGACTATATTCAGAAAGGAATCTTAAACTTAAAATTTATTGATACAGACCATCAATGGGCTGATATTTTCACAAAACCACTTTTTGAAGATAGGTTCAACTTCATTCTGAATCATCTCAGCATGAAGCTATGTCCAGAATAAAACTGTTTTAATTTTATATATTAACCTTCAGAATTATGTTTATTTCTCTGTGAACTTCTGATCAATCTTCTTTCAGAGTTTTAGAAATGTAGATTGTATCAGAATCTATCCATGAAGATCTGAGCGCTTCAGTTCAAGGATAGGTGTGATGTTCACTCAAGCAAACAAGTGTCATCCAGTCATCAGCTGTTTCCTGAGGCTGAACACGCGTTCACGCTTCTGAAAAGGCAAAGCGCTGATTGGATGCATTGAGACACATGTCATTGGTAACCGTTTAAGTATCTTTCTGAAATCCCCTAAAATCAGCTATCATTAAATGCTATTAATCATGATTTATTTCTCTCTCTTAAGCGTTTATGTTTTCAAAAACTTTTTCGAAATCTATTTAAACACCACTCACACCATTCACAACTTTTACCCTAACTATCGTTTTCAATCAATACTTCTGTTTTCTGTGTTCTTCTTTCTCAAGAAACCCCTTAAAGCTTTTTCAAAAAACATCCTCGTGTGAACATGGCTTCTAGCAGCAATCTCTCTTCAGGTTCCCAGAAAGATGCATCAGCTGAGCAATATGAGGTTCCTCTCAGAACACTTCTCACTCCAGTCAAGAATCTTGAAGTTCTGTCAGAGACTATAGTGGATTTCAACAGTCTGAAGGAAAATGGTTTTGATTTATCAGAAGAGATTCAAGCTCAAGGATGGGAGAAATATTTCGACAGGCTGGTGGGTCCAACTTTTCCTATTTTGGTTAAGGAATTTTGGATTCACGCTTCTTCCTCAAATCACCAAGTCACTTCTTACATCATGGGGAAGAAGATTGTGATTACTGAAGACCTGATTGCAAGACTCATTGGGTACAATGGTGGTGGTATTCACTGTATAGACATGGCAGAAAGATGCTCAGATGTTGTTGTTATAGCAAGGGAAATTTTCACGCTGGGGCTTCCCTCCAGCAAGATAAGGGATCTGAAAGATAAGCACATAATTTGGGCAAATATTATTCTGGACTGTTTCAACCACAGGAAGCCTACAAGCTCTCCTGATTACATAAACATAGATCAACAGTTTCTGATCTATTTTATTTCTCAGAGGGTGAAGATTAATCTAGCTCATCTTCTGTTCAACCATCTGAGAACAAGCGTCAAGGAGACAAGAGAAGATGAACGGACTAAAAGGGATTGGATACCCTTGGGAAGATTGATATCAGATATTCTGACTGAGAATAGGTTGATTGAACACTTGACAGAGGCACAAGAGATCAACACCCTGGAACCTTCTGTTGGCAAGCAACTGAATGCCAAGAATCTAAAGAAGATGAAGCTGATAGAGAATATTAAGAAGGAGCCCAACATCACTCTTTTTGCTGAAATCTCCAGTAGAAGAGTCCCTTTGGACAACTTCCCTATGTTCTCAGAGATTGACTCCAAGCCTCAAATCATTCTGAGATATTTGGATGCATGCAAAGCTGATGGTACAACACCTAATCTAAATATTCAAGATCTCCAGCAGAAGGCACCAGAGGTAGTTTTGAAGAAGACGAAGAAGAGAAAAGCTGCTCCAGAAGGACCATCACAACAGACTCCAAAGAAAAGAGGTAATCCTATTTCTGCTATTGTTTTAAGTTCAAGTGCTGTTTCCTCATCTATTCCTACTCCAATTCCAACTCCAGCTGATATCCCAACACCCCAAACCTTTGAAGATTTTGACATTGATTTTGACCCTTCTGAGTCATTAACCCTCAGAAGATCCCGCTCCAAACCACAAAATCCAAACACTGCAACCATACCGGAACCAGAACTTTCTCAAGTTCTTTCTGATATAGAACAACACTCTTCCGCTCCCCAAATAGAAAATCCAAATCCAAACTCAGAAATTCCCATTTCTCCACAACCTGACATCCCACTCTCACCAATACCTGAAACTCCACTCTCTCCAATACCAGAACCAAAAATTCCACAACCTCCCTCTCCTCAACCAGAAAGTAATCCACAATCTCCTCAATATGAACAATCCATATAACCTGAGACTCAAAACTCTGAGGCTCAAACCTCTGAGTCCCCTGAACCACAACCTTTGGCCATTCAATTGCCCTGTGGTACCACTGTTAATATGTCTCAGCTTCCCTCTTCACCAGAAACAACTCCACCCAATACGCCATCAAGTCCAATCGTTATTTCTGACTCTCCCACTCCCTCACCTAAGAAAAATACAGAAAACCATAGCAAGACAGTCATTAATCTAACAGTCTTTGAACGACTTGCTGCAATAAACCAGAAAACTGCTATTCCCAAACCAAAACAACCAGATGTTGGTTCCAGCATTTTGAATTTTGAAAAAGATATGCAGAAGTGGATCACTTCTTTGAAACAAGCAAGTATGGAAGTGGTTGATCCTGCTGTCTCAGACTTCCTCTAGACACAATCCAGAAGATGGGTTTGTGCTGAAACCTTCAAGCTGCAAGACCAGAGCTATGGACAGGCTCAACAGAACTTCAGCAATCTGCTGAAGGAAATGGAAGGTCCAGTTCTGAGTAAGCTGCTTAAGGAAGAAGCTCTCCCTCTGGACATTGCGCCTTGGTCTGAAAAGCGTCAAGCATCTACAGTTCAACTTGCAGAAGAACAGGTTATTCAAGCTGAAGACTTGGGTCAAGCAGAAGAAACTACAGAAAGCTCTGAGAAGCAGACTATCTGAAGATCCTCAAGCTTCCTCTCTTGACAGGCAGGCTCTGGAGGATTTGAAGAGATCAAATATGCTGATGAACGAAAGGATGGACAAGCAGGATATCAAGATTGACTCTATAGCAAACATGGTATCTAAGCAACAGGAAACCATCGAGCAAATCAAGAGCATGTTGGAAGCTCAGTCCACACGACTTCCTCCTTCTTCTTAGATTTTTTATTGTGTTTTCCTTGTTTTCTTTACATGTTTGTCTGTAATATTTCTACTTGTTCTAAACTATCATTGCTTCTGTTTTAATACAAACGTGTTTTTGCTCGGATCTTTTTAAACTCTGATTATTTATGCTTTTTGATAACTGACAAAAAGGGGGAGAAAGAATGATATTTTTCAATAACGGTTTACTGAGACAAAAGTCTCAAACATTCTAACATCCTTATATATTTGCTGTTTTGAAAAGCTTACAGGTACAAGAATCTGATGAACTCTGATAAAGTAAAATTCTGATGCTCCAAGAAAGTTCAGTAAAGTTCTGATGCTCAAGGTCTCAAGGAATCAAAGGGAAATAATCAACTCAGGGGGAGTTTTTCTCTTCATTACTCTGATACTTTTTATTCCTTACTCTCTTAGCTCTGATACCTTTACTCATTATCTGATTATCTCTGATACCGTTTCCTCTTTATCCTTAAACTCTGATACTTTCATCATTTTATTTTAATTGAAAAAATCTGGTTTTTGTCATCATCAAAAAGGGGGAGATTGTTAGAACATCGTTTGATTCTACAACCCTCAGTTAGAGTTTTGATGATAACAAAATACAAGATTAAATGAATTATGAGATTTATATAAGTCATATGTGCTACTCAAAATTATGCTGTGTATTCGCAGGAAACTCTGATGGAATCAGCATCAGAATATCAATATCAGTATCAGCATCAGAAGATATGTCAGCACCAGAAGATCAAAACATGTGCTTACGCTGAATTCTGATGAACAAAATCTGCGCTTAACATACTCTGACTCTGATCAAGATCCTAACCATGTCATCAGCACTCAGAAGCGCCAGAATAAGCTAAAGCCAAGAACGCTCTGATTGTGTCTAAGCAGAACATTCTGAAGTATCAACGTTACTATGCATTCAAGGCAGATTAATTACCAACAGCTTTATTCCAAGACAAAGATCTTCTCAAAATGGAAAGAATGTTATGAGCATTGAAATGAAATTATGGACTGCAACGTATCTATTCCAAGAAGTATTTAAACAAATCAGTGAGAAAGGAAATGGCTAATACTCTTTCACGCACATACGCATAAGCTAATCATCTTCACGTTCTCACACATCCAGTTTGCTAAAAGCTCTCAACCGCTTACTCTATAGCTCTAGCAATCTAGTTTCATATAAGCTTCATATTGTGTATTATCACAGTTGTGATATATAGTTTTTGTAGAAAACATTAAACACATTTGTTCATTTATCTGTAAGAGAATTTCCTTGAGAAATCGGTCTGTGGTTAGACTCAAGAAGGCTTTAGAAGTTGTTAAAGCAGTTTTGTATTCAATTGAATATAGTAGATTAAGACCTCGTTGGAGAGAGGCGAAATCACCTTGACAGGTGGACTGGAGTAGTTTGAGATCAAACGAACCAGGATAAAAATAACGTGTTGTCTGCATTTGATTTCAAGTTTTAACAATTCAACCCCCCTTCTTGTGTTTTTCACATCTTCAGCGACTTCATTGATGTTTCATTACATCCAGATGAGAGGTTCGGCCGGGTGGTTTCAGCTGGCGACTTCACTGGGGATAGATTGACCTCTTGCTGGTCCATCCCAGAGTCGATCCTAGATCTTGTTTGTTTTCTTTCTTTTGGGTGTTTATTTTACCGCTTTGCATATTTATCTGTTTGTATTGCGTCCTATGTGCTCTTTACATTCTACATACTGGATTTAGATGGACTGTTTGGATTTAGGATTTCTTGTTGGGTGGGTTGTTCCATGAGGTAAAAGGCCTCATACCCAGGCTATGAGCGAATTCCATAGGAAATAGGAATAGAGTGGCCATGGCAGCTATGAGGCGGATGCTTTGTAGACCTGACCATGAGACCCATGACTTCAGAGGTAGTTCAGATAGGTGTTATCGTATGATAATACCGACAGTCGAGCTCTTGTACTCTGATTTGGCTTTTAACCTTACCTTGACCTAGACTAGACCCGTGAGAGGGGAAGGAAAACTTTTCTTACAGGTACAGGTATTGTTGGTGACTTTATGTTGTGAAGGTGACTCAGGTTCCCATGATAGTTTTGAAGCTTTGGGATTTTCTTTTGATCTTGAGTGGTGTTGTTCTGTAATGGTCCAACCTTGATCCAGTGTGAAATTTTGATCCTTTCATGTTGCATCATAGCATATTTATTTCTAAAAAATGATGTATAAAAAAAACTAGCATGTGCATGTCATCTTCCAGGGACATCCAAGAGTCTTCTTTCCATCAGAAATAACCGGCCTCCCGTCAGATGAGTTTGATTTAGTTCGTGTTAAAGAGCCCAACAGGCATACATTCGCTTATCAGATTCCTACTTTTGATGTGTCCGAATTGAAGAGGTTGAGTTCTTATTTGAAGGGTGATGTTCTGAATAATTTCAACAAAAATTATGGTAATTTGTTACCAATCCTTAACACTCCAGTTGACCCAATGGCTTTGATCACCCTCTTCCAGTTCTATGACAAGGAATTACGGTGTTTTACTTTTCAAGATTATCAACTGGTTCCCACACTATAAGAGTACACGTACCTACTTAATATCAAGTTGTCCGATGAAGTTCCTTTTGTCCAAGTACCGGAGATGCCGAAGTTCGCAGTTATTGCTGAAATTCTTCATTTGAGTGGGAAAGAGGTGAAAGACAATTGGAAATCAAGTAAGGATAATACAGGGTTTTATTTGGATTTCTTAGTGAAGAAAGCTGATGAATGGGCAAAGAAAGGGAATTGGAATGACTTCAGCTCTCTGTTTGCTCTCATGATATACAGGATCGTCCTCTTCCCTTACAAGAGAAATTTTATGGATTTGACGGCTATTTGTGTTTTTAGAAATAAGAACCCGAAACCGACACTCTTGGCAGATACTCTTTACACCATTCATTTCAGGCATGGAAAAGAAGATAATGTAAGCTTATGTCATTCAATGTTATATCAATGATTCAAGTTGCACCTACCGACAAGTGGCCCTTTCGTGGATACCATACATTCTCTCTGATGGTCATCAAGACTTGTCAACCTTACTTCATTTGATATCTGGTGGAATTATGACATGAGGGAAGTACGAAGTATTATCACTAGCTGCGGAGATTTACCTAATGTTCCCCTCATAAGAACTAAGGGGTGTATCAACTATAATCTGGTGCTTGCTTATTGTCAATTGGGATATGCAATGGATGGACCGCCAAAGGTTGAGGAGGTGTCTGAAACAGTGAATTTTGTTAGAGGAAGTGATCCTGTGATGTTGAAAAGAGTGACAAGTGCTTGGAAAGGAATTCACAAGAAGGATAGAACTACTTTGGGAAAGAAGGTTCCTATTGCTAGGGTTCCTTACTTGGAGTGGATTAGATCCAGAGTTAAGATTTTACGGTTACCATTTGCAAGGTCGGATCCTATATGTGAGCAACCTCCTACTGTTCTGAGTAACACGGTGCCTACCGAGGTGTTCACCCAGGTTCATGTTGAGAACATTCAACTTCGTGCAAAAGGCCGTGAGGCAGGGATGAAACTCTATTGGGTAGATCAAGAAAGGGTCGACTTAGCTCGCAAACTCAAAGAAGCTCAAGGGGAAACTTTTGATGCAACCATTTTTAGGAAGAGGTCTCATGCTGAAATGGAAGAAGAGTTGAGTAAGACCCAGCAAGAGTGCCGGAAGCTTCAGGCATCTGAGAATAGCTACAGGAAGATGGTTCAAAACTTGGAGAAACAACTCAAAGACAAAGATGCTCAGCTTAAGAAGGAAGTAGCCCAGAGGTGTGACGCAGAGGATCGGTTTCAAGAAAGTAAAGTAGTCACATCACAACTTTTGAAAGAGAAAGCCAGGCTTGAAGAGTATTGTCAACACCTTGAAGCATGTCTTGTTCCATAGATTTTTGTTACTTATCTTTGGTGTATTTGGTCACCCCCAAGATTGTTGGAAGGGACCATTGTTTTGTTTTTATTATTCAGTTTTTTTTGTTAAGTTTACTTTGAAACACGTATTTTGTTGTTTATCGTTACACTCTTAAATGTCCGAAGTCACTTGAACATCATTTCTTTTGTTTGTAAATAATTGAAGTGTTTATCTTTTTGTCCTTTTTTCCTTTGATTGTATGCTTATTTTTGGTTGCACGCCGTGATTGATGAATAAAAGGACTCTTGAATACCTGGAAATGAAAAACATATCATGCACATCATGCATTTCATAACATTACAGGTTATCTCAAGACGGTATTCTTATTCTTTTGCTTTTCTTATTCAGAATTCAAGACGACTACTCATCGGTATTCCACCAGAAACAATTTGCCAAGACAGATGGAACAGGTTCAAGCTGAACTCGCTGAAATGAGGGCCCAAATGGCTACTCAGATGACCCAGTTCATGGAGGTCATCACCAATGTGAATCGCCGACAGGAGGAACTGGCTGCCTTTGTCAACAACCAGCACCGCTATCCAGGGGATGGTGGAAATCAAGGGCTCTATCAAGACATTTCTGTAGAATTGGGGGATGTGCAAGATCAACCTGCTAGAAATTTTCACAGGATGCCTGGAAACCCTTTTGTGCGCAACGTAGGGCAGTTTCCCCCGTCTCCGGGACCTCGTCTTGTGGGGAACAGAAGAGATAATCAGGGAGGTGTAAGGAACTATCAGGAGCAGGATTATGACTTTGATCATGATGAAGATCAGTTTTCTGTTCGGCGTTCAGAGCCGGAAGTTCAGGTTGAGGATAAGAAGTATCGGTTGTTAGAAGAACGTTTGAAGGCCGTGGAAGGGCAAAGAGTCCTTAGTATGGACGCTAATGATCTCGGGTTGGTGTCTAGGGTGAAGGTTCCTCTAAAGTTCAAGCCTTCTGTATTTGAAAAGTACAACAGAACGTCATGCCCTGTTACTCATGCAACTGCTTATTTCCGAAAGATGTTGGTGCATACTGAGGATCAGGGGCTTTTGATTCACTTTTTCCAGGATAGCCTATCTAGGGCATCTTTGGAGTGGTACATGAAGTTGGAGAAAACTCATATTCGTTAGTGGAATGATCTTGCTCAGGCTTTTGTCAAACATTATTAGTACAATATGGATATGGCGCCTAATCGCACTCAGTTACAGAATTTGTCACAGGGACCAAGAGAATCTTTCAAGGAATACGCTCAAAAGTGGCGTGAGTTGGCTGCGAGGGTTCAACCTCCACTCATGGAGAGAGAACTCATTGATATGTTTTTGAGTACCCTGCAAGGGACATTTTATGAGCACATGATAGGAAGTACTTCGGCAGGATTTGCAGACTTGGTTATGGCTGGTGAAAGGATTGAGATAGGTTTGAAATTGGGGAAAATTTAGATTGGAGGTTCTAGTGGCTCATCATGGGGCAGTAAGAAACCATTCATCACTTACCCTAAGAAAAGGGAAGGCGACGCAAGTGCAGTTTACTCTCATAGAGGAAGAAGAGAGGATCGTTAGCACCAACAAATCAATGCTGTTTCTATTCATGTTAATACTCCTCCGCAGCAGAGACCGAATACAGTGCCTCAATAATAAAGACAATAAGATGCTCCCCGTCAGTATAATAATTAACAACAAAGACAACCGAGAAAATTCGATCCCTTGCCGGTATCTCTTACTGAAGCACTCCACCATTTGCTTGATTTGAATTTGATCAGTTTGAGAAATATGCCACCACCACCCGCAAGACTTCCTCCTAACTATGATGCTAATGCAAGATGTGAATTCCATTCAGGCGGAGTTGATCATTCTACTGACAATTGCTTTGTGTTGAAGTGCAAAATACAAGACTTGTTGGATGCTAAGGCAATTGAGTTTACTCCAGTGACTGGTCCGAACGTTACTCAGAACCCAATGCCTAGGCATGGAGGGGGTGTTGTTAATATGATTGATGATAATGGTGAAATGTTGAATTTAATCATGAATGTGGAACAAGTAACTACTCCGTTGTGGTATGTTAAGAGGTATTTGCTTGACAATTCTGTTTTCCCGGGTTGTACTTCAGAGTGTGCCAAGTGTAGAGAGCAACCGAAGGGCTGTGATGATTTAAAATCCGGTATCCATTTGTTGACAAAGGAGGGTTCCCTGCAGTTCGATAGAAAACCGAGCTACCGTAGGGTTACCGAAGAAGATGTTGCTGTGGTATTTATTCCTTACACCCTTGTGCACATTCCTACCCCATCTAGGGCACCTCCTTTGATGATTACGGTACCTGGTCCCATGCCGTATACCAGTGAGAAGGCCATCCCATGGCATTACGGTGCTGATGTTTATTACCATGGGGTGAAGCACGAAGTAAGTACTCATTTGTCTGAGGAAGAACGTGCTTAAGGTAATGAAGAGGAAGTTCATAATTTTTCTGGTGTGGGTCGAATGACTAGAAGTGGGAGAGTATTTGGTCCTTCCAATGTGAAAGATGCGGCAGATGCTTCTGGAAGAGAAAAAGGAAAACAGCAGGCGATGATTGGTAATCCAAGGGTTACGCCAGCCAATGTGACTCAACCAATTCCGATACCAGAAGCTTCTTCAGTTCCTGATGAGGTTGAAGAGTTAATGCGAATTATTAGAAAGAGTGATTATAGCATAATTGATCATCTGAGCCATACTCCTTCTAAGATGTCTATCTTGTCTCTGTTGATTTATTCAGAACCTCACAGAAATGCTTTGATGAAGCTGTTAAAGAATGCGTTCTTGCCACATGAGATAACAATCAATCAGTTTGAGAATGTTTGTGCTAACATATCTTCCGGGAATGGTCTGGGCTTCACATATTTTGATCTTCCTCCGGAAGGGAAAGACTATAACAAAGCGTTGCATATTTCAATGGAGTGCAGGGGAACTACTTTATCCCGGGTTTTGGTGGATACAGGGTCATCTTTAAATGTATTGCCTAAGTCAGCGTTGATGAAAATTGATTATTCTGGACTAGAGCTGCGCCCTAGTGATTTGATGGTGAAGGCGTTTGATGGGTCTCGAAGGTCAGTGTTTGGGGAAGTGGAGTTACCAATCAAGGTTGGTCCTCGCACCTTCACGGCTACTTTTTTTGTGATGGATATACAACCAGCGTATTGTTGTTTATTGGGGTGGCCGTGGATTCATAGAGCAGGGGCAATCACTTCTACCCTTCATCAGAAACTCAAGTATCCTGCAGAGGGAAAGGTGATAATTGTGTGTGGCGAGGAAGAGTACATCGTGAGTCATTTGACATCATTCCCTATGTTGAAGTTGAAGGCGAGATACATGAGACTCCATTTCAGGCGTTTGAGACAGTGCATGCTGTCAATTTCCCTCCTCCAGAGCAGAAAAGGAAACCTGAAACCGTTATGTCTTCTCTCAAGGATGCAAGAGCTGTGGTGGAAGGTGATAACCCTGAAGGTTCGGGTCAGGTGCTGGACGTTACCCCAAAATTTAACAAATTTGGTCTTGGCTTTAACCCAGGTCGGCAGAGTGCAACTCCCATAGCATCTAGTTTATCTACTCCTGTGAAGTTTTCCCGTCCTTGTGCTACTCAAAAAGGACATGTCAATGCAGTTGGCGACGATAGGGATGATGGCTACAATGTCGAAGATTGGATTCGTCCAAGTATTCCAGGCCAGACACTCAACAATTGGACTTCTGTGGATGTTATCCAAGTTTCAAGCGCTGAGGAGTAATTTTCTTGTTTTTCTTTTATTATCATATCATAATTCCTACGCTCTGCCCAAGGCATAGTGGATCATTTGTGTAGGGCCACCATGTTTATTTTCAAAAGTTTATCATAAAATAAAGGACGTTTTTGCATTCAAAATTTTGCTCCATTTATTTTCTTTTATGGCAATGTTCCTCTTTTCACACACTGTCACTAAAAAACGCCAAAAATGTCATTCATGCAGATGCACTTCCACCACCGACTATATTGATAACGACTATGCTATGGATCATTATGACTTTGATACTCCTATTTACCAAGCTGAAGAAGAAGCATATGAGGATTGTGATCTTCCTGAGGAATTAGCAAGATTGTTAAAACAAGAGGAGAAGGTCATCCAGCCGAATCAGGATTCGATTGAGGTAGTGAATATTGGCACATAAAAGGTAAGAAGAGAAGTCAAGATAGGGGCAGATCTCAAGGAAAGTATAAAGGTCAGATTGATTGAGCTACTCCGTGAGTATTCTGATATCTTCGCTTTGTCTTATGAGGATATGCCTGGGTTGGATACAGACATAGTGGTGCATCGACTACCGCTTAAAGAAGGTTGTTCCCATGTCAAGCAGAAGCTCCGAAGAACTCATCCTGAGATGTCCAAGAAGATCAAGGAGGAAATCCATAAGCAGTTGGACACGAATTTCTTAAAAGTCATCAATTATCCACCATGGATTGCAAATATTGTGCCTGTGCCCAAGAAGGATGGCAAGGTCAGGATGTGCGTGGGTTATAGGGATTTGAACAGGGCCAGCCCTAAAGATGATTTCCCTCTTCCGTATATTGATGTGTTGGTCGATAATACTGCTCATTCCAAAGTGTTCTCGTTCATGGATGGTTTTTCGAGTTATAATCAAATTAAGATGGCTCCAGAGGATATGGAGAAGACAACATTTATCACGCCTTGGGGAAATTTCTGTTATAAAGTGATGCCGTTTGGTTTGAAAAATGTCGGGGCAACATATCAGTGCGCCAGTGCCACTCTCTTTCATGATTTGATTCACAAAGAGATTGAGGTATATGTGGACGATATGATTTCTAAGTCTAACAAGAAAGAGGAACATCTTGTTCATCTGGAAAAATTGTTCGAGAGACTGAGGCAGTTCCTGCTAAGGTTGAATCCGAATAAGTACACCTTCAAGGTGAGATCCGACAAGCTGTTGGGTTTTATTGTAAGTGAAAAAATATCGAGGTGGACCCGACCAAGGTAAAAGCGATACAGGAAATGCCTGAGCCAAGGACAGAGAAGGAAGTGCATGGTTTCTTGGGAAGGTTAAACTACATTTCTAGATTTATTTATCATCTCACAGCCACCTGTGAACCTTTGTTCAAGTTGTTGAAGAAAAGTCAGACAGTGAAATGGAATGAGGATTGTCAGAATGCCTTTGACAAAATAAAGGAGTATTTGTAGGAACCTATGATACTCATGCCTCCAGTGGAAGGAAGGCCACTAATCATGTATCTAACTGTGTTGGAGAGCTCAATGGGTTGTGTCCTCGGTCAGCACGACGAGACAGGGAAGAAAGAACAGGCTATTTACTACTTGAGTAAGAAGTTTACGGAATGCGAGTCGAGGTACTCATTGTTGGAAAAGACTTGTTGTGCGCTTGCCTGGGCCGCCAAACGTTTGAGGCAGTACATGTTAACTCACACCACCTACTTGATATCCAAAATGGACCCAATCAAGTACATTTTGAGAAACCAACTCTTACAGGCAGGGTAGCCCGTTGGCAGATGATACTCACCGAATATGATATCCAATACACTACTCAAAAAGCAATTAAGGGTAGTGTATTGGCCGACCATCTTGCTCATCAGCCCTTGAACGATTATGAACCGATGAGGTTTGATTTTTCAGATGAGGAGATTGTGTATATTCAGGATTGTAATATACCAGACCCAAACGAAGGACCCGAGCCAGGATCATGTTGGACACTTGTTTTTGATGGTGCCTCCAATGCCATGGGCAACGGCGTCAGAGCTATTATCACTTCTCCTGAGGGATACCACATTCCTTTCACGGCTCGTATTTGTTTCGATTGCACTAACAACATGGCCGAATATGAGGCTTGCATTTATGGCATTGAAGCGACGATTGACCTACGCATCAAATTTTTAAAAGTTTACGGGGATTCCAATCTTGTTATTATCCAGATTAATGGAGATTGGGAGAATCACCATCAGAACCTAATTCCCTATCGTGAGCATGTTATGAAGCTAATTCCGTACTTCGAAGAGATCACGTTTGAGCACATTCCCAGAGAAGAAAACAATCTAGCTGATGCACTGGCAACTTTGTCCTCCATGTTCAAGGTTAAGTGGGCTAATGAGGCACCTTCCATTACTATCAGAAGTTTGAGTGAGCCAGCTTTCTATTTTGAGGCTAGTTTGGAATCAGATGCTAATCCTTGGTTTTATGATGTTAAACGATATCTTGAAACACAAGAGTACCCTGAAGAGGCATCCGTCACAGATAAGAAGTTCTTGAGAAGATTTTCAGCAAAGTTCTTTCTTAGTGGTGGTGTGTTGTATAGAAGGCATCATGACGGTTTACTGCTCAGATGTGTTGACAAGAAAGAAGCAGCAAGAATCATTGAGGAGATACACGAAGGAGATTTCGGGACCTATTCTAACGGGCATACCATGGCTAAAAAGATTTTGCGAGCAGGTTATTATTGGTCCACCATGGAGACTGACTGTTACAATCATGCATGGTTTTGCTACAAATGTCAAGTCTATGCTGATAAGGTGCATGTGCCTCCAGTACCTTTGAATGTCTTGACTTCCCCTTGGCCGTTTGCGATGTGGGGAATTGATATGATCGGCAAAATTGAACCGAATGCGTCCAACAGGCACCGTTTCATTCTGGTTACCATCGATTATTTTACAAAACGGGCCGAAGCTGCATCCTATGCCAATGTCACCAAGCAGGTGGTAACTCGGTTCATTAAGCACAATATTATCTGTCGCTACGGAGTGCCTGAAAAGATCATTACCGACAATGGGTCTAATTTGAACAACAAAATGATTAAGGAGCTTTGTGAGTCCTTCAAAATCAAGCATCATAACTCTTCCCCATACCGACCAAATATGAACGGTGTTGTCGAAGCGGCCAATAAGAATATTAAGAAAATCATGCAGAAGATGGTGGTAACCTATAAAGATTGGCATGAGATGCTGCCTTTCGCTTTGCATGGTTATAACACCACTGTGCGTACTTCGACTGGGGCAACCCCATTTTCATTGGTTTACAGCATGGAAGCAGTATTGCCGGTAGAAGTCGAGATTCCTTTTCTTAGGATCATGAGAGATGTTGAGCTGGATGAAAGTGAATGGGTACAGAATCAGCTAGATCAGTTGGAACTTATTGACGAGAAGAGGTTGGCGGTTGTATGTCATGGTCAGGTATATCAGCAAAGGATGAGGAAAGCTTTTGATAAGAGGGTACAACCTCAGTGTTACAAGCCAGGTGACCTTGTGCTAAAAAGGATAATTCTCCCCCAGGGAGATCCCAGGGGCAAGTGGGTTCCGACTTATGAAGGTCCTTTCGTGGTCAGAAAAGTTTTCTCTGGAGGAGCGATGATGCTCACAACTATGGATGGAGAGTACATCCCTCTCCCTGTGAATGCTGACGTAGTTAAAAAATACTTTGCATAAAAAAAACCACTAAACTGAAAACCCGAAAGGGTGGTTTAGGCAAAAAGAAGGTGTCTTGGTGAATCGAAAACCCGAAAGGGAGATTCAAGCAAAAGTTAGGGACTTAAATAAAATGACTACGCTCAGCATGAGATCCTTTGTTTCTTTCCTTTGTTCCGTCACCTGGCATAAGCTCGAGGCTAATCCAAGAATGATCTGTCTGAAAGCAGGAAGATAAGAGTCATAAGAGTCCTAGCAGAGTCAGGACTTGATGGATATTCACATTCACATTGCCATTTGTAAACACTCGTTTGCTTTGATTTTGTAATTACTTGCTTCCAAATGTAAATGCCTTTTTCACAGGCTGATTTCTCAAAATCAATAGAACATCTTCTTTCAAGTATACATATACTTTTCTTTTCTCCCTTTTTACTATTCTTTTTGCAAAAACGTCCAATATTTTTGATAAGCATGTGCATATAAACTTCGTGGGCCTTACACAGAAGTGGTAATCTAAGTCATGGTTAGTTGATTGCTTGAAATACGGATAACAAACACAACTACTACTGTGCAAATGGCATGCTTGTTTCTATGTTTGATAGGATTCTCATTCACTTTACTGGTGGACGCCTTGCCTTTTGTTTCACCACTCTGTGCTGTTGGTAAAGGTCATGGGTCAGGGTAATATCAAGTTTATGGTAGGTTGGCGAGATCGGTGAACCTAGTTGGAGACATTTTCTCCCCATAATGGCTTTTATTATGTTTCTTTGCCGCACTTTCATGTGTTATCTTAATTGATTGTTTTAGCATTGTCTGCATATAGGATTTTGTTTATAGCCGAATGTCAGTCTTGATGCGTTGAATTTTTTTGCCTTGAATTTTTTTTTTGTTTCATTTTACTTAATCCATCCAGTATCACTCTGTAATCAATTTTTTCGGGCATTTTGATACCAACTGTGCCAATTCTTTTGCTTAGCCAAGAGTTTGGAGGAAGGAGTTTAGCTAAAAACGATGACTGTAGTGGTATGCTTTTGAGTAGAACCTCGTTGATGATGTACATGCATTGTTTCAATCCCCAAACACCAGAGATATAAGGGAGTTAGACCCTCGTTAACCCCTCTGAGCCTTCGAAGTAGGAGTTTCTTTTCCGTTAAAAAAACCTTGTTTTTTTAAACCAGGGGCAGGGTAGATGTTCAGTTAATTTGACCAAGCATTCAAATTTCAGAAGGAATGTCCCATCTGAGGATCACCACATTTTATCTTTCTCATCATGAGATCATGTCAAAACTACTATGTTCATTTCCTCAAAAAGTCCTGAGGTCGAGATCGAATCGATACAATAATGGCTATCCCTCGCCGACCAAGGAATGAGACATTTGTTTTCTTAAAAAAAAACAAGAAAAAAGAGAAAGAAAGAAAAAAGTTCAAAGACCTAAAGTCACATTGACTTGTTCGAAGTGTAAAGTATGAATAAAAGAAAACAAAAGGCCCCGCTAAGTCGAAACTTGAAAATAAGTCGCTTAGGAAAAAGTTAGGGCATCCCGCTGGACTTCCAAAATTGAAATTCAAAAGATTTTGTCCAGGCAAAAGTTGAGGAAAAGAGATCCTAAAAGGCCAAAGAAAAAAATAAAAAAAGATTATTCAATAAAATTTTCACCAAAAGAAGAGGAACAATAATATAAAAAACAAAAGCAGCAAAAGTTAAGCGACAATCATGTTGGAGAATTTGTCGTGATCGCTCAACCATTATGAATCCTTTTGAAAGATGAATGCTTGTGATAAGTCAACTGAACTTATGACAGGAGAATATCACGAAGGGGGTGGGCACCAAATAACTTGAGCCTTGAAAAACTTTCTTTCTAAAAAACCTCGAACCAGGCCACGTTACAACCTCTAAAAGCCCTAACTGAAACAAGGGTTTAACTCGAAAGCATACTACAACAGGATAGCTTTTCCTAAACTCCCAAATATGTGTTGCATATCCATGTTGGTATCTTATCACCCGCATCTTGACTCGTTTTTTTGAAAAAAGAGAAGGGGAAGAAAAGTTTTGAAATTTTTGCACTCTAGCCAGTGATTCATTCACAACAGAAATGAGACACCTTGTTAAGGTTTTCGACTTTAAGGCTTAAATAATCATCGCATCAGGTCTGCCATTCCCAAAATAAACATCTTTCTGCATGCAAAACATTTATTTGACATAAAAAAAAAGAGTTTACACGTTGAACACCTGTAAAGAGCTTAATGATTGTCGGAAAGGGAATATTTGGTTTTCTTCTATTAGACGAAGCCCATGTATGAATAGGACTTTACCTATCCCCAGTAAAGTTTCGTTTCCGCAGTGAAGTTTTGTTGCCCCAGGAATCTTCTTTTAAAGGCTTCATTCTGAGATTCCGGATTTGAGGATGTCGCATATCCCCAACGGAGTTGCCGACAGAGATCCCTCGTCATGACCTCTCATTTCTCAGCCGATCTGCTGACTGGGGAAGCCTTATGTTAATATCTTCCCTTATCCCCAGTGAGGTCGATACTGTGTGACTATCTGCATGATCCGTCCAATGGTTGCATTCCAAGAAATATCTCTCCAACAAAATCTTCAACAGAGTTTTGTCTCCTCGGTGAAGTCCCGTTTCCTCAGTAGAGCTTTGTTCCCCCCAGCAAAGGTTTTCACCTCTCACGTCGGGTTTTGTTGTCTTGGTGTTATCCTCAACACGGCCGCGCGCTGTCTTTTTCAAAGATTACAGTCTTGTCCTGATCTTCTCCCTCGATGTCTAATCTTCAGATGGCGTCCCTCTCCAGAAGCTACAATGTCGATCTGATCTTCTCTAGGAGTTCGCAATTTATTTCTGCGATTCCTCTCGATGTTTGTGGCCCATTTCTACTGGTTGCTAATTTGTTATTCCCCGCGAAGCTTCATCTCTTTGAGGTTCCCTCTCTAGCGGTTCCCCATATTTTCTCCTCCCCTTTGGATTTTGCAATTTATTTTTGCAAGTCATGTCAGATTCTGACTTCTTGGTTATTGGCTTCTCAATTGGCCATTCCCCAGTAAAACTTTTAAACATGCATCATTATATTGCATCTACCAAAACGCGTAGCATTTCCATTATATGGAACATTGTGCTATATAAAAAGAATTCAAACATGCATCAGAACATAAGCCATTATTCTTTCTATTATCCCCAGTGAATTTTCTAATACTTCAGGTTAAATCCCCGGTGAGGTCTTCGTCCTCATTATCTCGGTTTCCCCCATACTAATATCCTTTTGATGTCTATCATTTGTTTGTTCGAGTGTCTACTCTTGACTATAGTTCAGTTTCGCCCTGGCGCGGTCTTCTCGGGTTTAGTCTTCACTACCCTCTCCGGTTCATTCCACTGTCTATTGATGCACCTTTTGAATACCACTTTTGTCCTGATATTCGCTTTCAGCAGGTTTTTTAGGTGTACGCCGTAATCTCCTTGCTTTGGGTTGAGCTCAGAGTTTCGTCTCCTCACCTTGCGCATGAAATCCAATTTCGTCCTGGTACTCATCTAGTTTAGTTTCGCCTAACTAGTTTTTGAGTCGAGTTTCGTCTCGTTTTTGCTTTCATACCTTGGACCCTTTGACGGTGTTCATTTATCGAGTGCAGTGTTTGTACTGCGTCCCTGGTTTGAAATCAGTCTCCTTTGTTTTTTGGATTCTTCTATCAGTTTTCGTCACTGTTTATCCATTTATCTGAGACCAGCAGGTGCTCTGAGAAACATGCACTCTCATCACTCTCGCTTTGGGTCAAGTTTCGCGTCGTCGCCTGTGTATGAAATCCAGTTTCGTCCTGGTGCTCATCTAGTTTAGTTTAGTCTAACTAGTTTTTTGAGTCGCGTTTCGTCTCGTTTTTGCTTTCATACCTTGGACCTTTTGACGGTGTTTGTTTACCGAATGTAGTGTTCGTACTGCGTCCCTGGTTTGAAATCAGTCTCTTTTATTCCTTAGATTCTTCTATCAATTTTCGTCACTGTTTATCCATTAATCTGAGACCGACAGGTGCTATGAGAAACATGCACTCTCATCACTTTGCTATGGGTCGAGTTTCGCCTCGTTTCCTGTGCGTGAAATCCAGTTTCGTTCTGGTACTCATCTAGTCTAGTTTCGTCTAACTGGTTATTGAGTCGAGTTTTGTCTCGCTTTTATTTCTCATTTCTGGGATTCTTTCAGTTCCTTCATAATGTCTATCTTAGTTGAGATTAGCTAGTGCTCCTAGAATCATGCACTCTAGCCACTTTGCTTTGGGTCGAGCTCAGAGATTCGCCTCCTCACTCGTGCACATTTTCTTTTCCAGAGTTTAGTTTCACCTATACTCTGTTGTTTGAGTTTTATCTCACCCTTTTTGAAGCCCAATTTTGCCCTGGCACATTTGTCCAGAAGCTTAGTTGTGTCTACTTTTCTTTGTTTTTGTTCTGTTTCAACCTGCGTTATAGCTCCATTCTGACGCATGTCTTGGGGGTTTCCTGCTTCTTTTTCTTTCTTCTTCAAGAGTGTAAATTTTCGGGTTCTTTTGTATTCAATCATCTTCAACTCTGAACGCTCGAAAGTTGTCACTTTTCTCACTTATCATGTTGAAGATATTTGAATAGGGGCAGCTGTTGTACCCCAAAATTTACCCTCTTGATTTTGGCTCATGTTTCATCATGAATATCATATCGCATTGCATTCATACATTGTGATGGGATCAAAATACTTTGGTTATCAAGTCTTCCTCAAGCTTTGAAGGTTGATTGCATTGACAAGTTTCTCAAGTAGAACCTTATCATCTAAACCATTGGATCTTTCAAGCTCAAAAGTTATTGCATATCTCAAGATATTTTATCCATCTCTTTGGATCATCAGAGGATTGAAGTTTGAGATTGATTATAAGAGGAATCACTCTTTTGATTCACCAGTCAAATTAGGGTTTTGCTTGATCAAGGCTATTGATCAATGTACAAATCTTGATTTGGAAGCTACAATATCTCATTGGTATTTGGAAAGTCTTTGTACAAGAAATTGGCCAAGATGCCCAGAGGATTTGAAGTTTTGGAGATGATTCACCAGTCTCCTAAGGTGTTAACCAAAACTAGGGTTTGGGATTTCATCAAGATTTCTTGAAAATTTTGAAGCAAAACTTTGCACATGGCCTCCATATATTTGGAAGATCATATGTTTGAAGTTTTGATCATCAATTTTGAAAGGAAGTGGATCAATTGATTCAAAGGGGCAAAATGGTCATTTTGGTCAAAATCAGTCAAAGTCAAGGTTGACCAAGGGAATTTTTGGTCAAACATCAATTCAAGGATGTGCTTTTAATATTTCAAGTCCATTTTGATCATTGGATCAAAGAGATTGAGGTTTGGGTTGAAACTTGTTCATGAAGAAACCCTAAAAGTTTCTAATTTTGGAAAATAAGGACTTAATTTCAAAAATTCATATTTTATTCACCTTTGATAAAAAAAAATGCAAATGAAGTATGCTTGGAAAGATAAGAGGATGATATTTCATCTCCTTTTTGTTTCATGTCTAAATTGGGAAAGAGTCAAGAGTTATAAAGCTTGGAAGTCACAAAATTATAGGTCATTTTCCAAATTTAGTGAATTTCATGTCAAATTTTGAGGACCTAAATGGATTCAATTGCAAAAACTCAAAACTAAGGGATTGTATTTCTTTTCAATACCTTTCCGAATTATACTCATTTGTGTCCAAATTCAAAAATATGAGCAAGTTATGGACTTTGGAATTTTGAGGCATTTTATTGAATTTTGACAAGTATGCAAAATGGCCATTTCTTGCAAACTCAAGTTTTAGCCATTACTTTTGCTTCTAATCAGTCCCATGACACATTTTTTATTTGAGGAAGCCCATAATGGCAGCAAAATCGTGCCCCATGTGCAGTTGTGCCACCATGACTCCAAAATTGTCAAAACTTGCCAAATTTGCAAAAACACTAGCATGATCTCATCATAAGGAATCAAGGGCCAAGATTTGGTGGATCAAAATATGAGTAAGAAAGGCCTCAAAAGCAATTGAAATAAGGAAAAACGCACGAGGCATTGGCATGTTCAGAATTTCACTTTTCAACATAGCAAAATTTCCAATTGGGCAATGCACTCATTTTGAAGCCCATTTCTCTTGAAAAACCTACTCTACATGTCATATATAATGAGAGGCAAGCACTGAAGGCGAAGGAGAGAGCTCATAACTTCAAAATTCCAGATCTGAACTCAAAATTTCCATAGCTGCATTTTTCTTCGAATCTCAAGTTTCAGTGGTGCATTTGGAGTTTTTCTTCTTGCTTCTTCATCCTCAACCGCTAAGGAAGATAAAACAAGCTTTGAATCACATCTGGAGTAAGAGAATCGAGCTTTTAGATTTTGAATTGAGGTAGGATCATTCAACTTCTATTTTTGAAATGTAGCCGTTTATTGTTGAAATTAAGCATGAAAATCTGTTTGTGGATGTTATATGAATGATTATGAAGCAATTCGGGGTTTCATTTGGTATATAATGCGTGTTTTAAATCTCGGCAACTCTGGATTTTCAGTGAGTTTTTGAAAATTTCATGCTGAGATTTCTAGATCCATGGCTGTCTATTTGATGTGATTTGAATTGTGTTTAATTCCTTGCCATGTTAACTTTAATTTGCACTTGATTTGATGAAAAATGGTTGAGAAACGAGTTTGTTTGGAGGTATTGAAGTTGGGGTGCAAGCTGATGGGCGCGCGCGTTTTCTGGTTTGGCTGGAGGTTAGGGATGATGAGGTGTCATCATCTGAACGGTCCATTTGAATTTTTGAATATTTAGTTTATATTTTGTTTTCAATTGATTTTCTGATTTTTGTTACTTAACCAAAACAATTTTAAAAATTATGAAAAAATTATCACAAGTCCAAAATAATTTCCACTATCTTGTGTAATTTTATTGGAATTTTTGAAAAATGTTTTGATTGGTTTGAAATTCATAAGTTTAAATAAATGTTTGCTTAAGGATTATTTTTATTTTAATAATTATTTTGATCTAAAAATTCCACAAAAAATGTTTCGGACTCATAAAATAATTTAGAAATTGATTTTGATTTTTGTTTAGCTTTATTTATTTATTTATTTTTGATTAAAAATTTAATTTGAAAAGTTTATTTGAAATGTTTGCTTCTTAATTTTATTTTAATATTTTCCTTTAATTCAAAAAATCATGCAAGCTTGTTTTTAATCATAGAATCTGAATATATTTTTATTTTGACCTTTTCATGACTTTTGGCTAGGGTTTGCATTTTTGCCTTTAAATAATAGTTTAATTGTTAATTGTTTGTTTGATTTTTATTTTAATATTTCCTTTAATTCAAAAATTCCACAAAAAATCAGGGATGTATGTTTTTAATTCTAATATTTGAATATAATTTTGGTTGGATATTTTTATGATTTTTGATTAGAATTTTATTTGAGATGTGATTATTTGTTTAATTGATTAATTGTTTGAATTTGATTTTATTTTTGATTTTTCGTTAATTCAAAAAATATGAAAAATATGTATTCTGACATTTAGGGTTTCCTTGTGGCTTGCATGATCTTGGTTTGAATTGTTTGAATTTTGATCTTACCTAATTAATATTTAAGATTAAAATTCAATCAATTAGGATTTTGTAGCTTACATTTCAAGTTTCATTTTCAAAACTATTATGCCCTAGATTTTCAATGGAATTTAAGTCTTGATTAGGGTTCATGGGTGTATTGAAGATCTGAAAACCATTTTTCTTGAATTATTTGACTTGGTTTGATATTTTTCCACAAATTATTTTGAAAGCTTGTCTAGTTTGGTAGTTTGGCCAACTAGTTTTGGACTTTGGGCCTCATTTGATTCCCTCCTCAATCACTCATGAACTTAAGACTTGCTTTCTGACTTATACACACTTCAAAGAAGCTAAGAATTTTTTGGTTTGAATTATTGATCCTTGTTTCTATTTTTGATGTATTTTTGAAGTGAAGGTACCCAATATGTGTTACCTATCTTGTTGCAATTTGTTTGATGGCCAATGAACTTGAGTGAGGCCTATAATTGGGAACCTAATGATCATGTTGGATATGTTCATCCAAATAAACTCAAGTCATTTTATTAAATGCCCCATGTTTGAATGATTGAACCTTTTGATGCATTGTGTGGGATTCCTCTTCTATTATGCTTGTGAGCTGTGATGAATTAATTGTGCATGATTGAATTGTGGTTGCTACTGACCTTCATGGTCTTTGATTATATTCTTCTCAAGCTCCCATGATCCTAGATTGATATTCAATTGTCAACTCAATATGGTGATAGAAAGGAGCAACATTCCTCTAATTTTTGACCAAATTGTGCATATGTTTGTTTCTTTTTGTTCATCATGTCTAATGCTATGATAATTGTTATCATGTTTTTTCTCACTTCATCATGTTTCATCCATCCCTTATGTGAGTCATCATTCACTTTATGGAATTCTAACTTTCCTGTTGAATGTGCGAGGTACTTTGAGAAAAGTTTTCCATTTCTGACTTGAGGCTACTGTGTTTCACTTTATTTGTGGAACACAATTTATTATGTTTGCACTACTCTTGTTCTTGGCATATTTGATAGTCTATGCAAGATGTGTATATGTGATTATGAATGCCATACATTTCCCATGGGATCTGTTCATATCTGAAAATCTCAATACTTACATCCTGATGGCGTAATTTCTAACTTGAATTGTCTGCTGATGCCAGCTTGCTTGAAGTTCCCTGGGTTTCTTTTATTCTTGTTCAATTGATACAGATAGTTATCCGTTTGGTATTGCACTATTTCCTTTCTTCTATTTTCATTTTGTATAGTTTAATTTTGCATGATGGGACCTCTGTTGCTGATATATGTTAGGAGGCCCTCTGTTTTTGTTTGATACATGTGTTGTGTTTGTTTCTTTAACTTTTGATCGATGAGTCACTCGATTTAGGAATTGAGATCACGACTTCGCTCGCAGTGCATGTTCCCTATAGGATGTTTATTATTTTTCTTCTTTAATTGTTGATCGATGAGTCACTCAATTTAGAAATTGAGATCACGACTTCACTCTCAATGCATGTTCCCTATAGGATGTTTATTGTTTTTCTTCTTGAATTGTTGATCGATGAGTCACTCAATTTAGAAATTGAGATCACGACTTCACTCTCATTGCATGTTCCATGTAGTATAGTTTTGTTAAGCTTCCTTTGACATGAGAATTAAGGTAGGGTTTTCCTTTATCCTCAACCTTAGGGTCAATCATTGTATGATAACATTAGGGCTAGAGATTAGGATAGTCTCCCTCAGTTGTTTTCTTTTCCTTTGCATTCTTGCATCTTAAAACAAAAATTGTTTTCTTGGAAAATCATAAAACACCTCTAATAAACTCAAACCCTTCTTCAAAGTAAAAGATACAAATCAATCTTATTTGTTTGTGCGCCTATTGGCTTTGTTTTTAAACCTGGTTAACCGATGTTTCGCCATTGCACATTCATTTGAAGCCGATGTCTCGCCATCACACATGTTTGTTATCCTACTTTGATTCTCAATATCATTGTTAGGTGTGATGTTTTGTCATCCATTTTATTTATGTTTCACCATCTTTGCCATGATACCTTGCTATCTTTTAGCCGATGTTTCGCCATCGCACATTCGTTTGAAGTCGATGTCTCGCCATCGCACATGTTTGTTATCCTACTTTGATTCTCAATATCATTGTTAGGTGTGATGTTTTGTCATTCGTTTTATTGATGTCTCGCCATCTTTGCCATGATATTTTGTTACCTTATAGCCGATGTGTCGCCATCACACACTTGTTTGAAGCCGATGTTTCGCCATCGCACCTGTTTGTTATCCTGCTTTGACTCTCAATGTCATTGTTAGGTGTGTTGTTTTATCATTTGATGTTTCGCCATCTGTGACATGCTACTATGTTATTACTTAGCCGATGTTTTACCATCTCATTTGTTTGTTGTTTCATTTGGTGTTTTGCCATTTTGACTGTTTTTGTTGTCTTAACTAAAAAACACAAACCAACCAAAATATATAAGCCGAACTACGGCTGCTCTGATTCCTTAAAAGGGATACGTAGGCATTGGGGTAGGGCCCGATCGAGCATAACTTTTATTTTCCCTACATTATTTCTTCTTTTCTTTCGCATGCATTCCCTTTTCAGCTTTAAGCCATAGACATAGGTTTTGACCACACCCATTAGATTAGACAACAAGAGTGGATACCGTAGAGTACTACAGGCGTGTGGGGTTCTAATACCTTCCCCTTGCGTAACAGATTTCCTTACCCGATCTCTCGGTCGAAAGACCTTGATTTCTCCCTTTTCAGGTTTTCTCGACGTTTACCTTTCCCTTTCGGTGGGATAAAAGACGTTCGGCAGCGACTTCATTGATGTTTCATTACATCCAGATGACAGGTTCGACTGGGTGGTTTCACACCTCCCCGTGCACCATCCTCTTTGAGCCATCAAACGCTCTCACGACTATGTTACTGGGTTTCAATGTTAGTCCTTCATAGTCCAATCTGTCGAGAGCTTTCTTCGGTAAAACATTCAAAGATGAGCCGGTGTCCACCAAGACATGGGCCAAAGTTATTCCTCTACATTCCACAGAGACATGCAATACCTTGTTGTGCTTTCTTCCTCTTGGTGTCAGATCAGCATCCAATAAGCCTAGGCCGTTGTCCACCGTCAAACTGGCAACACAATCTTGAAATTGGTCAGCAGATGTCTCTTGAGGCACATGGGTTGTCTTCAGAAACTTCACCAGGGCTTTCGCATGTGCTTCAGAACACAACAATAATGCTAGCATGGATATTTTGGAGGGAGTTTGACCCAACTGTTCAACTACGTCGTAGTCTCTCTTCTTTATTATTCCCAAGATCTCCTTCATTTCCTTCTTGGAGGTTTCAGGGATAGTCAGTGGTTGAGCCTTCGTCCGGACAGGCTCTTCTTGAATACTTTTTCCTCGAGTTTCAGCAGTAGGATTGTTGGTAGGAATGACAGCAGGGGTTGTGTCATCTTTGTAAATAAGAGCACTTGCAGATATGATTATTGGTATGGAGGTAACCTTCGGAGTAGCCACGGGTCTAACAACTGCCTTTGGGGGGGCAATTTCTGGAGAGAAAATTCTACCGCTACGGGTAAGCTTACTGGTTCCGACAATATTACTAATGTCGGAGTCTTCTTCTTCGGAGCTCATCTCTTCGGCGACCATCCTATCTTGTTTGATGCCATGGTAGTAGATGTCTCCACCGTAATTCCATGACACTGTTTTGTCTGATTCATACGGGACTGGCCCGTGCATGGTGATTATAAGAGGAGTAGTTTTTGGAACCGATGTAATCCTAACGGGTCTTTTGGGGACCCTGGAAGAATTGGTGGAGATGGTGATGATTGAAATGTCTTCAACATGAATGGGTAAAAAAGGAGTACTTTCAAACAGAATCTCTTGGTTGTCTATCAAGCGTTGAATGCATGTTCTTAACAAAAGGCAATCAGTTGGTGAGGATAAGCAAAGATGGCAGTCTTCATTACAACCTGGGAATACACCGGCTTTCAACAAGTTTATCTTAATGACTGGGAGTGGAGTCAAGAGTTCATCAACTATGGTAACAAATAAATCTTCTTCTATTGCATTGGTGTTGTGACCATGCCTAGGCATAGGAGCAGAAATGGAATTTGGCTTCTCGGGTGCATCAAACTCAATATCTTTTGCGTCTATAAGGTCTTGAATTTTGTTTTTCAGGGACCAACAATTGTTAGTGTCATGACCCAGACTTTCGGAATGATATACGCATCTGGAATTTGGGTGATAATGAGGGGACGCTGTGTTGGGGTTCTTTGGAGCTTCTTTTAAAGTTGCCAAATTGGATTTCAGAAGATGCGGTAAAACCCGGGCTAGAGTCATATTAATTTTGGTGAATTGTCGGACTGGCCTCTCCACCCTCGGTTGATTACTTCTTGGTTGATCAAATATAGGCTTTGGGATCATAACAGCTCCTACCATTGGCCGGAGTTCAACTCTCCCTTGGTTCCTTTGTGGATAAACAACAGATACCTCCTTCTTCCCAATGAAAGGCTTTCTCACAAATGTAGAGGCAGATGAATCCTTCTAAATCTTTTCACTTTTTATGCCAGCTTCCACCCTCTCTCCAGTTAGTATTAACTCAGTAAATCCGGCAGATGAGCTCCCAATCAAATGGCTGAAGAAAGGGCTCGATAGAGTGCCTAGGAACATATCCACCAACTTCCTTTCAGACAGAGGGGGTTGCACTCTCCCAGCTAGATCTCTCCATTTCTGCGCGTAATCTTTGAAACCCTCATTTGAAGCCATAGCCATACTCTGAAGTTGAGTACGGGTAGGCGCCAAATCTTCATTATATTGGTATTACTTATAGAAAGTTGCAGCAAGATCTTCCCAGTTGTGGACGTTGGCCCTTTCCAATTGGTAAAACCAATCGAGTTGTGTTCCTGATAGGCTATCTTGGAAAAAAATGCACCCATAGGTCTTTATCAGCGGAGTTCGGCTGGATCTTTCTTACATATGATCGGAGGTGCATCTTAGGACATGACACCCCATCATATTTTGCAAACAACGGCACTTTGAACTTTGGTGGGATCACAATTCCCGACACTAGTCCCAATTCTTCAAAGTCTAGACCTGACACCTTTTATATTTCCATAGTGCTTAAACGATATTCAAGATGTCTGTACTTATCATCTGTGGGAGGATACTGCTCCTCGGAGTAGTCTTCCTCTTCTTCCTCCTCTTCAGATTCTGACGGAACCGCTGTTTCTTTTCCTTTCCCTTCTCCTTCCCTGGAAGTGGTTGCAAAATTCAAGGTTCTTCTAGTCTGTCCCTGAAACCTTCTCCCCATGTTCAAAACCCCAATGGCTTTCTTTGTTTTCTTCTTTCTTTCTTCAGCTAACAGAGTCTTCAACTCATCTTGCCCCTTAGCTAGGGTCATGAGTAACTGTTGAAACTACGTGTTTTGAACTTGAAGATCTTTGACTGTTTGTTCGAGATCCATCTTACTGAAATAAATAGTAGAGAGATGAGGAAACTCGTTGCAAAAGACCTGTTTATGTCATGATGAATGATATGTGAATATGTAATGTTTTCAAGGATTTTTAAAGATTCAAGTTCGTTTTAGAATAAAATAAACACACGTTATATTAATAAGATAGAGTTTGAGTACATCAATTCCCCTAGGGCAAAATAATACAAAACTCTAAGATAAAAAAGTAGTACACATCCTCTTTGGTGCTATGTAGGCATTTAGAGTCTGCTCCTCATGAAGTAGCCCAGTGAGTTCCAAAACCTTCTTCTCGCTTGCGTAGAATTGGGCTTCGTAAGTATCTCGCTCTCCCTTGAGTTGTATCCAATCCCTTTGTAGGTCTTCAAGAGATGTGGGCATGCCAGGATGTAGGATAGTGTATGGAACATCTCCTTCCTTAACAGGCTCAATGATCACCGGAAGGATGGACGGATAAGGCATCATAAGACTTTGAGCGCGGGTTCGTACCCACTTGAGGTAAGGCTCAAGAGGGATGGAATTATTTTATCCCAAAGTCTTGCTATCCACCTTGTTTAGCATCCTCCAAGCTCGGATGAATCTCTGGCGAAGACCTTGATCGTTGTTGTCGTAGTCGAAAACCAAGCCTTGAACCAACATCTCGTACGGGCCATCCCTTTGGGCATAACCAAACTGTCTTAGAGCTAAGCACGAGTTGTAGGTGATGCCTCACCTAATTCCAAGTAGAGGAACATTATGGAATTCCCCATAACAATCAACAATGATAACATTCTCTTTGGATCGGGAACACCAATGAATATTTGAATGTTTGAGCGTCATTAACCTTTGTGACCACCTTAATCCTTGCTCATTCTTTAAGACTGATTGGGAAGATGAGAAATACACCATCTTGCCAGGAAAAGGGTGCAACACATAAGGACACCTCTTTTCCTCATTGTGCGAGTGTGAAAAGAGTGTAGGATATCCCCTAGCAATGTAGGCACCAGATTGTGTGACATGAAGATTTTGACGGCACTCACATCTATGAGTTGGTCAGGATTGGGGAACAAGACCATCCCATAGATAAGAAGAGCCACAATTTCCTCGAAGGCTTGCAAGTCTAAAGAATTCCAACAACTTTGGGCTTTCTCAAACAGGAACTTTGCTAAGAAGCCTTTGACACCACTTCTAGTTTCCCAATGAGTTGTGACATCAGATGAGTGCAAGTGCAGAGCTTGAGTAATCTCTTCTTACTTTGGGTCTCTTTCCGTACCGTTTAAAGGTAGTTGATTGAGAACAGGAATCCTCAAGAGCTGAGAGAATTCTTCCAAAGTAGGCACAAGCTGATAGTCGGGAAATGTGAAGCAATGGTGTAAAGGATCAAAGAACTGGAAGAGCACCTTCATCATATCCTCATCTGTGTTGGAGGTGACCAAGTTGAGTAGATGACCATGCCTCTCGGTGAATAAATAATTCTCAGGGATCCTTGAAGCTAGCTCCTTAAGTTGTGGAGGAATTCTTACAAGGTTGACTTGGATAGTTTTCCTGCGAAGTGAATCCATATCCTACAAAACAAGAATAAAGATGAATCTCCAAAACCCTTGAAATGGTTAGTGAATGCATATAATGTTCATGATGTTCATGATGTTATGCACAAGTATGTATATACAAGCAAAACAAACAAGTTCTTAGTTTAGGCTTGCATGGGGTTTTATAGGTAAGTACCCTCTTGAAGTTTAGTTGGCTTAAACCTGTCCTAGTAATAGTAACCGGGTTCTAAGGAGCTCAATATCATTGGATTGTTTCCTTGGTCATTGTTTCAGCTCAAGCCTATTTAATGGAGACCGAAATATCCCAAGAAACCAACCTTCAATGAGTGTAGTATCAAGTATCTACCAACTTCGGACTGCACCAAAGCCGGTCATCTCACTACATCCTAAAGGCCAAGTTGGTCAAGTAAAGGGTTCTAGAAGTTCATTAGTGCTTCATGACATCACTCAGCGACCCTGTATTTTCTTTGATTGACTCAAAGGCTACCGGTACCCACAAATATGTCACACTAACATAGCTATTGCTTAGACCATGTCGGTATACCCCGCACAGTTTCCATAACATATTGCTATTTACCTATAATGTTTCCCAAATCTGGGTGGAGGATTCAAACCCAAACAAAGAACCATAATGTAAAGCAAACAAGTCAAAGAATGTAAGAAAATAAATGTGATCTAGCCCTAAGGTAACCCCACTTTTATAATAAATCCCCAGCAGAGTCGCCAGTTCTGTGATACGGTGGGAGAAATGACTTGAGGGTTTTGCGTTTTATCGCAAATGTTGCGGTTAGCAAGAGTCACCACCGACTTTTCTTTTATCCAAAAGGAAAGGTGAAAAAGCACAAGAAAGACCTTTGAGATTGTTTCTTGAGTTCGGGGGGTAGATTATGAAAAGGGAAGGTATTAACATCCTTTTCATCCATGGTTTTCCATGGGCTCTTAGTTACTTACTAGATCACTTGCTTTTTTTGCTTGGAAATGTGTTTGGTGTGGTTTTGAAAGTATTTTGTAAAAGAGGCCATTCGTTTGGGCAACCTTTGTAATGATTCTCGTTCTTAAGAATGTATACAAAGATGTTTGTCTTTTTGAAAATGTTTTCAATGTTTAGAAATGTGCGTGTTTGTTTTGCAAAATAACAAGGATAATTGTTTGAAAGTAGAGCAAGTAACTAGAAGTAATCTACCTACTCAAATGTCTTTCTTATGCATTTTCTTTTCCTTTGACATTGTTGTCTTACCATCGATTTGGTAAGCAACCCTATCTTTGGATGTAAGCGGGACGGGCGTGGGTCATCGTATAACCATGATTAGCAGTTGCAAAGTATCTTAGCATTTTGAGGGACCAAGATCATTTTGTAAGGCAACTTTGAATAGCGTCATCGAAGGACTATGACCTTATATTTGTTTGTTTTTCTAAGATACTTCGCATGCGTAATATGGCCATTTTTTGTATAAGACAACCAAGTGGAGAAACCCTAAAGGTGCTTGTGTGCAAGTGTGTTATTTTCATGCTTTGATTTTGTCTTGGATTTAGGGTTTTCTATTTGATTTGTTTTTCTCTTGCCATACAAACCCTAATTACTAACATGGCATGTAAAGCGGTAAATTGCGTAATGTAAATATTACTAAGCTATTACAACAATTTATGGGAGGGGGGAGTACAAATTTGAATGGAGATTTTCAAAAATGTAAATCTAAATAAGCTATTACAACCAAATCGAATTTGTACAAGTAATGGAATAAATAATGTTCAAGACAATTTAAATATGCAAAGATACATAAAAATGCAAAGATACATAAAAATGCAAGAAAATGATTTTTGTTTTATATGCAAAATAATTTTGACTTAATCCTAAGAATTTAAGAGGAGGAAATTAATTCTTAAAAAGGGGTTAACCCTAATTTCTAAATTAAAGTAAAGCTCTTTAAATATTATCTTTTTGTGTATTTTTTGTATTAAAATAATAAGTAATATTTGATGAAAATATTTAGTCTTTTTATATCCCAAAAAATAAATATTTACAAGTATATATAAAAATATAAAATAGTTAAACTAAACCTATTATATTTACAAATTTACTTAAGAAAGAAATAATTAATATATAGTTTAATAAAAATATTTTTTCATGTGAAAATAAAAATAAAATAAACAGAATGCAAAATTGTCATATTTTATATTTTTCATGATTTTATGTATTTAAGAAAATATTTAATAAACAAAAATGAAAATAAAACAAATAAAAAAAGTGAAAATAGTTGGGCCAGGGGTGCTATAAGGAGACAAAGAGTAATATGTTAAGCAAAAAACACTAAGGCCCAAAGAATCAAGACTATCCTGCAAAACAAGAAAAAAATGGAAAAGGAAAAATATGGAAAAACAAAAAGGTAGCACCAAGGTTCGAACCCATGACCTGGGCCTTACCAGCGCGCTACCTTGCCACTGGGGTGAATATACATCCGTTGATTTATATGAAATAATAAAGACATAACATAAACAAAGCCCTTGCCCTTTAATTTATCTTCTTCCTCAAGCTGGCCAGAAGCTCGGTAACTTTCTCATCTCTCAATAAAAATGGAAACTGATAACATGAATGTTGTAGCATTTTGTCTCACGATTCTAACCATGTAAATCATGTAAGCTAACAATCAAAGATCAAAACGAATTTTATAAGCCCTAAATTTAAACTTAATTTTTCCAGGAACTTCAAGTTCAAAATTCTCTCAACTCAGGCCAAATAAATGCAAGATATATATATATATATATATATATATATATATATATATATATATATATATATATATATATATATATATATATATATATATATATGTACAGCTTCGTAGCAATGAGGTCTACATTGTTTATTCACAAATCGTGGCCAATGGATGCCTGTATGAAGAGATAGAAGTTGAGATTCTTACCTCTTTCAGTTGAAATCATGAATGGAGTTTGAGTGAGATTTATGAAGGCTTGGTGATTGCTTGAGCTTGCTTGAACCTACCTAAGTGTGTTCCAACCCTTTCCTTTCTTTGGAAGTGCCCGGAACTCTCTATCCAAGTCAACCTGCAAGCTTTGAAAACAAAAATGGCAGATGAAGAAGGAGATGTTCCAGTGCAGAGATGATGGTCTGGATCTCTTAGATATGAAGTAGGTAAAGTGTTTGATGGTTAAAACTTGAAACGCACGAGCCAAATGATAGATTGCTATGCTTATGCAAAAACTGCAAGTTTTGACAGTTTTTTGGTGATATGGCGTGTTTAACGTTTCAGGCCTTTTGTAATCATGTTTCTAGTTGTAATGTGTTTGTATATTAGTATGGGATAGGTTTCAAGTCATCTCTCCAACAGATTTGTGAGTTCTAGCCTTTTGGCACACTTTCTTGCTTTTGAAGCATTGTGAAGAGACAAGTCTTCACATGCTTGTACTGGCCTGCTTGGGGTAGGTATAAGCTTTGAACAATTTGATTTAGGCCTGTAGGACTTGTGTGTGCAGAGAAGACAGGTCCAATGCTCAAGAATTGGAAAGTTGCAAAAGTGAAACTTTTTCAAAATGGCAATGGCCATTTTATGCCATTTATGAAATTACAACTTGGACAAAAGCTTTTGAGATTTAATTAAAGCTTTGTCACTTGAGTAAGCATTAAATTATGAATTGAGAAACAAGTTAGGGACCTGTAAAGCATGAATTAGGCAGCATAGGTTCAAATTTGAATTTTGTTCTTCATGAAATGGCTTGAATTCAAAGTGAGAAATTGCCAACTTCATCTCTTCGATTCTCCCTACTAAAAAAGGATCTTGAGGAGTCCTTAGACATTTTGGAAAGCTTGCAATGTGCTCTATAACTAATCTTTGAAATGAATTTCAAGACTCCTCTTGGAACTAGGTGAAAAATTGCCATGAAGTTGGGTCCAAAACCTGCCTAAATTAGGGCAAAGGTTCACTAAGTTATCTAGTTCATGAGCATGTATTCATAAAATTATATCTTGAGATTCAAGCATCTTTATGAAAAAGTGTGTGAATAAAAGTTGTATATTTCATGTAGGTCTACAACTTTCATGTTGGGAACTTTCCTTGAATCATCTTATATCATGGTGAAAACATGGCTTAAAGTTGAGAAAAAATAAGAAATTTTCTATACTTAGAAAAATTTCTAAGTTAAGAAAATTTCCAATTTTAAAACCTAATATTCAATCATTGATTTATTGATGAACAAGTTTCACATTTTGACATGTTTTGATGAATTGTGACCCTTGGCACTTGATTTTGACCAAAAAGTCGAAGTTTGACTTTTCAGTATACAGTTGACTTTTGATCAGTTGACTGCAAATTTCATCTGTCTATCCAATGGATTTGCAATGTATTGAACCATATAATTAGGTCAATATGATGCAATTGAATCCTTGGAATCATTCTTTAACTCAATTAGTCATTTTCTAGGTCAAAAATCAGAAATTACCCTTTCTCAGTAAAAACTCTAATTTTGACCATTTTGCTGTTTTGATGATTTGATCATATTTCTTGAGGAATTATGATTCAAACTTGTTCAAATGATACATATGAGTCTAAAATGTTGATGTGGATAAAAAATTATGAAGTTTGACTGTAAATTGACCATGGTTGACTTTTTCCCCAATACAGTTGATTTTTAGGTCAACTATTCAATTGACTGATAAAAAATGTGGTTCAAGGCCTGAAACTTGTCATGAGTAAACTTAGGGGTTCATAATGATGTTTTAAAGTCATATGAAGTATTGATAGTCCAAAAATCCTTGTGCAAATTCAAACCCTAATTTTGGGTCAACAATGTAAGATGAGATGTCTTGAGATGACCAAACCCTAATCTAGTCTTGAGTCAAAGAGATCTTGTGAGAAAAGTCTTGATAAATAAGAGGGAAAATTTTGGGGTACAACAATAAGTAATGAGAAGGTTTGAGTGTTAGAGAGGGTTAGAAGTACAAGCTCTAGACTGATTGCTATGTTACTTGATTTTGAAGAAAAGTGAAAGTATGGTTCCAAGATGAAGTACAAGCATGGGCTGAGTGATTGTGAGGCTTGAGACAAACTTCTTTTGAGTTATAGGTCGTGTATGATCAGAAGAAAATCATTGCAAGGCTCAAGAACAAGTTTTGTGTAAAAAGCTACTTTTTCAAAATGGCATTATGCACTTTCTTCCTAAAATGGATATAAAGCACAACATTGCATTGAATGACTGAGTTGAAGCTTCTAACAGCTGTGCAAGAATTTAATTATGGAGTGTCTAACAAGTTTGAGGCATGTAAATAAGAGATTATGCAGTATAGGTTTGAGATTTGAATCTTTGTTCATCACAAAATGACCTATAATTTTAGTTTGAAACCCTAACTTCCTCTCTTCGATTCTCCTTGCTCAAGAATGATCTCAAGGAGTTCTTAGACATTTTATAAAGCTTGTAATATTCTCTACAACCGCTATTTGAATCACTTTTTAAAATCCCCCTTGGAACTATATGAAAAAGTGCCATGAAGTTAAGTCAAAATCCTGCCTAAACTAGGGCAAAATTTTCACTAAGTGTTTAGTTTCAAGACCATGACTTCATGAATTAATAACTTGAGATACAAGCATGTCTAGGAGAAGTTGTGTAAAGCAATGTTGTATACCTCATGGAGATCTACAACTTTCATGTTGAAAGTTTCTTTTGAATCATCTTGCATCATGGTGAAAAATTAGCTCAAAGTTGTGAAAAAACATGAAGTTTTCCATACTTCGAAAAATTTCTAAATTTGAAAACTTTGACTTTTCAAAATGAAATCTTGACTTTTTGATTTCTTGATGAACAATTTTTATATTTTGACATGTTTTGATGAATTGTGATCTTTGACACTTGATTTTGATCAAAAAGTCAAAGTTAGACTTTTCAATATACAGTTGATTTTTGATCTGTTGATTGAAAATCCACTATCAATCTAATTGATCTTGAGCAATGTTTTGAGTCATGCCATTAGGTAAAAATGATTCAATTGAAATCTTGAGATTATGCCTCAAATCAATTAACCATTTTCTAGGTCAAAAATCAGAGATTGCCCTTTCTCAATCAAAACCCTAATTTTGACCATTTTGCCCTTTTGATGATTTGATCAAATTTCTTGAGGAATTATGGTCCAAACTTGACTAAATGATACATATGAGTTTATAATGTTGATGTGGATAAAAAATTATGAAGTTTGACTGTAAATTGGCCACAATTGACTTTTCCCCAATATATCTGATTTTTAGGTCAACTGCTTAATTGACTGAGCAAAAATGTGATTCAAGGCTTGAAACTTGACATGAGTAATATTGGGGATCCATAATGATCCATGAAAGTCATATGAGGCATTTAAAGTTCAATTATCCTTGTTCAATCTCAAACCCTAATTTCAGTCATCAGTGCTTAAGGAGGTGTCTTGAGTTGATTAACCCCTGTGCAGTCTTGAACCAAAGAAGATATTGTGAGACAATATTTGATAAATGAGTGGGCAAATTTTAGGGTACAATAGCTTCCCCTGTTAAATCTTCTTAAACCTGAAGAGTTAGATTGGCGGATCCTCCATTCATGACTTGAAGGTGAAAGATGATTGGACACTAGAGTGCTTAGAAATTTGCACTCGATGATGTGGTGGTTGCTGATGTAGGGAATGGGCTTAAAGATTCCATTTGGAGAGATGATGGAAAGTTGTTGGAGATGGGATTACAGATGCCATTTGGAGAGATGATGGAAATTTGTTGGAGATGGGCTTATAGATGCCATCCAAAAATGATTGTTGGCAGGAATGGAAGAAGTGTCAGAATAAATCTATGGTTGATTTATACTAAAATCATGGATGTGTTGGGTTGAGTACCAGAATAATATTCATAAATGGATTGTATTTGACTCGTATTTGAAAGCTTAAACTTGAATGAGTATCAAAATAGCGTCCGTATCTGGAGCGTATCTGAACTGTATCTGAAAGCTGAAACTGAATGAGTATCAGAATGGCATCCATATCTGAAGCGTATCTGAACTGTATCTGAAAGCTGAATCTGAATGAGTATCAGAATGACATCCGTATCTGGAGCGTATCTGAACTGTATCTGAAAACTGAATCTGAATGAGTATCAGAATGGCATCCATATTTGGAGCGTATCTGAAAACTGAATCTAAATGATTATCAAAATGGCGTCCGTATCTGGAGCGTATCTGAACTATATCTGAAAGCTGAATCTGAATGAGTATCAGAATAGCGTCCGTATTTGGAGCGTACCTAAACTGTATCTGAAAGCTGAATCTGAATGAGTATCAGAATAGCATCCGTATCTGGAGCGTATCTGAACTGTATTTGAAAGAGTGTATGAGAAGAAGCTCGTGTAGGATTGCTTCAGCTGGTCGTGTAGATAATTATACTGGCTTGTTTCAGGTATCAATCTCTGACCTTTTGCAAATTGTTGATGATAGCCATCTACTGACTGATCTTTCCTGAAGAGATGAAAGATTAGTTGTATGCAATATCATGATGTATGAAATGCATTGTACAATGATGTTCTCAAAAAAATTGAATGAGATTATGTTGTATGTATTTGTGTTGCCAATATTATGACATATGGATGCGATGTATGGGCATGTAATCTATTATGCTGCAATATTTTAGGGAAAATAAATCCCTGACGGCTGCTGGGTATGTGGAGTGTAAGTCATCATGTTTTGAAGTGCTGATGAGTTGATGAGCCTCTGTTTGTTAGAGAAATAAACTATATTGTAAGGGAAACTCCGTGTATTTCTTGTGAAATCCTGTTGGGGAATTCTGAGAAATTGGGTGACTTTTGCCGGGGAGTGATAACTGGAAGTTTTGTTCCACCGGGGATGTGAGAGAGCTTGATATCATTAAGCTGCACACTGTGGGGGATTTTATAGTCTAAAGATACTATCCCATTTCTTAAAGCCATTAGTGATTATCTTTCTATTTTATGTTCCTTTTTGTTCATTTGTTCATTTGTAAACAATAGTTACGTTCAAATGCATATGTTCAAAAATAAATCATTGGACGTTTTCACAAACAAAGCACAGAAAAAGAAGAAAAAATAGATAGTTTTGCACTTTCAAAGGTATATCTTTGTATTAACTTGAATAAGTATTTTTTGTATAACGAGACGAACATCCTAGTAAGAGAATGCCGTTGTAAAAATGAAAATTTGATACAAAGAAAATATAGCTATGTGCACTAATCCCATGGGGTTCCCATTCTGCTATAGCCTTCGTGTCTTTAAGCGTCTTGTCCACTTGCTTCCTTGTTCGAAGTTGATTGGATTTATTAGACCCATTGAGTTTTTCAGTTGAAGCCATAGGTTATCTGTAAGGTGATCCAACGGGACATAGTCATATGCTTTAATTCCCTAACTTTTGCCTGGACCGTCCTTTCGGGTTTTCAGTCCACCGGGATACCCTTTTTTACCCCAAGTCGCCCTTTCAGGGTTTCAACGTGCCGGGTGTATAGATTTTTTAGTTTTATCCCTAATTTTTTCCCGAACCTTTTTGGTTCGCCGAGAAGCCCTTGTTTTGCCTAGGTGTGTTAAACTAGTGTGTCTCTTATGCGTAGTATCTTTTGACTATGTCTGTGTTCACAGGGTGCGGTAGGTCATCACCATCCATAGTGGTTAAGATCATTTCTCCACTAGAGAATATGATTTTGATCACAAATGGTCCCTCGTATGTAGGAGTCCATTTTCCCCTGGGATCACCTTGTGGTAATATGATACGCTTGATTACTAAGTCACAAACCTGATATACCTGACGTCTGACCTTTTTGTTAAAGGCTTTGATCATGCGTTTTTGGTGTATCTGGCCATGACAGGCAGCCGTGAGCCTTTTCTCATCGATTAAGTTTAACTGGTCGAGTCATGTTTGGATCCAATCATCTTCATTCAGCCCTGCATCCTTCATGATTCTCAGAGAAGGGATATGGGCCTCAATAGGCAAGACAACTTCCATACCGTATACCAGAGAGTAAGGGGTTGTCCCGGTCGATGTGCGCTCCGTGGTACGGTAAACATGGAGAGTGAATGGTAGCATCTCATGCCAGTCCTTGTAGGTTATTATCATTTTTTATATGATCTTTTCGATGTTCTTATTTGCGGCTTTGACAACGCCATTCATATTTGGACAGTAAGTGGAAAAATTATGGTGCTGGATCTTGAATTTCACACACAGTGCAGTGATCATAGTATTGTTGAGATTCGTACCATTGTCTGTGATGATTCTCTCTAGGATGCTGTACCGACAGATGAGATTCTGTTTGATGAAACGGTCTACAACATTCTTGGTAACAGAAGCGAAAGAAGCTGCCTCAACCCACTTCGTGAAATAATCAATGGCCACCAAGATGAAACAGTGTCCATTAGAAGCTGTAGGTTTGATTTCTCCAATCATATCGATGCCCCACATCACGAATGGCCAGGGAGCGGTCAGGACATTTAGAGGGATTGGAGGCACATGCCCTTTTTCAGCATAGATTTGACACTTATGACAGGTTCGATAATGCTGATAGAAATTTGCTTCCATGGTAGACCAGTAATAACTTTCCCGTAGAATTTTCTTAGCCATCATATGCCCACTAGAATGGGTGCCAAAAGTGCCTTCATGTAGACCAACCTTGATCTTTTCTGCCTCAACCTTGTCTACACAACGAAGCAATACAGAGTCGTGGTTGCGTTTGTAGAGGATGCCATTACTGATGAAGAACTTAGCAGAGAATCTCCTTAAGAACTTCTTATCATTAACTGAAGCTCCTTCCGGATACTCTTGAGCCTCGAGGTATCTCTTGACTTCATGGAACCAAGGCTGGTCCACTACTTCTTCAGTATTGATCTCGTGACAATAAGTTGGTTCATCCATTCGTTCAATGGTGATCTGGGGAGCCTCATTATCCCATTTGAGTTTAAACATGGATGCCATTGTGGCTAGCACATCTGCTAGTTGATTTTCTTCTCGTGGGAAGTACTCGAAAGTAATCTCCTCAAAATGTGGGATTAATGTCAACACATGTTCTTTGTATGGGATAAGGTTAGGGTGCTTCGTGTCCCATTCTCCTTTGATCTAGATGATGACTAAGGCTGAATCTTTGAATACACTTAAGGACTTGATCCCCAAATCTATGGCAACTTTGAGACTAAAAATGCACGCTTCATATTCTGCCATGTTATTTGTACAGTTGAAGTAGAGTCTTGCAGTGAAGGGAGTGTGACATCCTTCAGGGGATATGAGTACAACACCTATGCCATTGCCAGGATCCATTGGGATCCTTGTTCAGGTCCGTCATATGGTCTGAGTTCCTCACAGTTGTTTACCATTATGATGTGTTCATCCGGGAATTCAAATTTCATGGACTGGTAGTCATCCACGGCTTGATGAGAAAGGTGATCGGCTAACACACTCTCCTTTATTGCTTTTTGGGTAGTGTACTAAATGTCGTACTCTGTCAGGATCATCTGCCATCTTGCTATTCTCCCAGAGAGGGAAGGATTCTCAAATATGTATTTATTGGATCCATCTTGGATATCAATAAGGTAGTATGGGTCAGCATATACTGTCTTAGCCGGCGAGCAGCCCATGCCAGAGCGCAACAAGTTTTCTCGAGCAGTGAATATCTGGTTTCACAGTCGGTAAACTTTTTGCTCAGGTAATAAATAGCATGCTCTTTTCAGCCAGACTCGTCATGCTGCCCCAACACACACCCTATTGAATTTTCCAAGACAGTTAGATACATGATCAAGGGTCTTCCCTCGACTGGTGGCATCAAAACAGGAGGCTCTTGTAGGTACTCTTTGATCTTGTCGAAGGCAGTTTGGCACTCATCATTCCATTTGACTACTTGATCTTTCTTCAGTAATTTGAAGATTGGTTCACAAGTAGCTATCAGGTAAGAAATGAATCTGGCAATGTAGTTTAACCATCCCAAGAATCCTCTGACTTCCTTCTCGGTGCGAGGAGAAGGCATTTCTTGTATTGCTTTCACCTTGGCAGGGTCCACTTTGATACCTTTACCGCTGTCGACAAAGCCTAGGAGTTTACCGGACCTCACCCCAAATGTGCATTTATTCGGGTTCAACCTCAGCTTGTATTTCTTTAACCTCTCAAACAGTTTCTGTAAATGGTCAAGATGTTCCTCTTCAGTTTGAGATCTGGCTATCATGTCGTCCACATAGACCTCTATTTCGTGATGTATCATGTCGTGAAATAAAGCTACCATGGCACGTTGATAGGTTGCCCTAGCATTCTTCAACCCGAATGGCATAACTTTGTAATAGAATGTGCCCCACTGTGTGACAAAGGTCGTTTTGTCCATGTTCTCAGGCGCCATTTTGATTTGATTGTAACCTGAGAAGCCATCCATGAAGGAAAACAATTTATGCTGTGCGGTATTGTCAACTAAAATATCGATATGGAGAAGTGGGAAATCGTCCTTAGGGATTGCCCTATTCAAATCTCTGTAGTCCAAGCACATGCGTACTTTGCCGTCCTTTTTAGGCACTGGAACAAAATTGGCGACCCATTGTGGATAGGAGGTAACAACTAAGAATCCAACATTGAATTATTTCATGAATTCAACCTTGATCTTCTCTGACATGTCTGGCCGCATGTGACAGACTTTCTTTTTTACCGGTGGGCAGTCTTCCTTTGTCGGTAGACGATGTACCACGATATCAGTATCCAGTCCTGGCATGTCTTCGTACGACCAGACAAAGATCTCAACATAATCATGTAGCAACTGAATTAGACGCTTCTTGACACTGGGTTCTAGATTGGCACCCACTTTGACTTCTTTCTTGTCCTCTTCGATACCTAGGTTAACTGTGTCCACTGGTTCTTCGTGGGGCTGTATGGTCCTTTCTTCTTGTTGTAGTAACCTGGAAAGCTCCCCTGGCACTTCACAATATTCCTCACCTTCGTCTTTGGCTTGGTAGATTAGATTTTTAGAGTCACAGAAGGCCATAGCAGAATCGTTACCCATGGGATCCCGAATGGATGTAGATCTACATTTTGAATGTGAGTGTGGGTAAGAGTATATATATCTTTGAAAGAAATAAAAATGTAGAAAAATAAAGACAAAGAGCACAAAGTTTGTATGCAAAAACGTCCATGATTCATTGATGACATATGAAAATGAGGTAACAACCCTTACAAATGGACCGTTGTGCCTCGGGTAAGACACAAGGTTTTAAAAGTCCGAATTGTTTAATTATTACATGTTCGACAAAAATTTAAAGATAATTACTGTTGGATAAAAGTAATTGTGATAAAATATTTAGCTTCCCAATTGTTGAGTCCTCCATTGACAGTTGGGATAATCCATTCCCCTATGTCGTAGCTATCCTCATCATTATCCCCCACTGCGTTGACTCTGTGGTTGCTGATCTTCAAGGGTGGTCCCCTGGCACGAGCACGACGTACAACTTTCTGGGCTCCTGAAGTGAAACTCAAACCAAATTTGTCAGATTTGTATGGGATATCCGGGAGCTGGCCCAAAATAGTACACCCACCTTCTTCGATCATTGCATTGACATCTTTCAGAGAAGACATCTTTAACAGAGGTCTTGTAATCTTCGGGACTTGGGAAAAAATCTTGGTTACTGCCACGGTTTGTGGGACTTCCTCGAAATGCTGAAATTGAGTTTCAATGAATTCACCATTCAATTCCACATACCTGAAGGAGTTTAAGTGACTGACCATATATTCCTCTTCTCCATGGACAATAGTGATTTTCCCCTTGGTCGGGTATTTCAGCATTTGATGTAATGTAGAGGTGACGGCACCAGCATTGTGAATCCATGGTCGGCCCAATAAGCAGGAGTAGGAAGGGAAAATGTCCATCACGTAAAAAGTTGTATCAAAGGTTTGAGTTACAACTTTTACGGGGATGTCTACCTTCCCATGCACCATTCTCTTTGAACCGTCGAAGGCCCTTACCACTATGTTGCTGGGTTTTAAGGTCAAACCTTCACAGTCGAGTCTATCAAGAGCTTTCTTAGGTAACACATTCAAATACGAACCCGTATAAACCAAGACATGGGCCAAAGTTGTGCCCCTGCATTCGACAAAGACATGCAATGCCTCGTTGTGCTTCCTCCCTCTAGGTGTCAAGTCAGCATCAGAAAAGCCTAAACCATTGTCATCGATTAAACTGGCCACGCAGTCTTGGAACTGATCAGCAGAGGTTTCTTGTGGTACATGGACAGTTTTAAGAAATTTCACCAAGGCCTTCGCATGAGCCTCAGAGCATAACAATAAAGCCATCATGGAAATCTTTGATGGAGTCTTCCCTAGCTGTTCGACTACGTTATAGTCGCTTCTCTTTATAATTTTCAAAATTTCTTCCATCTCCTTTTGGGAGGCCTCTGTGATGGATACTGATTGTGCCTTCATCCGGACAAGCTCAAACAAAATGCCTTTGCCCCGAGTCTCGATCAACTCGGTGGTAGGAGTGTTAGTAGGGGTAACCATATGGATTGTAGTAGCAGTAGTAGTGTCAACAGGAACAAAAGCAGGGATGATCACAGGACCGATAACAATTTTCGGAGGAGCAATCTCGGGAGAGAATACTCTGCCACTTCGGGTTATCTTGATGGTTCCCACAATGTTGCCGATGTCGGGGTCAACCTTCTTAAAAATTGAGTCTTTAACAGGCAGCCAATCTTGCTTGACGCCGTGATAGTAGACGTCACCCCCATAATTCCATGGGACAATTTTATCTGATGAGTACGAGTTTGGTCCAGGCATAGTAATTATTAGTGGAGCTACTTTAGGAACTGATGTAATCCTAACGGGTCTTTTGGTGGAGACCCTGGAAGGATTGGCAGAAATGGTTACTATTGAAACATCATTGTAAGAAATGGTTGGAGCGGGAGTTTTTTCAAACAAAATCTCTTTGTCATCCATTAGGCGTTGAATATCTGCTTTCAATAAATGACAGCCAGTTGGCAGGGATAAACAGAGGTAGCAGGTTTCGTCACATCCTGTAAATAAACCGACCCTCAATAGGTTCCTTTTGATAGTCAGGAGAGGAGTAACAAGTTCATCAACAACAGTAACAAACATATCATCTTTAACAGTGTTAACATCACGACCATGCTTGGGCATAGGAGCGGTGATAACATTTGGGATCTCAGGAGCATCGAATTCAATTTCTTTTGCCTCAAGAAGGTCTTGCACCTTGTTTTTCAAAGCCCAACAGTTTTTGGTATCATTGCCTAGACTTTCTGAATGGTAAGCACAACGAGCATTAGGATGGTAATGAGGAGAGGTGGTGTTGGGATTCTTCAGAGCTTCCTTTAAAGTTACCAGATTAGATCTCAACAAATGTGGCAGGACTTGAGATAGTTTCATATTAATCCGGGTAAATTGTCTTACCGGTCTTTCTGTTCTAGGTTGGTTGCTCCTTTGTTGAGTAGGTGCAGGCTTAGGGATCATGACAACCCCCACCATTAGACGGTGTTCAGTTCTTTCTTGATTCCTTTGAGGATACACAACATCAACTTCCTTCTTCCTAATAAATGGTTTTCATACAGCAGCGGAGGATGTGTCTTTTTGGATCTTCCCACTCTTAATCCCGGCTTCCACTCTTTCCCCGGTCAAGATTAATTCGGTGAAGCCTGCTGAAGAGATTCCAATTAGATGATTAAAGAAAGGACCGAACAGGGTACCCAGAAACATGTCTACTAACTCTCTTTCGGATAGGGGAGGCTGGACTCTTCCTGCTAAATCCCACTATTTCTGAGCGTAGTCTATGAAACCTTCACTTGAAACCATAGCCATACTCTGGAGTTGAGTACGGGTGGGAGAAAGATATGCGTTATACTAATAATGTTTATAGAAAGCAGAGACAAGGTCTTCCCAATTATGAATATTGGCCCACTCTAGTTGATAGAACCAATCTAGCTGAGTCCCGGATAAACTATCTTGAAAGAAGTGGAGCCATAAATCTCTGTCAGCAGTGTGAGGCTGTATATTCCTCACGTAAGATCGGAGATGCATCTTGGGACACGAAACCCCGTCGTACTTAGCGAACACTGGTTCCTTGAATTTTGGTGGAATAACAATCCCAGAAACCAAACTCAGCTCTTCAAAGTCCATCTCAGACACTTTCTGAATTTCCATTTCACTTAGACGTTCTTCCATATGTTTGTATTTATCATTGGTTGGGGGATACTGCTCCTCAGAGTAATCCTCTTCTTCTTCCTCTTCAGATTCTGGATGGGCAGTTACTTCCTTGCCTTTCCCTTCTTGATTGTCTTTTTCACCAGATGATGTTGCGAAGTCTAAAATCTTTCTGTCTGCCCCTGGGAACCTTCTTCCTAGATTTAGAACACTGGTTGCTTTCATTGCTTTCTTCTTCTTTTCTTCAATCAGCAAAGTTTTCAAATCCTCTTGTCCTTTTGCTAAAGTCAAGAACATCTGTTGAAACTGAGCATTCTGCGCCTGAAGGTCTTTTACTATCTGCTCAAGATCCATCTTACTGAAATAAATAGTAGAAAGATGAGGATACTTGTTGTAAGAAACCTGCTTATGTTATGATGAATGGTAGATGCATATGCAATGATTTCAAGGAAATTCGAGATTTAAATTTTCTTTAGACCAAAAAGGAACACACATTATATTAATAAATCAAAGCTTGAGTACATCATGCCTCTTTTGGGCTTATAAAGAAATACAAAAACTCTAAGGTAAAAAAGTTGTACGCATCCTCTTTGGTGCGATGTAGGCGTTCAGGCTCCGCTCCTCATGAAGTTGCTTATTGAGTTCCAAAACCTTCTTCTCGCTGGCGTAGAATTGGGCCTCGAAAGTGTCTCGCTCCCCCTTAGCTGTATCTAATCCCTCTGTAAGTCTTCAAGAGAGGTGGGCATGTCAGGATGTAGGATAGTGTATGGAACATCTCCTTCCACAACAGGCTCTATGATAACCGAGAGAATGGAGGGGTAAGGCATTATAAGACTTTGAGCACGAGCTCATACCCATTTGAGGTAAGGCTCCAGAGGGATGGAATTCTTATACCCCAATGTCTTGCTATCTACCTTGTTCAACATCCTCCAAGCTCGGATAAATCTCTGGCGGTGATCTTGATCGTCGTTCTTGTAGTCAAATACCAAACCTTGAATGAGCATCTCATGTGGGCCATCCCTTTGGGCGTAACCAAACTGTCTTAAGGCTAAGTAGGGGTTGTAGGTGATACCTCATCGAATGCCAAGTAAAGGGACATTAGGGAATTCTCCACAACGATCGACAATAGTAACATTCTCTATAGATCGGGAACACCAATGAATGTCTGAATGTTTGAGTGTCATCAACCTATGTGACCACCTTGAACCTTGCTCGCTCTTCAATACAGATTGGGGAAGATGCGAAATAAACCATCTTGCCAAAAGAGGAGTACAACACATAAGGATACCTCTTTTCCTCATAGTTCGAGTGTGAAAAGAATGTAGGATGTCTCCTAGCAAAGTAGGCACCGAGTTACGAGACATGAAGATTTTGACGGCATTCACATCTATGAGTTGGTCAGGATTTGGAAAAAAAACCATCCTATAGATGAGGAGAGCCATAATTTCCTCAAAAGCTTGCAAATCCAAAGAGTTCCAACGATTTTAGGCTTTCTCAAACAATAACTTTACTAAGAAACCTTGGACACCACTCCTTATTTCCCAATTAGTTGCGGTATCAGATGGTTGCAAGTGTAGAGATTGAGCAATCTCTTCTGGATTTGGATCTCTTTCCGTACCATTGAAAGATAGTTGATTGAAAATGGGAATCCTCAAGAGTTAGGAGAATTCTTCCAAAGTTGGCACAAGTTGATAATCGGGAAATGTGAAGCAATGATGTAGAGGATCAAAGAACTGGAAGAGCACCTTCATGATGTCCTCATCAGTGTTGGAGGTGACCAAGTTTAGTAGGCGACCATGTCTCTCGGTAAATGGATAATTTTCATGAATTCTTGATTCTAGTTCTTTAAGTTGAGGAGGGATCCTTACAAGATTGACTTGAATGGTTTTCCTGCGAACAAAATCCATGTCCTACAAAACAGAACAAAGATAAATCCTAAGATCCTTGAAATGGTTAGTGAGTATGATGTTATGATGTTTATGATGTTATGTACAAGTAAATATATACAAACAAAACAAACAAGTCTTTAGGTTTAGGCTTGCATGGAGTCTCATAGGTAAGTACCCTCTTTAAGTTTAGTTGGCTCAAACCTATCCTAGTAATAGTAACCGGGTTCTAAGGAGCTCAATATCACTGGTTTGTTTCCTTGGGCATTGTTTCAGCGCAAGCCTCTTTAATGGCGACCGAAATATCCCAAAAAACCAAACCTCAATGAGTGTAGTATCGAGTATCTACCAACTTCGGACTGCACCAAAGCCGGTCATCTCACTACGTCCTAATGGCCAAGTTGGTCAAGTAAAGGTTCTAGAAGTTAGTTAGTGCTTCATGACATCATTCAGCGGCCCCGTATTCTCCTTGACTACTCAAGGGCTACCGGTACCCATAAATATGTCACACTAACATAGCTATTATTTAGACCATGTCGGTATACCCCGTACAGTTTCCATAACGTATTGCTACTTACCTATAAGGTATCCCAAATTCGGGTAGAGGATTCAAGCCCAAGCAAAGAACCATAATGTAAAGCATACAAGTTAAACAATGAAAGCAAGTAAATGTGATATAACCCTAAGGTAACCCCACTTTTAAAATTTTCTCAGCAGAGTCGCCAGTTCTGTGATACGGTGGGAGAGCTGACTTGGTTGTTTTGCATTTGATCACAAATGTTGCGGTTTAGCAAGAGTCGCCACTGACTTTTCTTTTATCCAAAAGGAAAGGTGAAAAAGCACAAGAAAGACCTTTAAGATGTTTTCTTGAGTTTGGGGGGTAGATTATGAAAAGGTAAGGTATTAGCACCCTTTTCATCCATGGTTTTCCATGGGATCTTAGTTACTTTCTAGATCAATTGATTTTGTTTGAAAATGTGGTTTGTGTGGTTTTTTGAAAGTATTTTTTAAAGAGGCCTTTGTTTAGGCAAACTTTGTAATGATTCTCATTCATAAGAATGTATACAAAGTGTTTGATCTTTTGAAAATGTTTTCAAGTTTGTAAAATGTTTTGAAAGTGTAGGTGTTTGTTTTGAAAATGGCAAGGATGTTTTTGTTTTGAAATGAAGAAAGTAACTAGGAACATTCTACCTACTCAAAAGTCTTTCTTGTTAATTTCCTTTTTCCTTTGACATTGTTATCTTACCATTGATTTGGTAAGTAACACTATCTTTGGATGTAAAAGGGACGGGCGTGGGTCATCGTATAACCAAGGTTGCAAGGTATCTTAGCATTTTCTTTAGGGACTAAGATCATTTTAAAAGGCAACATGGATAGCGTCACTGAGGGACTAGGATCTTGTATTTTGTTTGTTTTTGCTAAGATACCTCACATGCATAATATGGCCATTTTCGTAAGGCAACAAAGTGGGTTTACCCTAAGGGTGTTTGTGTGCAAGTGTATAGATTTACATGCATTGTTTTGTCTTGATTAGAGTTTGTTATTTGTTAGTTTTAGTCTTTCCATACAAAACCCTAATTACTAGCATTTGTATATAAAGCATTTAAATTGCGGAAATTAAAATTACTACGCTATTACATCATTTAGGGGAGGGGGTGTACAAGTTGCAAATGGGGAATTACAAGAAATTAAATCTAAATAATTATTACAACCATGTTGAATTTTGAAAAAATATACAAAATAAATAAGTAAAAATGCAAGAATATAAAATGTAAGAAGAAATATGATTTTTGTTTGGTTTTTATGAAAAAGGGTTTTTTGACCTAATTAAGTAAAATAATTAACTAAGAATAAGAAAATTAATATTTTAGTTAATAAAAGAAATTAAAGGAAACAAATTTTTAGGGTTTTTGTGAATTTAATTAAACTAGTAAATAAAAATAATTAAATAAAAGATCCTAAGTTCTAAATTGATTTTAATTTAAAAGAAAATAATATAATAATATTTAAAATTTATTATCTAAGTATTGAAAAAAAGAAGTTAATTTATTAAAGAAAATGTTTTTTATGCTTATAGTTTTATAAAAAATAAACTAAATAAAAATAAAATAAAAAAAATAATTTTTTTTTGGTTTTTTAAGTAATGAAAATAATGATAATAATAATCATATTAATAATAATATTAATAATAGTATTAATAATAATATTAATAATAATAATAAAAGATAAAATAGTAAAAATAAAATAAAATAAAATAAATAAAAATAGGGAGGTTAATAAGTGAAACAGGGAGTATTGTAAGAAAAAAAAGTCAGGCTCAAACTGCTGGCCCATGCGCTGCAAAAAAAACCAAGAAAATGTCAAAAAAATGAAGAAAAAAAATGCAAAAAGGTCCCGTTGCGGCTTGAACCCAGGACTTAAGAGTGACAAGTGCACGCTTTAACCACTGGGGTGGTGATACATCCGTTAACTTATGTCAAACCATAAATATATATTAGAAACTGCTTCCTGAAGGCAAACTTCATCTTCAACCTCGCGCCTGGCCAGACCACCTGCATCTTGCTCATTTCTCATCTATTTGCAAAAGTGTAAACACGAATCTTGTGGCAAATTTCCTCACGATTTCAGAAATGTAAAACATTAAAACTATATATCAAAGACAAACATGGACTTTAATGGCCCTAATCTGAACCCTAACTTTTCCAGAAATTTCAATCTTAAAATTCTCTAAGCTCAAGCAATATAAATGAAAACTATGGACATGGCTAGCTTCAGGGAAATGATATCTACATTTTTCTTTCACAAAATAAACATTAATGATGCTTGTATGAAGAGTTCCAAGTTAAGGAAACTTACCTCAAAAGTGGAAATCATGTTCTGAGTTTGAGCACTCCTCAAGGTGTTGTGATGATCAAAATAGCTCCACTGAGGTCCCAGGAAGCTAATGCAATGCTTAGTTTGTACTGAAGGTGGCTGAATCGTGCTGGAGAAGTCCAAGTGCAAAGCTCTGTTTTTGAAAATGGAGGATGGTGTTAATGGTGTTACAGTCTTGTAATAGGGTGTAGGATGAGTTATAAATGGTGTTTAGAAGCTTTAGGAACAAAAAGGCTTGAAAACGCACGAGGGAGATGTGAGTTTCAAACTTTTGGTCAGGTTATGCAAGAATGGGGGTATGTGATACAATTTTGAGTTCTTGGGAGTTTTGGGGCTTAAGCATGCGTGTGTTTTTTGCCAAGGACTTGTACATAAGTAATGAGAAGGTTTGAGTGTTAGAGAGGGTCATAAGTACAAGCTTTAGACTAATTGCTATGTTACTTGATTTTGAAGAAAAGTGAAAGTATGGTTCTAAGATGAAGTACAAGCATGGGATGAGTGATTGTGAGGCTTGAGACAAACTTCTTTTGAGAATAAGTTTTGTGTGTAAAGCTACTTTTTCAAAATGGCATTGTGCACTTTCTTCCTAAAATGGATATAAAGCATGGCATTGCATTGAATGGTTGAGTTGAAGCCTATAACAGCTGTGCAAGCATTTAATTATGGAGTTCCTAACAAGTTTTAGGCTTGTAAAGCAGATATTATGCAGCATAGGTTTGAGATTTGAATCTTTATTCATCACAAAATGACCTATAATTTTAGTTTGAAACCCTAAATTCCTCTCTTCGGTTCTCCTTGCTCAAGAATGATCTCAAGGATTTATTTGACATTTTAGAAAGCTTGTAATGTGCTCTACAACCCCTCTTTGAATCACTTTTTAAAATACCCCTTGGAACTATATGAAAAAGTGCCATGAAGTTAGGTCAAAATCCTGCCTAAACTAGGGCAAAATTTTCACTAAGTGTTTAGTTTCAAGACCATGACTTCATGAATTAATAACTTGAGATACAAGCATTTCTAGGAGAATTTGTGTAAATAAATGTTGTATACCTCATGGATATCTACAACTTTCATGTTGAAAGTTTCTTTTGAATCATCTTGCATCATGGTGAAAAATTGGCTCAAAGTTGTGAAAAAACATGAAGTTTTCCATACTTAGAAAAATTTCTAAGTTTGAAAACTTTGACTTTTCAAAATGAAATCTTGAATTTTTGATTTCTTGATGAAAAAGTTTCATATTTTGACATGTTTTGATGAATTGTGATCTTTGACACTTGATTTTGATCAAAAAGTCAAAGTTTGACTTTTCAGTATACAATTGATTTTTGATCAGTTGATTGAAAATCCACTATCAATCTAATTGATCTCTGCAATGTTTTGAGTCATGCCATTAGGTCAAAATGATGAAATTGAACTCTTGATGTTATGCCTCAAATCAATTAACCATTTTCTAGGTCAAAAATCAGAGATTGCCTTTTCTCAGTCAAAACCCTAATTTTGACCATTTTGCCCTTTTGATGATTTGATCAAATTTCTTGAGGAATTGTGGTCCAAACTTGATCAAATGATACATATGAGTTTATAATGTTGACGTGGATCAAATATTATGAATTTTGACTATAAATTGGCCACAATTGACTTTTTCCCTAATACAACTGATTTTTAGGTCAACTGCTTAATTGATTGAGCAAAAATGTGATTCAAGGCTTGAAACTTGACATGAGTAATCTTGGGGGTCCATAATGATCCATGAAAGTCATATGAGGAATTGAAAGTTCAATTATCCCCGTGCAATCTCAAACCCTAATTTCAGTCATCAGTGCTTAAGGAGGTGTCTTGAGCTGATTAACCCTTGTGCAGTCTTGAACCAAAGAAGATCTTGTGAGAAAATATTTGACTATTGAGAGGGAAAATTTTGGGGTACAACAGCTTGCTTTTGAGTTTATCTCGGCGAGATCTCTATGACATCTTCTTCTCTGTTTCGTGATTTACTTCTTTTCCTCTTCTCCCTCTATAGTAAAAAATTGCAATTTTTGAGAAGAAATCTTCTGAAGGGTTTTTGTTGTGTAAAATGATGATAGAGTTTTTTTATGGTTTTTTTGTGTTTGATAGCTCATTGAGATGTGATATTTGTGAGTGAATCTCGATTAAGCTTTTTATGGTTTTTGGATTTTTCTGGAACTTTTTTCTCTGTGGTTCTGCAAGTAATTGGAGAATGAAATGGAATCAGTGTGCAATTGCTCTTTTATAGTTCTACTATGAGTTAAAAGTTGGTTAGAACTTGATACCATCTTGGCCCTTGATTTTGAAATTTGTTACAAGAATTGGAGGTTGGGGATTAAGTTTGAGTTTTAGTTTGCTCTAAAAGCTTTGCTGAGCTGTAAACTCCGATATTATTTTTCAACTTCTATTTTTTCTATTTCACGATTTCCTCTCTTTGTATTTTATGACTTTGGTATTTTCTGATAATTTCTGATTTAGTGAGCTAGAAACTTCTTGTTTCTGAAATGCTGCTATTTTCCAACTGTTTCTGTTTCGTTATTGGGTTGGATTTGCGATTTCTGTACTGCTTCTACTTGTTGAACCGTGATGTTATTTTTGTGAAACTTGTGTGATAAACTTGCTCGTTTTGAACTCTACTGTGAACCAAAACTTGTTTTTGTGATTTGTAGTACAGTTTGTTCTTGTCCCATGATTAAACTTCTGACTTATGTGAAACAAAATTGTATGAGGCCTTGGTTGTTGGTCGGCTTAAACATGATTGAAAACCACCCTTAAATTGATTCCTTACTAAACCCTAATGATGAAGTTAAAAACAAGAAAACCTTTAGTATGAAAGCTTATTTTTTGTTCAAATTTGTGATTGTTTTGTACTAAGATATATCTTTCACTTGTTTCATGTGATGGTGGTGTTGATATGAGCTTGGAAAGATGATGAAGTCATGAAGAGCTTCCTTGGAGAAACTATGGTCATGGAATGACAAATTGGAAGATATGACAATCTTGAATCCTCCAGCAACAAATATTATGGATTATGGATTAATATCATTTGAAAATCATTGTACCTTAGGATAAAAATCTATTTTTTTGTAATGGATGTACTCTTGAAAGTCTTGTATTTAATGTTGAAATTTGTAACACAATGTATTTAAACAGAACTTGTAGATTTCAAAAGACTTTGCAATCAAATGTTTCACTTGTTACATTTGAATGGTAGCACGAATATTGAATGCAACATAGAACTTTTATCAAAGAAGTATTGCATTTGAAATTTGCCTTGTTGAAGTATTGTGAAATTGTAGAAATGAAAGAATTGCAAATAAGTTTAGAATAACTTTGAACGGTGTACTTAGAATTAGGAGAGAATCACTTGAATTGTAACATGCATTGTTCTTGTGTATCATAGTTTTAGACCATGGAATATGTAACATTGACTATAAATTTGAAGCTTTAGGCAATAGAACTTGTATTATAACTTTGAATGAAAATATGAATGAAGATTTAAATGGTTTCTTGATGTTTCTTGAAGGACCTTTGGATCAAACTTGGATAACAAATGTAATTTGAATTCTCAACTTGGGCCCTAAGTGAATCCATGCAATTATATCTTAAAAGGCTGATCCAATTTTGACAAACTGAACCCAATTGAACTCATGGTATTCAAAAACCACTTGAATGAACACCTCCACCGTAACGAATCCACACCGACTCAAATCTTCAATCTCCATAAATCTCACATTACAAGCACAACCCATAAACAAGGCCTTTTGAAATATGACATCCAATGAACCTTAAATGAAATGTTGACAAACTCAAATATAACAAGATATAAACTCTAATTTTCTTGAAATGTACAAATGAGTGACCAAACTCTACTTCAATTGCCTCTTTATGTCTCTTGATGAAGATAAACTTGTAGCTTGATGAGGAGAATATCACAGTGATCAAGAATCCAAACCTTAGCTCTATAAACCAAAATTAATAAAGAACTAATTGATTCAAACTTGGGTGAAGAAGAATGGCATCTGTGATACGGTGGAAGAATTGACTTGAGGGTTTTGCGTTTTATTGCAAATGTTGCGGTTAGCAAGAGTCGCCACCGACTTTTCTTTTGTCCAAAAGGAAAGGCGAAAAAGCACAGGAAAGACCTTTGAGATGTTTTCTTGAGTTCGGAGGGTAAATTATGAAAAGGAAAGGTATTAGTACCCTTTTCATCCATGGTTTTCCATGGGATCTTAGTTACTTGCTTAGATTACTTGCTTTTGTTTATTTGAAATTGTGATTTGTGTGGTTTTTTGAAAGTATTTTGTAAAAGAGGCCATTGTTAGGCAATCTTTGTAATGATTCTCGTTCTTAAGAATGTATACAAATATGTTTGTCTTTTTGAAAATGTTTTTAATGTTTGCAAGATGTTTTGAAATGTGTGTGTATTTGTTTTGGAAAATAGCAAGGATAGTTGTTTGAAATGGAGCAAGTAACTAGAAGTAATCTACCTACTCAAATGTCTTTCTTGTACATTTTCTATTCCTTTGACATTGTTGTCTTACCATTGATTTGGTAAGCAACCCTATCTTTGGATGTAAACGGGACGGACGTGGGTCATCGTATGGCCATGATTAGCAATGTCTAAAAAGTATCTTAGCATTTTGAGGGACCAAGATAATTTTTTGTAAGGCAACTTTGAATAGCGTCATCGAGGGACTATGATCTTATATTTGTTTGTTTTGCTAAGATACTTCGCATGCGTAATATGGCCATTTTTGTTTTAGGCAACCAAGTGGAGAAACCCTAAGGATGCTTGTGTGCAAGTGTATCATTTTCATGTTTTGATTTTGTCTTGTATTTAGGGTTTTCTATTTTGCTTTGTTTCGATCTTATCATGCAAACCCTAATTACTAATCATGGCATGTAAAGTGGTAAATTGCGTAATGTAAATATTACTAGGCTATTACAAAAACTTTATGGGAGGGGAGAATACAAATTTGAATGGGGATTTGCAAGAATATAAAGCTAAATAAATTATTACAACCAAATCGAATTTGTACGAATTAGAATAAATAAAATACAATATTTAAGTATGTAATATAATATACATGTAAGAAAAGATTTTTTTGCTTTGTTTTTATGTAAAAGAAAATTTAGATCTAAGCCTAAAAATGTAAGGAAAAGAAATTAATTTTTTTAGAAGGGGTCTTCCCTAATATCTATTTTTTAAGAAAATAAAGTTCTTATATATTATTATCTTTTTAATATTTTGTATTTTAGAATAATCAATAATAGTGTATGAAAGTATAAAATTTTATATATGCAAAAATAAATATTTATAAGTATGAAATGAGAAATAAATAAGTAAATTAAACTAAAATACTTTGATTATATTTTACAAGTTATTAAAAAAGTACATGATATATATTAAAAATAAAATATATTTTTATGTGCTAAATAAACTAAAACAAAATAAAAATGCAATATGATTAATTATATATTTTTTTGGATTTTTATACATTAAAGAAAATATTAATGAAAATAAAAATAAAATTAAATAAAAATGTATGGCAAATAATGGGTCAAGGGGGTATAACAAGCATATTAGAGGCAGCATATTAGCAAAAAAAACTGTGGCCCAAACAATGGAGGCCTATCCTGCAAAAAAGTCACAAAGCTGAAAAAATGGCAAAATATGAAAAACCAAAAGTAGCGCGCCCAGGTTCGAACCCAGGACATGGGTCTCTCCAGCGTGCTACTTTGCCACTGGGGTGGCTGTACATCCATTGTCTTAAGGAAAACAAAAATAATATAACCCAAAACTCGTCCTTGCCCTGTACTCATCTTTTTCCTCAAGCTTGGCCAGACATCCTGTAACTCTCTCATACTTCCATGAAAATGAAAACTCATAACATGAAAGTTATAGTGTTTGAACTCACAATTCCAACCATATAAGTTATGTGAACTAACAATCAAAGATCATAAAGAATTTTAACAGCCCTAAATTTAACCCTAATATTTTCAGAAATTTCAAGTTCCAAATTCTCCCAACTCAAGTAAAATCAATGCAAGATAAAGATATGTACAGTTTCGTTATGATGAGGACTACACTTTTTATTTATAAATCGTGGCCTATGGTTGCCTGTACAAGGAGATAGAGTTTGAGATTTTAGCTCATTCAGTTGGAATCGTAGATGGAACTGGAGTGAGTTTGATGGAGGTCTGATGCTTGCTTGAGCTTCCTTGAGCTTCCTGAATGTATTCCAACCCTTGCCTTGCTCTGAAAGTATCTGAAACTCCTTGGCCAAGTCAAACTGCAAGCTCTGAAATCAACAATGGCAGATGATGGAAAATTGATTACAGAACAGGGATGAAGGTCTAGATTGGCTAGGTATCAAGTATGTAAGATGTTTTGATGATCAAGAATGGAAACGCACGAGCCAAATGAGAGATTGGTGTGCTTATGCCAAAACTGCAAGTTTGGACAGATTTTTGGTGTTTTTCTGGTTGGGAGTGTTTCAGGCCTTTTCTAATTGTGCCTTGTGTTGTATAATGTTTGTATATTAGTATGGAATTTGTTTAATGTCAACCCTCTAACAACTGTGCCTGTTCTAGCCTTTTTGCAACTTTTCTTGTATTTGAAGTAAAGTGAAGGGACAATGCTTGCCATGCTTGTACTTGCTCCCTTTGGTATCAGCTTGTACAATTTGCCTTAGGCCTGTGAGACTTGTATGTGCCAAGGGGACAGGTCCAATGCTCAAGATTGTATAGTTTGCAAAAGTTGATCTTTTTCAAAATGGCAATGGTCACTTTTTACCGTAAATGGAATTGCAAGTTGGATAATGGTTCTAAGGCATGGATCAAAGCTTTGTCAACTGAGTAAGCATTTAATTAAGGAGTGAAGAACAAGTTTGGGAACTGTAAAACATGGATTAGGCAGCATAGGTACTAGTTGCAACTTTGTTCTTCATGTAATGGCTTGGACAAAAATGAGAAATTTCCAACTTCTTCTCTTCGATTCTCCCTACTAAAAAATGATCTTGAGGAGTTCTATGACATTTTGGAAAGCTTGCAATGTGCCCTATAACTCATCTTTGAAATGAATTTTGAGATACCTCTTGGAACTAGGTGAAAAGTTGCCATAAAGTTGGATCTAAAACCTGCCTAAAATAGGGCAAAATTTCACTAAGTTATTTAGTTCATGACCATGTATTCATAAATTTATATCTTGATATCAAAGCATCTTTAGGGAAAAGTGTGTGAAGAAAAGTTGTATATTTCATGGATATCTACAACTTTCATGTTGGGAACTTTCCTTGAATCATTATGCATCATGGTGAAAAAGTGGCCTAAAATTGAGAAAAAATAAGAAATTTCCTATACTTAGAAAATTTTCTAAGTTAAGAAAAATTTCAAATTTAAACCCTAATCTTCAAATTTGGGTTTCTTGATGAACAAGTTTCACATTTTGACATGCTTTGATGAATTATGACCCTTGGCATTTGATTTTGACTAAAAAGTCAATGTTTGACTTTTTAGTATACAATTGACTTTTGATCAATTGACTGCAAATTTCATCTGTCAATTCAATGAGATTGAAATATTTTGAGCCATGCCATTAGGTCAAAATGATGAAATTGAATCCTTGAAATCATGATTTAACTCAATTGGTCATTTTCTAGGTTAAAAATCAAAAATTGCCCTTCTTCAGTCAAAACCCTAATTTTGACCATTTTGCCCTTTTGGTGATTTGATCAAATTTCTTAAAGAGTTGCGACCCAAACTTGACCAAATTATAAATATGAGTCTAAAATGTTGATGTGGATAAAAAATTATGAAGTTTGACTGTAAATTGGTCATTGTTGACTTTTCCCCCAATACAGTTGATTTTTAGGTCAACTGTCCAATTGACTGATAAAAAATATTATCCAAGGGTTGAAACTTGGCATGAGTGATCTTAGGGATCCATAATGATGTTTAAAAGTCACATGAAGCATTGATAGTCCAAAAATCCTTGTGCAAACTCAAACCCTAATTTTGGGTTATTAGTGCAAGAAGATATGCCTTGAGCTGACCAAACCCTAATCCAGTCTTGAGTCAAAGAAAACTTGTGAGAAAAATCTTGATAAATGAGAGGGAAAATTTTGGGGTACAACAGCTGCCCCTGTTCAATCTTCTTAAACCTGAAGAGTTAGATTGGCGAGTTTTGTCGTTCGTGACTCGAAGGTGAAAGATGATTGGACACTAGAGTGCCTATAAATTTGCACTCGACGATGTGTAGTTGAGGGAATGGGCTTAAAGATGACATTTGGAGAAGTGACAGAGTCTTGTTGGAGATGGGCTTGTAGATTCCATCCAAGAATGTTTGTTGGATTGTAAATTGTAAGCTGAAAGAATGAGTATCAGAATGGTGTCCGCGTCTGGAACGTATCTGAGCTGTATCTGAACTTGAAATCTGAATGAATATCAGAATGAAATCCGTGTCTGGAGCATATTTGAATTTGAAATCTGAATGAGTATCAGGATGGAATCCGTATCTGGAGCGTATCCGTACTGTATCTGAAGTCTGAATCTGAATGAGTAACAGAATGACATCCGTTTCTGTAGCGTGTCTGTACTGTATCTGAAGTCTGAATCTGAATGAGTGACAGAATGACATCCGTGTCTGGAGCGTATCCGTACTGTATCTTGAAGTCTGAATCTGAATGAGTGATAGAATGACATTCGTGTCTGGAGCGTGTCTGTACTGTATCATGATTGCATATCGTTAATGGTAGCTGTTAATCTCATCCTGAAAAGGGTAAAATGTTAGCTTGAACACAAAATTATGTTGCATGAAATGTATGATGCAATATATGTGTGTTGTACCCCAAAATTTGCCCTTGCATTTTGCTACAAACAATCTCAGCTTCAGACATTTCCTGACTTTTCAAACTGGCGCAAGAATCGGACAAACGGACTTTTCTTGACAATCAAGCGAAATTAGGGTTTGTACTGATGTTCAGGGCCCTGATTGGTCTCGCACAGTTGGCTTAGGTTTGGGATGATTTTTGGTTCAATTTTGATCAGGCGAGCGTTATCTAGCATTTAATCAGAAATTAAGGTTTCATGGGCATATTTTCAGAAGATTTTAAATTCCACCGCACTTTGCAGTTTGTTCCAAGATTCGGGCTAAAATTCGCGTTATCTTAATTTAATCAGTAAATGAGGCAGTTGGTTTGAATTCACCAGTCAAAAGGGATATGTGCAATGTGGAGTTGCAGTGCTTGATAAAAGAATCAGTAAAGAAAAAGGGGGGATTGCATCTGATTAAGTTTTTGTGTTCAACTGTGCGTTGCTTTGAATAATGGATACGTCGAATTCATTTATTTTGATCATTGAAGGTTTAGTTGATTATTTATGATTCTAAGAATTAAAATATTTGAAGTTTAAACCTTCATTTTATTTTATTTCAAGGGACTATAAATAACGAATGAACAATTAAAGAAAAGGAATTGAAAGAAAATTAAATAGCAAATGAATTTTTATTTCACATTTAATAATTGTTACAATTGTTATTATTTGGATACTAATATCTATTACAAAGTATTTAAATAATAATAATGTACAAGAATTAAACTAAAAATAGAAATTCTATCCTATTTTCTAAATTCTTCATTCTCCACTTCATACCGGTGCTCCATTTCTTTATCTGCAAAAAGGAAGAGGAAGTCAGAAGACAGTTAATTAAAAGAGACAGTTAATTTGCTCATCATTAGGGGCCACTGACTGGGATCAGTTGCCCTCTCTGCAAATCACGGGATTTCTCCCGGTTCACAGAGAGGGAAGATTTTTTGTTCATGAAATGCAAATGCATAATTTCTAAAAATTCAAGACTGCATAAGAATCTCAATTTCCAATTCAAACTAAACTGAAAAAGTCCAATTCCAACTTTCTATCCAAAGCAAAAAGGAAATTGCTGTCAAAATGCCTAAGGATTACCCAAAGGTACACTTGCTGCATAGTCAAAATGCCAAAATAACAAAGAAATGCAAAGCTGTCAAAAGCAGAATGAGAATGCAGAGAAGTATATGCAAACAAGGTGATCTGTTTCATCATTTCCCAGCATAAGAGGGGGCCCCTTCAGAACCATAGTACAAATAAAAATCATATAATAATTCTAAGCTGTACTTTAGGAGAGAAGAAAAAGAGATAAAGAGCATAGGCAAAGTTCAGGTTAGGCATAGGCAGTAGGACAGCAGAAAAGATATACAAAAAAGAAGACACAATTCAGCATTGTTCAAAACTACACAGCATGGACAGTTACTAGAAATGGAAAAGATGCCAAGAAATTTTGTCAAACCACCCAGCAAGCGTGGATCAAAAGAAAAACCAAAGTTTGAAATATGGTTAGGCGCCAAAGACCAATAGCAAAAGGACGAAATGATGCAAGAAAAGAGACTGATTGAGCCAAGCACCAATATCACCCATATAACTCAGAACTGAACCAGTAGAGAAGAGGATAAGCTCATACCTGTCAAAAATACACAAGTTATCAAAACACAATCAAGCCTCATAAAAACCATAACCTGAAAACTGAGTTATCAAGCCAAGCTAACATACAAACTCAGAACACCCTGCCTCAACCTTCAAAAACACACAAAAACCTGATAAGCAAAACCAACTTACTGTCCATTAGCCTCAAAAACCCCAAAAGCTTGTGAACCAAATCACCATAACCTTAAACTGAACATCTCAAACCTTGCTAAGTCCCTGTCAAACGCATAACCAGAAACACAATGCCATAATCACAAAACATCAACCCTGCCCAAATACGAAACTCAGAAATACCAACAAACTGCCTGTCTAGCTCAAACATATCCAAACCAACCAGACAAGCATATAGCTGTTCGAGAGAAGAAGAAGAAAGGAGCAACTCAGGGACATAGAAGAAAATAATATTTCCATAGGCAACAACTGTTCAAAGAACATTCAAGACCAGTTCACAAGCATACAGCATCTCAAGCAAATACTCAAGCAAATACTCAGGTAACAATTCCAAGAACATACAGATCCCCTAAGGCAACACATAGAAGAAGAAGAAAGAAGGGAAAGGGTTCTCAGTATACATCATCATCAAAGCCCTAAATATAGCAGAGGAACGAAAATACCAGGAAAGCGTCAAAAGCTCAAAGTTTCGTCACATTTCTCTCCGCCGTTCCGGCCTCCTGAAGCATCATTCCACCTCTCCTCCATCTCCCAAACGAAGGTAGCCAATATTTTCCCACTTCTCTCCTCCTTCACCTCATAATCATAAAAACTCAACTTAAAACTCGAATTAAAACATGCAATCCGTAAAAAGGGAAGAGATAAAAACATAACAACCAAAAACTAACCTTGAATCAAAGGCGCTGAGTTCATGTTAGGGAGGGAAGAAAGGCGTTGGAATAATGTTGGTGGCCGGAGATAAGCATTCAAGGAAGCTCAGGAAGCCTAATCGGAGAAGACAAACGCACGGCGCCGCTCAAGCCCTAACCTTCGTTCTGGACATTCCCAAATGCCTAACCCTAAATTTCGTTCAAAGACAAACATGGGCCTGACCCGTTCCCATTTGTTCTAAGCCCAATTATTTCAGAAACAATGCAAATCAACATTTTATAATTATTTTTCACTTAACCACTTATATATAATACTAACCCTTTTTTATTTCATTTTTTATAAACAATGTTTTTTTATTATTCTTTGTAAAATACTCACTTAATTAAAAATACATTTTTTTTATATATCATAAGGCTAAAACATTTTTTAGATAGATATTTTGTACATACATATTATATTAAAAATTAATTTTGTACATATCATATAAATTAAATTTGAAAACATTTTCCTTAGATTAATACATATTTGTATATAAAATAACAAAATACTCCTTTTTTATACATAACTAACTTGAAAATATTTCTTAATACATATTAAATTATATTTGTATATAAAATAATACATATCATTTTTATCATATAATTAAAATTGAAAACCTTCTTTTTATTAATATACGTATTTATACACAACAATTTAAATACCTTTTTTCTAATATTGAAATTTACAAACATTCAATTAAAAAACACTTTCTTTTTTCTTTTTATAATTAAGCCATATAAATCAAAAATACATTTAAAAACATTTCTCTAAGTCAAACCCTAATACGATTCAACTTCACATTATCGCACTTGTACACAATTACACAATTCATATACATATACATCTCACATTTACACTTACACAATATATTGCCCTATACACATTTTATCTTATATTTGTACATTCGATATGTACATTTTGATTGCGACGTTCAATTTGGTTGTAAATACTATAAGTCTCATCCCCTTGTACATTTATACCCCCACTCCCGGACACTATCTTGTAATAGCGTAGGTTTTACATTCCGCAATTTACAGTTTTCAATTATACCATGGTTAGACCTAGGGTTTGTATGTACATAAAATAAAACGCTAGGTAACCTAATACAAGACAAACGCATGTAATCAATACACAATCACACTTGCACCCTCTAGGGTAATCCCACATGATGCCTTCCAAAATGGGCCATGCTTGCACGTCGAGTATCTTTGGCAAAACAAAATCAAATGATCAAAAGTCCCTCAAGATGTTGCCTAAATGGAATGATCATAGTCCCTTCAAAATAAATTGCCAAAGACACTTGGCATCATTGCATTCATGGTCCATACGATGACCCGCGCCTGTCCCGAATAAACTTCCTAAAAACAAGATTGCCTATCAATTTCAATGGTAGAACAAAATTGTCAAAGGGGTTAAAACACGACGAAAATCTTTGAGAAAGCTTTAGGGTAGATAAACTCTTAAGTACTTGTCAATTTGCAAAGAAAACACTTGCCTAATTTCAAAACCCACTTCACAAACACTTTCAAAAAATCAAACTTTTCAAACCCTTGAAACATCTTTTTAAAAGATAAAACACCTTTTGTAAAACATTCGAGTAAAGAATTGTTACAAGGTTAGCCTAGCACAAGGCATCTTTTCAAAACATTTTTCAAAACAACACACAAGGCACCATTTCATACAATTGAAAACCAAGGCAAAATTGATCTAAGCAAGTACCTAAGAGCCCATGGATAACCATGGATGAAAAGGGTGCTAATACCTTCCCTTTTCATAATCTACCCCCCGAACCCACGAAATATCTCAAAAGGTTTTTGCTGTGCTTTTTTAACCTTTCCTTTAGGATAAAATAAAAAGTCGGTGGCGACTCTTGCTCAACCGCACAAGTGCGAATACGAACGCAAAACACTAGTCAGTTCTCCCACCGTATCACAGAACTGGCGACTCTGCTGGGGAATTACTTTTAAGTGGGGTTACCTTAGGGCTTAGATCACCTTCTTGCATGACTAATTGGTTGATTTTCTTGCTTTATACCTTGGCTCTTTTGTTTGGGTTTATAATCCTCCACCCGGATTTTGGGAAACATTCATAGATAGCAATACGTTGTGGAAACTGTGCGGGGTATACCGACACGGTCTAAGCAATAGCTATATTAGTGCGACATATTTGTAGGTACCGGTAACCCTTGAGTTCAATCAAGGAGAGTACGGGGCCGCTGAGTGATGTCACTAAGCACTAATGACCTAGAACCTTACTTGACCATCTTGGCCTTTTATTAGGGGTAGTGAGATGACCGGCTTTGGTGCAGTCCGAAGTTGGTAGATACTCGATACTACACTCATTGAGGGTTGTTTTCTTGGAATATTTTGGTCGCCAGTTAAGTGGCTAAACTAAAACAATGAACAATAAAAGCAATCCAGTGATATTGAGCTCCTTAGAACCCGGTTACTATTTATAGGACAGGTTTTTAAGCCAACTACACTCAAGAGGGTACTTGCCTATGAAACCCCATGCGAGCCTGAAACTAGGGTTTGGTGTGATTTGCTTGTACATATGTTTTGTGCATACATCATAAACATCATGAAGCATCATATGCATTTACTAACCATTTCAAGGGTTTGGATCTTCATCATTGTCCTTGTTTTGCAGGTCATGGAAATACCTCGCCGAAATACCATTCAAGTCAACCTTGTGAGAATCTCTCCTCAACTCAAAGAGATCACTTCAAGAATTCCGGAAAATTCATCCTTCAGTGAAAGACATGGTAGACTGCTCAACCTAGTCAACACCCACATTGAAGAAGACATGATGAAAGTGCTATTCCAGTTCTTTGACCCCCTTCACCATTGCTTCACTTTCCCGGATTATCAATTGGTGCCCACTTTGGAAGAGTTTTCTCAACTCCTAAGAATCCCTATCCTTAATCAACTACCCTTCAACGGTATGGAGAAGGAACCAAAGCCTGAAGATGTTGCTCGAGCATTACATCTACAACCATCTGAAATCAAGGGGCATTGGGAAACCAGAAGCGGCGTCAAAGGATTCTTAGCAAAATTCTTGTTTGATAAGGCACAAGAATGTTGGAACTCATTGGACCTACAAGCATTTGAAGAAATTGTGGCACTCCTTATCTATGGGTTGGTCCTGTTCCCAAATCCTGACCAATTGGTAGATGTCAACGCCGTCAAAATCTTCTTGTCCAGAAATCCAATACCAACATTGCTTGGAGACATCCTTCACTCATTTTACACACGAACAATGAGAAAGAGGGGTGTTCTCATGTGCTGTACTCCTATCCTCGCAAGGTGGTTTATTTCGCACCTTCCACAATCTGTCTTGAAGAATGATCAAGGTATAAGGTGGTCCCAGCGATTGATGACTCTCACTCATTCTGATGTACATTGGTGTTCTCGGTCCAGAGGAAATGTCATCATCGTCGATCGTTGCGGAGAATTTCCTAATGTCCCCTTACTTGGAATTAAGGGAGGTATCACCTACAACCCTTGCCTAGCTTTGAGGCAATTTGGGTATGCACGGAGGGATGGCCCTCATGACATGTTGATTCCTAGCCTAGTTTTTGACTTCGACAACGATGCGCAAGGACTTCGCCAAAGATTCATCAGAGCTTGGGGAAAACTCAACAAGGTTGATAGCAAGACTCTGGGACACAAGAACTCCATCCCTCTTGAGCCCTATCTCAAGTGGGTGCGAGCCCGAGCCCAAAGTCTGATGATGCCTTATCCCCATGTACTCCCAGTGATTAAGGAGCCCTTCAATGAAGGAGAGGTCCCCTACACCATCCTGCATCCAGACATGCCTACATCGTGGGAGGAAATGCAGAAGAGTTGGATTCAGCTCAAGGAGGAGCGGAACACTTTTGAAGCTAGCTACTACGCCAGTGAAAAGAAGGTTCTAGAGCTTACCCGCCAACTCCATGAGCAAGAGGCCCTCAATACCTATATCGCGCCAAAGAGGATGCGCAATGTCTTTCTGCCTTGAGAAGTTTATGTTGTAACATTTGGCCCATGGGGCATTTATGTACTAACATATTTCTTCTTATTAATATGACGTGCGTTCTTCTTTGTCTGAAACAATTTTGAATGTCCCAAATCCTTGAATGCATTGCATACATCAGCATACCATTCATCATGTGCATAAGCAGGTCTCGCTCCAGGTTTCCTTATCTATCTGCTGTTTATTTCAGTAGGATGGATCTCGAGCAAACGGTCAAAGACCTACAAGCCCAAAATGCACAGTTCCAGCAACTCTTGACGACCTTGGTCAAGAGTCAAGAGGATATCAAGGCTCATCTGGAGAGCAAGGACCCAGTGAAAAAGAAAAAGAGGGTCGGAGTGGCTACTTTAGGGAGAAGATTTGACAGAGAAGCTCGGAGGGTGCTTGAATTTCCTCCTACTTCTGATGAAGGGACTAGTAAAAGAGATCGGGTCGCGGTGCCTTCCGAGTCTGATGCAGAGGAGGAAGAGGTTGAAGAGGACGAGGATTATTCTGACCAGCAGTATCCTCCAGCTGATGACAAGTACAAGGGTTTAGAAGACAGATTAGCTGCCATGGAATTGTAGAGGGTACCGGGTTTGGATTTTGAAGACATGGGCTTGGTCGCCGGGATTGTGATTCCCCCAAAATTCAAGGTGCCGGCGTTTGTAAGGTATGACGGGCTGTCCTGCCCCAAAATGCACCTCAGGTCCTATGTGAGAAAGATTCAGCCCTCTACAGCAGATAAAAATCTCTGGATTCATTTCTTTCAAGACAGCCTGTCGGGAGCCCAGTTGGAATGGTTTTATCAGTTAGAAGGAACCAGTGTCAGGAATTGGGAAGATTTGGCCACCGCTTTCTATAAACAATACCAGTATAATTCCGATCTTGCTCCTACCCGTACCCAACTTCAGGGTATGTCGCTAGGAACAAGTGAGGGATTCAAGGAATACGCACAAAAATGGAGGGATTTGGCTGGCAGGGTGCAGCCTCCTTTAACTGATCGTGAGCTCGTTGATATGTTTCTTGGGACCCTATCTGGGCCATTTTTCAATCATTTAATCGGTAACTCTTCCGCGGGGTTTACTGATTTGATCTTAACGGGCGAAAGAATCGAGGCTGGCATCAAGTCAGGAAAAATTCAGAAGGGTGTCGCTGCAAGTGTGGAGAAGAAGCCGTTTAAGAAGGAGACAGCTATGGTATATTCTCAAAGAAGAGCGGGGAAGGTGGAGCGTCGGCCGACTGTGGGGGCCGTAATGATTCAAAACACTCCGAGTGAGCAGCCTCGCTACAACCAATCCAGACCAAATCAGCAACGGGTGGAAAGGCCACAACGGCAGTTCACTCGTATTAATATGACCCCAGCGCAGGTGCTTCCCCATCTGTTGAAATTGAATCTTGCCTCTATCAAGGAGGCGCCAAAGAATGTAAATACATCCTCTCCACATTACCATGCCAATGCTAAGTGCGCCTATCATTCAGACAGTGTTGGGCATGACACCAACGATTTCTGGGCCCTCAAGCATAAGATCCAGGACTTGATAGATGCCAAGGAGGTAGAGTTTGACGCTCCAGAAAAGCCCAATGTGATCTCTGCACCTATGCCGAAGCACGGTCGGAACGTCAACGCCATTGAGGAGGATCGGTATGTTGCTGACGTTAGTGATCTGACTACTCCACTGTTAACCATTAAGCTAAATTTGTTAAGGGCCGGGATCTTCCCGGGATGTAAAAGAGACTGTTACTGTTGCCACTCTCTGCCGTTGGATTGTCCGCTACTAAAGGAAGGCATCCAAGGCCTCATGGATAGCCGATAAATTTTGTTCGAAAAAGTTCCTGCTGTTCCAGTTCATGTTGAAAATATCTCAATCATAACCATTCACGCCAATCTTTCCGAGGCCGTCAAAAAGCCAGTTAAGATTACACCAGCTGCAAAGTCTATACCTTTGAAGATAACAATGCCGGGGCCTGTTCCCTATGTCTCCGAGAAGTCGATACCTTGGAACTATGGTGGTGACATCTACTACCATGGTATCAAGCAAGTTGAAATAATTGAAGAAGATTCAGATGACGATGAAGCCAGCATTAGTAACATTGCGGGCACCAGCAAAATCACCAGGAGTGGGAGGATATTTTCTCCAGAGATTGCTCCTCCAAAAGCAGTCTTTGGACCCTCATCAGTAAAAGAAGTCATCCCTGCACCAGCAAAGCTCTCTGCTAGAACTCCTTTGATCGAAGAAATTTTCGTTCCTAGTGCTGTCTCTCCTACCATTGCCGATAAAGGAAAAGGAATACAAGATGAGCCCGTCAGGACGGGGGCTCAACCCTTGGTGATTTCGGAAGCCTCCAAGAAAGAGATGGACGAAATTTTGAGGATAATCAAGAAAAGTGACTATGATGTGGTGGAACAGTTGGGGCAAACCCCCTCCAAGATCTCCATGCTGGCACTGTTGCTTTGCTCAGAAGCGCACGCTCAAGCTTTGATTAAGTTTCTAAAGGCAGCTCATGTGCCCCAAGAAACCTCTGCAGATCAATTTCAACACTGCGTGGCTAGCCTGACCGCAGACAATGGATTAGGCTTTTCTGATGCCGACCTGACCCCTAAAGGCCGAAATCACAATGATGCGTTGCATATTTCAATCGAGTGTCGCGGAACCACCCTTGCGCATGTTTTGGTTGATACCGGTTCATCGCTGAATGTTTTGCCTAAGAAGGCCTTGGACCGGCTAGATTGCAAATGGTTGGAATTGAAGCTGAGTGATATTGTCGTCAGAGCCTTCGATGGGTCGAAAAGAATGGTCCATGGAGAAGTTGAAATTCCTGTCAAGATAGGTACCGAGGTGTTCAAATCCACTTTCTATGTAATGGACATCCGTCCATCATACTCCTGCCTGCTGGGTAGACCTTGGATACACCATGCTGGGGTAGTCACCTCCTCCTTGCACCAGATGCTGAAGTATCCTGTAGAGGGAAAGATCATTACTGTCCATGGCGAGGAAGAGTACATGATTAGCCATTTAAATTCTTTCCGGTATGTGGAGGTCGAAGGGGAGTTCATTGAGACACCGTTTCAACATTTCGAAGAAGTACTCCCTGAGATAGCAGTGGCGAAGTTGGCAGCTGAGACACCAAGACAGATGGCCAGGATGGCATCTCTGGAGGATGCAAGGGCTGCAGTTAAAGAAGGAAAGAATTCAGCGTGGGGGCAACTACCCGATTTTCCGCATAAGGTTGATAAGCTTGGATTAGGTTTCACCACCGCTGGCCAGAAGGCCATGCGCCGGTCAAAGATTGAGAGAGCGCCAGTCAAGATTTCTCCTTACCGAATCAACGCCCTGGAAGATGAAGACAAAGAAAGCAACTTTGAAGAGTGGATTCATCCGACTGTCAGAGGAGGGTTGAGCAATTGGGAGGCTAAAGACTTTGTCCCCGTCACTTTTATTCCTCAGTAATTTATCTATCAAACATTTTCTATTTTGGTCTGTAATATTTTACTTTCAAACAATCCGTACACTATCTTTCCACCTCCTGCCTTACCCGGGGCATGTAGGTCCACTTGTAAGGGTTTTGACTATCTTTCATATTCATATGCCATGTTTAATGATTCATTGGACGTTTTTCATTTGATAAACTGCTTGTGTTCATTATCTTTCCTTTTGCGTTTTTTTTTTGTTGTTGTTTAAGGATGGCTATCCCTTACACACACCCACCACTCACCAATGCAGGTACCCATCCACTCCGGATTCCATGGGTGACTATCCTGCTGTATCTTTCAATAACTCGGAAGACCTGGTCAATCTAGCCGAGTATGAGGATGACGAAGGTTGTGAAGTACCCGGGGAACTAGCCAGACTCCTGCAACAAGAGGAAAGGGCCATCTTACCGCATGAAGAGCCGTTGGAAACTATTTACTTGGGAACCGAGGAGAATCGGAAGGAGGTACAAATGGGTGCCAACCTGGAACCAGAAGTCAAGAAACGCTTGGTACAGTTACTGAATGAGTATGTTGAAATCTTCGCTTGGTCCTATGAAGACATGCCGGGCCTAGACACCGACATCGTGGTCCACCGTCTCCCCACAAGAGAAGACTGTCCACCGATCAAGCAAAAAGTTCGCCAAATGAGGCCTGACATGTCCGAAAAAATCAAAGCAGAAGTGATGAAGCAGTTCAATGCTGGCTTTCTGGCTGTTACGTCCTATCCTCAATGGGTCGCTAATATTGTGCCAGTACCTAAGAAGGATGGCAAAGTCAGAATGTGTGTGGACTACAGGGATTTGAATAGGGCCAACCCTAAGGATGATTTTCCGCTACCTCATATTGACATCCTGATTGACAATACAGCTCAACATAAGGTGTTTTCTTTCATGGACGGATTCTCGGGCTACAATCAAATCAAAATGGCCCCCGAGGACATGGAGAAAACGACTTTTGTCACGCAATGGGGCACTTTCTGTTACAAAGTGATGCCGTTCGGACTGAAGAACGCAGGAGCAACTTATCAACGCGCCATGGTAGCTCTATTTCATGACATGATACATCATGAGATTGAAGTTTACGTAGACGATATGATAGCTCGGTCACAAACAGAGGAAGAGCACCTTGAACATCTGGAAAAGCTGTTTGCCAGATTGAAAGAATACAAGCTCAGGCTGAATCCAAGTAAATGCACTTTTGGAGTTAGGTCCGGTAAACTCCTGGGATTCATTGTAAGCAACAAGGGCATTGAGGTCGATCCGGCAAAAATAAAAGCAATACAAGAGATGCCTGCTCCTCGTACTGAAAAGGAAGTTAGAGGTTTCTTGGGGCGCATAAACTATATTGCCAGATTCATTTCACATCTGACTTCTACCTGTGAGCCAATTTTCAAACTCTTGAAGAAAGATCAGGTAATTGAATGGAACGACGATTGCCAAGCTGCTTTTGATAGAATCAAGGAATATTTTCTAGAACCTCCTATTCTGATGCCACCCGTCGAAGGAAGACCATTGATCATGTATTTGACCGTTTTGGACAACTCAATGGGGTGTGTTTTGGGCCAGCATGACGAGTCTGGTCGAAAAGAGCATGCTATTTATTACCTTAGCAAAAAGTTTACCGACTGTGAGACTCGCTACTCGCTGCTCGAGAAAACTTGCTGCGCTTTGGTATGGGCTGCTCGCCGACTAAGACAGTATATGTTGACTCATACTACCTTGTTGATATCCAAAATGGACCCTATCAAATATATCTTCGAAAAGCCCGCTTTATCTGGAAGGATAGCCAGATGGCAAATGATCTTGACCGAGTATGACATCCAGTACACCACCCAAAAAGCCATAAAAGGGAGTGTACTAGCTGACCATCTGGCTCACCAGGCTATCGAAGACTATCAACCCATGAGATTTGATTTCCCAGACGAGGACATCATGAATTTGGACAACATCAAAGGCGACAGACCATATGACGGACCCGAAAAGGGATCCCGATGGACCCTGTACTTTGATGGTGCCTCAAATGCACTTGGAAACGGCATTGGCGCGGTACTTATTTCTCCGGAAGGATGCCACACTCCTTTCACGGCCCGACTTTGTTTCAGCTGCACAAACAATATGGCGGAGTATGAAGCCTGCATCTTTGGTCTCAAGGCTGCTATAGACTTGGGGATCAAATCTCTGATCGTATTCGGGGACTCGGCTTTGGTCATTAGCCAAATCAAAGGAGACTGGGATACCAAGCATCCTAATCTTATTCCATACAAAGAACATGTTCTGACATTGTTGCCTCACTTCGAGCAAATTACCTTCGAGCATTTTCCGCGAGAAGAGAATCAGCTAGCAGATGCTCTAGCCACAATGTCCTCCATGTTTAAACTCAACTGGGATAACGAGGCTCCCCAAATCACCATCGAGCGAATGGATGAACCCGCGCATTGTCACGAGATTAACACCGAAGAAGTAGTGGAACAACCTTGGTTCCATGAGATCAAAAGGTATCTCGAGACCCAAGATTATCCTGAAGGAGCTTCCATGAATGACAAGAAGTTCTTAAGGAAATTCGCTGCTAAGTTCTTCCTGAGCAACGGCATCCTTTACAAACGAAGCCATGATTGTGTATTACTCCGATGTGTTGATAAGGCTGAAGCAGAGTTAATCATGACTGATATACACAGCGGCACATTTGGCACTCACCTAAGCGGGCATACAATGGCTAAGAAGATCCTAAGGGCAGGCTATTATTGGTCTACCATGGAGGCTGATTGCCATCAACATTCCCGTACTTGTCACAAGTGTCAAGTCTATGCTGACAAAGTTCATGTCCCTCCGGTTCCTCTCAACGTCCTAACTGCTCCATGGCCCTTTGCAATGTGGGGCATTGATATGATTGGAGAGATCAAACCCACGGCTTCCAACGGACATCGCTTCATCCTGGTTGCCATTGACTACTTCACTAAATGGGTCGAAGCAGCTTCCTTCGCCTCCGTCACCAAAAATGTGGTTGCCCGCTTTATCAAGCAAAATCTCATATGTCGGTATGGGGTTCCAGACAGAATCATCACAGACAACGGTACAAATCTGAATAATACAATGATCACTGCATTATGCGAACAATTCAAGATTTATCATCACAATTCATCTCCCTATAGACCGAAGATGAACGGTGCTGTTGAAGCTGCGAACAAAAATATCAAGAAGATTATTCAGAAAATGACAGTCACTTACAAAGACTGGCATGAGATGTTACCATTTGCGCTGCATGGATACCGTACGACGATACGTACCTCAATTGGGGCAACCCCATTTTCTTTGGTTTATGGCATGGAAGCTGTTTTGCCTATGGAAGTTCAGATCCCGTCTCTAAGGATTATGAAGGACGCAGGTTTGAATGAAGATGATTGGATTCAGATCCGACTCGATCAACTCAATCTGATCGACGAAAAGCGACTTGCTGCTATATCCCATGGTCAGACGTATCAAAAACGGATGATCAAGGCCTTCAATAAGAAAGTCAGACGTCAAGTGTATCAAGTCGGAGATCTAGTAGTCAAGCGGATTATCTTGCCGCAAAGTGATCCCAGGGGCAAATGGACGCCTACATACGAAGGGCCATTTGTAATCAAGAGCGTATTTTCTAGTGGTGCGATGATTCTAACCACCATGGATGGCGACGATTTGCCACACCCTGCGAACGCAGACATGGTCAAAAGATACTACGCATAAAATAACCCGACAAGTCGAAAACCCGAAAGGGCGGCTTGGGCAAAAATGGGCATCCCGGTGGATCGAAAACCCGAAATGGCGGTTCAGGCAAAAATTAGGGATAAAAACAAAAAAATTCATACACCCGGCAAGTCGAAAACCCGAAAGGGCGGCTTGGGCAAAAAGGGGTTTCTCGGTGGATCGAAAACCCGAAAGGGCGATTCAGGCAAAAATTAGGGAATTAAAGCGTATGACTATGTCTCGTCGGATCACTTCAAAGACAATCTCTTCATCAACCGGTTCCAGGGTTCTGATCAATCCGGCCATCGTCGAACGAAGCATTGAATGGACAGAGGTTCAGAGTTGTGAAAGCTACAGCAGAATGGAATCCCATGGAATTATTTCACATAGCCATCTTTATTTTGTATAAATTTTTCAAATATTTACGACAAGATCCTCTTACTAGGATGATTGTCTCCTTTGTACACCATACTCAAAGAAAATCAATACGAATACTCTTCCCAAAATTTGTGTCATTTCCCTTTTTTTCCTTTTCTCTTGCACTATTTGTTTTATTTTGAGAAACGTCCAATGTTTTGTTAAATAGGCATATGCATTTGAAACATGATCACTTCCTAATCGAACCCAAGGAAAAGGATTACTGATAGGATAAAAGTACAAACGAATATTTTGGCACCCTTTCAAAGGAAATCCCTCGGGATCTGTAATCCACGTCCCTGACAAACCTTGAGGTCTATCTCCAGCAGACCCTCGGAGCTTATCCCCCGTAAGGTTCTGAAAGGTATTCCCCGCAGAGTACGGACGTCCCTTCCAAGTTTTATTCAAAGTTATTCTCACAAAGGCTTATAACTGGGTTATCCTCAGCTAACCATCAGGGGAGGTCACGCTCGCCAGAATTCTTCCCATCCCCAGCGGAGTTCCTCAAAATTCCCCCAACAATAACTTATTAATACTATCCCCGGAGGAGTTTACCTTCGCAAATCCCCAGCCAAAGAATCTTCCGGAAATCATTTTCCCTCAGAGTTAAGCTTCAGTACCCCCAGCAGACCAAAAGCTTCAAATGGACAATCCCCGGCGAAGTCAGACTTTTGAATCTTCTCCCCACAGAGTTTTTAGAAGAAAAATCTTGCATTCCCCAGTAGAGTCTCCAGAGATACATCTCTCCCAGCTGAAGATTCTCAATCTGGCCTCCCCAGCATTAAGTCCGCTAGTTTGGTACTCCCCAGTAGAAGACTTCAGGAATTCCCCAGAAGATTGGTATACAATCCAAGCTCCAAGTTCCCCAGCAATGACCCAGGATTTATTTTCCCCCGGCAGCAGTCAAGATACTTCTATCTTCCGATGTCCCGGATTCATCTATCCTATGCAAGACAGCTCTCCAGCTTACATGCACATCCATTTACATTCATAAAACCATGATATACATTGTATCATGCATCATAGCATTGCATCCAACTAACTATTTGCCTTTTTCAGGTAAGATCAGTCGACAGACTAAAATCATTCAACTTCAAGATTTCTGAAAACAGTTCACGGGTTCTCCAAGTAAACGGATGTTAACCTATCACTTGTTCAGATTCTTCCCAAGACTTCTGAAAACAGTTCATGGATTCTTCCCAAGTAACGGATGTTAATCTATCAGCTTGTTCAGATGCACCTTTGAATACAGAAGCTTCCCAACAACGGATGCTGCTTTATTGATGCATCATAGCATTGCATCCAACTAACTATTTGCCTTTTTCAGGTAAGATCAGTCGACAGACTAAAATCATTCAACTTCAAGATTTCTGAAAACAGTTCACGGGTTCTCCAAGTAAACGGATGTTAACCTATCACTTGTTCAGATTCTTCCCAAGACTTCTGAAAACAGTTCATGGATTCTTCCCAAGTAACGGATGTTAATCTATCAGCTTGTTCAGATGCACCTTTGAATACAGAAGCTTCCCAACAACGGATGCTGCTTTATTGATGATTCAACTTCAAGATTTCTGAAAACAGTTCACGGGTTCTCCAAGTAAACGGATGTTAACCTATCACTTGTTCAGATTCTTCCCAAGACTTCTGAAAACAGTTCATGGATTCTTCCCAAGTAACGGATGTTAATCTATCAGCTTGTTCAGATGCACCTTTGAATACAGAAGCTTCCCAACAACGGATGCTACTTTATTGATGATTCAACTTCAAGATTTTTGAAAACAGTTCACGGGTTCTCCAAGTAAACGGATGTTAACCTATCACTTGTTCAGATTCTTCCCAAGACTTCTGAAAACAGTTCATGGATTCTTCCCAAGTAACGGATGTTAATCTATCAACTTGTTTAGATGCGACTTCCTGAAAATGGCTTGCAGGTTCCTCCCAACCACGAATGTCAACCTATTGCCTGTTCAGACCCCAGTTCAGAAATGGCATCTTTAAGCCCATCCCCGACAAGTTTCTGTCACTCTCCTAGATGGAATCGTTAAGCCCATCTCCAAATGGCATCTCTAAGCCCATTCCCGCATCCAGTGCTTTAGTGAGTGCAAATTTTCGGGCACTTTAGTGTCCAATCTCCTTTTACCTTCAAGTCGCGAAAGGCAAACTTGCCAATCTAACTCTTCAGGTCCAAGAAGATTAAACAGGGGCAACTGTTGTACCCCAAAATTTGCCCTTGCATTTTGCTACAAACAATCTCAGCTTCAGACATTTCCTGACTTTTCAAACTGGCGCAAGAATCGGACAAACGGACTTTTCTTGACAATCAAGCGAAATTAGGGTTTATACTGATGTTCAGGGCCCTGATTGGTCTCGCACAGTTGGCTTAGGTTTGGGATGATTTTTGGTTCAATTTTGATCAGGCGAGCGTTATCTAGCATTTAATCAGAAATTAAGGTTTCATGGGCATATTTTCAGAAGATTTTAAATTCCACCGCACTTTGCAGTTTGTTCCAAGATTCGGGTTAAAATTCGCGTTATCTTAATTTAATCAGTAAATGAGGCAGTTGGTTTGAATTCACCAGTCAAAAGGGATATGTGCAATGTGGAGTTGCAGTGCTTGATAAAAGAATCAGTAAAGAAAAAGGGGGGATTGCATCTGATTAAGTTTTTGTGTTCAACTGTGCGTTGCTTTGAATAATGGATACGTCGAATTCATTTATTTTGATCATTTAAGGTTTAGTTGATTATTTATGATTCTAAGAATTAAAATATTTGAAGTTTAAACCTTCATTTTATTTTATTTCAAGGGACTATAAATAACGGATGAACAATTAAAGAAAAGGAATTGAAAGAAAATTAAATAGCAAATGAATTTTTATTTCACATTTAATAATTGTTACAATTGTTATTATTTGGATACTAATATCTATTACAAAGTATTTAAATAATAATAATGTACAAGAATTAAACTAAAAATAGAAATTCTATCCTATTTTCTAAATTCTTCATTCTCCACTTCATACCGGTGCTCCATTTCTTTATCTGCAAAAAGGAAGAGGAAGTCAGAAGACAGTTAATTAAAAGAGACAGTTAATTTGCTCATCATTAGGGGCCACTGACTGGGATCAGTTGCCCTCTCTGCAAATCACGGGATTTCTCCCGGTTCACAGAGAGGGAAGATTTTTTGTTCATGAAATGCAAATGCATAATTTCTAAAAATTCAAGACTGCATAAGAATCTCAATTTCCAATTCAAACTAAACTGAAAAAGTCCAATTCCAACTTTCTATCCAAAGCAAAAAGGAAATTGCTGTCAAAATGCCTAAGGATTACCCAAAGGTACACTTGCTGCATAGTCAAAATGCCAAAATAACAAAGAAATGCAAAGCTGTCAAAAGCAGAATGAGAATGCAGAGAAGTATATGCAAACAAGGTGATCTGTTTCATCATTTCCCAGCATAAGAGGGGGCCCCTTCAGAACCATAGTACAAATAAAAATCATATAATAATTCTAAGCTGTACTTTAGGAGAGAAGAAAAAGAGATAAAGAGCATAGGCAAAGTTCAGGTTAGGCATAGGCAGTAGGACAGCAGAAAAGATATACAAAAAAGAAGACACAATTCAGCATTGTTCAAAACTACACAGCATGGACAGTTACTAGAAATGGAAAAGATGCCAAGAAATTTTGTCAAACCACCCAGCAAGCGTGGATCAAAAGAAAAACCAAAGTTTGAAATATGGTTAGGCGCCAAAGACCAATAGCAAAAGGACGAAATGATGCAAGAAAAGAGACTGATTGAGCCAAGCACCAATATCACCCATATAACTCAGAACTGAACCAGTAGAGAAGAGGATAAGCTCATACCTGTCAAAAATACACAAGTTATCAAAACACAATCAAGCCTCATAAAAACCATAACCTGAAAACTGAGTTATCAAGCCAAGCTAACATACAAACTCAGAACACCCTGCCTCAACCTTCAAAAACACACAAAAACCTGATAAGCAAAACCAACTTACTGTCCATTAGCCTCAAAAAACCCAAAAGCTTGTGAACCAAATCACCATAACCTTAAACTGAACATCTCAAACCTTGCTAAGTCCCTGTCAAACGCATAACCAGAAACACAATGCCATAATCACAAAACATCAACCCTGCCCAAATACGAAACTCAGAAATACCAACAAACTGCCTGTCTAGCTCAAACATATCCAAACCAACCAGACAAGCATATAGCTGTTCGAGAGAAGAAGAAGAAAGGAGCAACTCAGGGACATAGAAGAAAATAATATTTCCATAGGCAACAACTGTTCAAAGAACATTCAAGACCAGTTCACAAGCATACATCATCTCAAGCAAATACTCAAGCAAATACTCAGGTAACAATTCCAAGAACATACAGATCCCCTAAGGCAACACATAGAAGAAGAAGAAAGAAGGGAAAGGGTTCTCAGTATACATCATCATCAAAGCCCTAAATATAGCAGAGGAACGAAAATACCAGGAAAGCGTCAAAAGCTCAAAGTTTCGTCACATTTCTCTCCTCCGTTCCGGCCTCCTGAAGCATCATTCCACCTCTCCTCCATCTCCCAAACGAAGGTAGCCAATATTTTCCCACTTCTCTCCTCCTTCACCTCATAATCATAAAAACTCAACTTAAAACTCGAATTAAAACATGCAATCCGTAAAAAGGGAAGAGATAAAAACATAACAACCAAAAACTAACCTTGAATCAAAGGCGCTGAGTTCATGTTAGGGAGGGAAGAAAGGCGTTGGAATAATGTTGGTGGCCGGAGATAAGCATTCAAGGAAGCTCAGGAAGCCTAATCGGAGAAGACAAACGCACGGCGCCGCTCAAGCCCTAACCTTCGTTCTGGACATTCCCAAATGCCTAACCCTAAATTTCGTTCAAAGACAAACATGGGCCTGACCCGTTCCCATTTGTTCTAAGCCCAATTATTTCAGAAACAATGCAAATCAACATTTTATAATTATTTTTCACTTAACCACTTATATATAATACTAACCCTTTTTTATTTCATTTTTTATAAACAATGTTTTTTTATTATTCTTTATAAAATACTCACTTAATTAAAAATACATTTTTTTTATATATCATAAGGCTAAAACATTTTTTAGATAGATATTTTGTACATACATATTATATTAAAAATTAATTTTGTACATATCATATAAATTAAATTTGAAAACATTTTCCTTAGATTAATACATATTTGTATATAAAATAACAAAATACTCCTTTTTTATACATAACTAACTTGAAAATATTTCTTAATACATATTAAATTATATTTGTATATAAAATAATACATATCATTTTTATCATATAATTAAAATTGAAAACCTTCTTTTTATTAATATACGTATTTATACACAACAATTTAAATACCTTTTTTCTAATATTGAAATTTACAAACATTCAATTAAAAAACACTTTCTTTTTTCTTTTTATAATTAAGCCATATAAATCAAAAATACATTTAAAAACATTTCTCTAAGTCAAACCCTAATACGATTCAACTTCACATTATCGCACTTGTACACAATTACACAATTCATATACATATACATCTCACATTTACACTTACACAATATATTGCCCTATACACATTTTATCTTATATTTGTACATTCGATATGTACATTTTGATTGCGACGTTCAATTTGGTTGTAAATACTATAAGTCTCATCCCCTTGTACATTTATACCCCCACTCCCGGACACTATCTTGTAATAGCGTAGGTTTTACATTCCGCAATTTACAGTTTTCAATTATACCATGGTTAGACCTAGGGTTTGTATGTACATAAAATCAAACGCTAGGTAACCTAATACAAGACAAACGCATGTAATCAATACACAATCACACTTGCACCCTCTAGGGTAATCCCACATGATGCCTTCCAAAATGGGCCATGCTTGCACGTCGAGTATCTTTGGCAAAACAAAATCAAATGATCAAAAGTCCCTCAAGATGTTGCCTAAATGGAATGATCATAGTCCCTTCAAAATAAATTGCCAAAGACACTTGGCATCATTGCATTCATGGTCCATACGATGACCCGCGCCTGTCCCGAATAAACTTCCTAAAAACAAGATTGCCTATCAATTTCAATGGTAGAACAAAATTGTCAAAGGGGTTAAAACACGACGAAAATCTTTGAGAAAGCTTTAGGGTAGATAAACTCTTAAGTACTTGTCAATTTGCAAAGAAAACACTTGCCTAATTTCAAAACCCACTTCACAAACACTTTCAAAAAATCAAACTTTTCAAACCCTTGAAACATCTTTTTAAAAGATAAAACACCTTTTGTAAAACATTCGAGTAAAGAATTGTTACAAGTTTAGCCTAGCACAAGGCATCTTTTCAAAACATTTTTCAAAACAACACACAAGGCACCATTTCATACAATTGAAAACCAAGGCAAAATTGATCTAAGCAAGTACTTAAGAGCCCATGGATAACCATGGATGAAAAGGGTGCTAATACCTTCCCTTTTCATAATCTACCCCCCGAACCCACGAAATATCTCAAAAGGTTTTTGCTGTGCTTTTTTAACCTTTCCTTTAGGATAAAATAAAAAGTCGGTGGCGACTCTTGCTCAACCGCACAAGTGCGAATACGAACGCAAAACACTAGTCAGTTCTCCCACCGTATCACAATGTGTTTTATCAATGTTTATGATACGTGGATGTAATGTATGCGCATGTAAGCTGATTTGCTGTATAGTTGTATGATTGAGGAAAATAAATCCTTGACTGTTGCTGAGGACATGTGGATTCTTCATATCTTGAAATTGAAGTATTGACAAAATCCTATGGTGAGAGCAATGCCATATACTGTTTGAGGAATCTACTTGGGGAATCCAGAGAATTTTGATGACTTATATTGGGGATTAATAAATGGGAGTCTTTGTTCTGTTGGGGAATATCAAAAATCAGCTTCTATCCAGTTGGATTTCAGGCTTCAAAGCAACTTGCTGTGGAATTTGGAGAAACTGGACGGTTTCCACCGGGAATTAATAGTTTGAAGTTTCAGTTCCGTTGGGGATTTAAATGACGTATTGTAAGGGTTGCTCATGGAATAGCCTAGAGATGTTTTCCGGTTCTTTCAGTCTATCAGTAACTGTCCTTTTTTCATTTTTTTATTTGTAAACAATAATTATGTTCAAATGCATATGTTCATTAATGAATCATTGGACGTTTTTGCAAATAAAACACAAGTGTAAAGAAAAAAGCAAATAGTTTTCTGTACTTTAAAGAGATATCTTTGTATTTACTTTGAATAAGTATTTTGTACAAAGGAAACATACATCCTAGTAAGAGGATGGTGTCATAAAAGTAAGAAAAATTTATACAAAGAAAGATAGCTATGTGTGATAATCCCATGGTGTTCCGATTCTGCTATAGCCTCTGTAACTCCGAATATCTTGTCTATTTGTCGCTTCGTCCGAAGATGATTGAATTGATCAGAAACTCTGAGTTTGTCAGGGGAAGTCAAGAGGTTGTCCTCAAATTGATCCGACGGGACATAGTCATACGCTTTAATTCCCTAACTTTTTCCTGGACTGCCCTTTCGGGTTTTCAGTCCACCGGGAAACCCTTTTTTGCCCAAGTTTCCCTTTCAGGTTTTCAACTTGCCGGGTGTACAGATTTTTTATATTTTATCCCTAATTTTTTCCCGAACCTTTTTGGTTCGCCGGGATGCCCTTGTTTTGCCAAGGTGTGTCATCATAACAGGTCTCTTATGCGTGGTATCTTTTAACTATGTCCGCGTTCGTAGGATGTGGCAGGTCGTCGCCGTCCATGGTGGTTAAGATCATTTCCCCACCGGAGAAGACCCACTTGATTATAAATGGTCCTTCATAGGTAGGAATCCATTTGCCCCTGGGATCACTTTGTTGTAAGATAATGCGTTTGATCACTAGATCTCCAACTTGATACACCTGACATCTGACTTTCTTGTTAAAAGACTTGATCATCCGTTTTTGATGCATTTGACCATGGCAAACAACAGTAAGTCTCTTTTCATCAATTAAGTTCAGTTGATCAAGTCGAATCTGGATCCAATCGTCCTCATTCAAACCTGCATCTTTCATAATTCTCAAAGAGGGGATCTGAACCTCAATAGGCAAGACAACCTCCATGCCATAAACCAAAGAATAAGGTGTTGCCCCAGCTGACATGCGAGTCGTGGTATGATACCTGTGGAGAGCAAATGGTAGCATCTCATGCCAGTCCTTGTAGGTGACTGTCATTTTCTGTATGATCTTTTTAATGTTTTTATTAGCAACTTCGACAGCACCATTCATCTTCGGCCGATAGGGGGATGAATTGTGATGCTGAATCTTGAACTGCTCGCACAAGGCGATGATTATATTATTGTTAAGATTTGTACCATTATCAGTGATGATCCTTTCTAGGATATCGTACCGGCAAATGAGATTCTGCTTGATGAAGTGGGCACAACGTTCTTAGTAACAGATGCGAAGGAAGCTGCTTCGACCCATTTTATAAAATAGTCAATGGCCACTAGAATGAAGCGGTGTCCATTGGAGGCTGTAGGCTTGATCTCCCCAATCATATCGATTACCCACATAGCAAAGGGCCAAGGAGCCGTCAAGACATTTAGAGGAACCAGAGGTACGTGCATCTTGTCCGCATAAATTTGACACTTATGACAGATCCGAGAGTGTTGATAGCAGTCTGCTTCCATGGTAGACCAATAATAGCCTGCCCGTAGGATTTTCTTCGCTATCGTATGCCCACTGGAGTGATTGCCAAAAGTACCCTCATGTAACTCAGCCATGATCTTTTCAGCCTCAACCTTATCCACACACCGAAGCATAATGGAGTCATGGTTGCGTTTGTACAGGATGCCATTACTCAGGAAGAACTTAGCAGAGAATCTCCTTAAGAACTTTTTATCATTGGTTGAAGCTCCTTCTGGATATTCTTGAGCCTCGAGATACCTCTTGACTTCATGAAACTAAGGCTGGTCCACTACCTCTTCAGTATTAATCTCGTGACAATGCGCTGGTTCATCCATTCGTTCGATGGTAATCTGGGGAGCCTCATTATCCCAATTAAGTTTAAACATAGATGACATTGTGGCTAGAGCATCTACTAGCTGATTTTCTTCTCGCGGGAAGTGCTCGAAGGTAATCTGCTCAAAATATGGTAGCAATGTCAAAAAATGTTCTTTGTAAGGGATAAGGTTTGGGTGTTTAGTGTCCCATTCTCCTTTGATCTGACTGATGACCAAAGCTGAATCTCCAAACACATCTAAAGATTTGATTCCCAAGTCTATGAAAGCCTTGAGACCAAAGATGCATGCTTCGTATTCTGCCATATTGTTCATACAGTTGAAGCAAAGTCTGACAGTAAAGGGAGTATGACACCCTTCCAGAGATATGAGTACAGCGCCGATACCATTACCAAGTGCATTGGATGCCCCATCAAAGAATATGGTCCATCGGGATCCTTGTTCAGGTCCGTCATATGGTCTGATTTCTTCACAGTTGTCTAATGTCATGATGTCTTCATCCAGGAATTCAAATTTCATGGGCTGATAATCTTCTACAGCTTGATGAGCAAGATGATCAGCTAGCACATTTCCCTTTATAGCTTTCTGGGTAGTGTACTATATGTCATATTCTGTTAGGATCATCTGCCATCTAGCTATTCTTCCACACAGAGCAGGCTTTTCGAAGATGTATTTTATCGGATCCATCTTAGATATCCACAAAGTAGTATGAGTCAGCATATACTGTCTTAGCCGGAGAGCAGCCCATGCCAGAGCGCATCAAGTTTTCTCGAGCAGTGAATATCTGGTTTCACAGTCGGTAAACTTTTTGCTCAGGTAGTAAATAGCATGCTCTTTTCGGCCAGACTCGTCATGCTGCCCCAATACAAACCCCATTGAGTTCTCTAAAACGGCCAGATACATGATCAGTGGTCTTCCCTCGACTGGTGGCATCAAAATAGGAGGCTCTTGTAAGTACTCTTTGATCTTTTCAAAAGCAAGCTGGCATTCATCGTTCCATCTGACTACTTGATCTTTCTTCAGTAGTTTGAAGATTGGCTCACAAGTAGCTGTTAGGTGAGAAATGAATATGGCAATATAGTTCAGGCGTCCCAACAATCCTCTGACTTCCTTCTCAGTACGAGGAGCAGACATTTCTTGTATCGCTTTAACCTTGGCAGGATCAACTTCGATGCCTTTGTTGCTGACAATAAAACCTAAGAGTTTACCAGACCGGACTCCGAATGTACACTTGTTTGGATTCAACCTTAGTTTGTACTCCTTCAACCTCTCAAACAACTTTTGCAAATGATCAAGGTGTTCTTCCTCGGTTTGTGGTCGGGCTATCATGTCATCTACATAGACCTCTATCTCATGATGTATCATATCATGAAACAAAGCTACCGTGGCACGTTGATAGGTTGCCCCAACATTCTTCAGTCCGAATGACATCACTTTGTAGCAGAACGTGCCCCACTGTGTGACAAATGTAGTTTTCTCCATGTCCTCAGGTGCCATTTTGATTTGGTTATAACCTGAGAATCCATCCATGAAGGAAAATACTTTGTGCTGGGCTGTATTGTCGACTAGGATATCGATGTGGGGAAGTGGAAAATCATCTTTAGGGCTTGCCTTGTTTAAATCTATATAATCCACACACATTCGTACTTTACCGTCCTTTTTAGGCACAGGAACAATGTTGGCAACCCATTGAGGATAGGAAGTGACAACCAAGAATCCATCATTGAATTATTTCATGACTTCCGCTTTGATCTTCTCTGACATGTCAGGTCTCATGTGGCAGATTTTTTACTTCACTGGTGGACAGTCTTCTCTTGTGGGTAGACGATGTACCACGATGTCTGTATCAAGTCCTGGCATGTCTTCGTATGACCAAGCAAAGATTTCAACATAATCATGCAATGGCTGAATTAGACGCTCCTTGACACTCGGCTCTAGATTGGCACCCACTTTGATTTCCTTTCTATCTTCCTCGGTACCCAAGTTGATTGTATCCAACGGTTCCTCATGAGGTTGAATATCTCTTTCCTATTGTCGTAATAGTCTGATCAATTACCCTGGTACTTCACAATCTTTCTCACCTTCGTATTCGGCTTGGTAGATTAGATCTTCAGAGTCACTAAAGGCCATAGTAGTATCGTTACCCATGGGATCCAGAATGGAGGGGTACCTGCATTTGTGAGTATGGGTGTGTGTAAAGGTATAGCCATCTTTAAACAATAAAATGTAAAAGAAAGACAATGAGCGCAAAAGGTTTGTATGTGGAAAAACGTCTATGATTCATTGAATGCCATATGAAGATGAAATAAAAACCCTTACAAATGGACCATTGTGCCTCGGGTAAGACACAAGGTTTTTAATGAGCGAATTGTTTGTGAATATTACAAGTCCAACAGAAATGTAAAAGATAAATTACTGAGAGATGAAAGTTATTGGGACAAAGTCTCGGGCTTCCCAATTGCGAAGTCTTCCATTGACAGTAGGAAATATCCAATCTTCCAAGCTGCCATCTTCTTCACCATCTTCCACTGTGTTGACCTCTCGGTTGCTAATCTTCAGAGGTGGCCCTTCAGCACGGGCACGGTGCACAACCTTCTGAGCATTCGAAGTAAACCCTAAGCCAAACTTGTCGGATTTATACGGAATTTCTGGAAGCTTTCCCCAGATGGTGCATCCACCCTCCACTACTACTGCCTTGGCGTCCTTTAGAGATGACATCCGAAGCGGAGGTCTTGTGATCTTGGGGATCCGGGATACCGCCTTGGTTACTGCTACCTCTTGAGAGACCTCTTCGAAATGTTGAAAAGGAGTTTCAATGAACTCGCCATCCAACTCCACATACCGGAAAGAATTTAGATGGATAATCATGCACTCTTCCTCTCCATGGACAGTGATAATCTTTCCATGGACCGGGTACTTCAGCATCTGGTGTAGCACAAAGGTGACAGCATCGGCATTATGGATCCAGGGCCGTCCTAACAGACATGAGTAAGAGGCGTGGATGTCCATTACATAGAAGGTTGATTTGAAAGTCTGAGTTCCCACCTTTATGGGGATGTCCACCTCCCCGTGGACCATCCTCTTTGAGCCTTCAATTGTTAGTAATTAGTGGTTAGTTGGATGACCATCTTGAAACTTGCATTTGGAACTCATTAGAGGATTGGTAGAACCAAAGCCTCCACACAACAAGTTGCATTTTCTTTTTGTCAAGTATATCATCCATTTTGGAATTCTCACAAATAACATGTAATGATCAATGATGTTTAAGTGATCTGCTTTGACCAAAAGTGTTGTAGATCCATTAGAGGATTGGTAGAACCAAAGCCTCCACACAATGAATCTCAAGGTTATTGGATCAAAGAGATCAAATTAACATACTTGGGCTTGCAATCATAAATTTGGGCCACGAATGCTCATTTATTCGAATCGGGACAAAATTTAGCGCTATGTTAAGAAATCGTAAGTGGACTTATGTAGAAGTCGCACCTATTTTGAGGCCGGTCAATAGAAATTTATGTACTTCATGTTTGGATAAATGATATAGAGATCACCACCCCTTAACATGTAATACAATTAAAAGAAAGAAAGGGATAAGATGAAGAGGGAGGGGAATGATAAGCTAATTTGGATTACCATTTCAAAATTCTTTCATCTTTATATTCAACCACTCCTCTAGATGGATTAAAGTACTAAACATATCATTAATCCAAAGCACCAAAAATAAATTAAATAATTCACTCTTAGGTAGATTTGAATTGATGAACATTTATCCAAATTCATCTACATCACAAAGTTCATTGAGTTTAAAAACAAATCGGACATTTAAAATTGCAATCTAAATTATTCATCAAAGAGAGTGAGCAGAAAAATATGTTTGAATCAAAATAGCCCCAAAATAAGGCATCAAAAGTATTTTTGGGATCAAACTCTTGTTCCAACTTTTCATCAAACACCTTATGATCATGGATCCAATTGAGCATGAAAATTCCAGCAAATTTTGAGAAAATAACACTAATGGAGTTATAAAACAATGCTTAATGAATCAAAACCAGAAATCCACAAGAGATCACATTGTTAAAGATGATGATCTAACTTACCAAAGGTATGAATTTGAGAATTATCGAACAACTTCAGAATTTGCTTCAATTCAACAACAAGAATCAATCACCAAAGCTTGGATGTAGAGAATTAATGGAGAAAAAGTTCTTGCATGGAGGTTTAGCTCAAAGATTAGTGAGCTTCAATGCAAAGCTTACTAACTTTTTGAAAATGGAGCTTTGAGTGAATTTGGTAAAATGGAGAGAATTGAGAGATTTTTTAGCAAGATGATTTTGGCTATCAAAAGCTTGTCATTTGAATGAAATGAGGTCTCTATTTATAGAGTTTTAGAATTGGGATTAGTGGTAATTTGGTAATTGATTCTTGGAGCCAAATTTGAATTAATGATATAATTTCAAATTATGCAGAAAAAATTGGAGCCAAAAAGATGACAATTTGAATTTGCTGGCTTTTTTTCAAAAAACACGTGCATTTTGCTATTATGAGTCGACACATAGATGGTATGCATCGATACATCCTAGCCGTTTAACACAACATGTGTCGATTCATGCTTCTATGCATCAATGCATACTGTTATTTCAAAACATTACAGAACCAAACAAACTGCATGAGTCGATACATAACACGTATGTGTCGACACATGCTTGTTAAACAAACAGGATGAGTCGATACATACATGCATGTGTCGACACATGCTAGTTTTTCAATCAGGATGAGTCGATACATACATGCATGTGTCGATACATGCTAGTTATGCCCAACAAAATGAGTCGATGCATACCTTTATGGGTCGATGCATGTTATTTTTCACCACAATATAGGATCAAAGCAACTTGGAAAGCCTTATTTGTTGGATGCTTCAACTTGGTACCTACAAAACACAAATTGTGCAAAGACAAAGAATTTTTTTTTGTATTTTGATTAGAAGTTAATCAATAACACAATAGAAAACTTAAAGATAGGATTCCAATGTGATGAATGATGCTATTTATTAATGATTGTGACTGAATGACAAAATATGGTATGAAAGTGCGACTGAAAAAGTTAGGGGCAAAATTTAGGGTACAACAGATAAGGCATCATAAGACTTTGAGCGCGGGTTCGTACCCACTTGAGGTAAGGCTCAATAGGGATGGAATTCATGTGTCCCAAAGTCTTGCTATCCACCTTATTTAGCATTCTCCAAGTTCGGATGAATCTCTGGCGAAGACCTTGATAGTTGTTGTCGTAGTCGAATACCAAGCCTTGAATCAGCATATCATGTGGGCCATCCCTTCGGGCATAACCAAACTGTCTTAGAGCCAAGCATGGGTTGTAGGTGATGTATCCCCTAATGCCAAGTAGAGGGACATTAGGGAATTCTCTACAACGGTCAACAATGATAACATTCTCTTTGGATCGAGAGCACCAATGAATATCTGAATGTTTGAGCGTCATTAACCTTTGTGACCACCTTAATCCTTGGTCATTCTTTAAGACTTATTGGGGAAGATGAGAAATAAACCATCTTTCCAGGAGGGGAGTGCATCACATAAGGACGCCTCTTTTCCTCATTGTACGAGTGTGAAAAGAGTGTAGTATATCCCCTAGCAATGTAGGCACCAGATTGCGTGACATGAAGATTTTGACGGCACTTACATCTATGAGTTGGTCAGGATTGGGGAACAAGACCATCCCATAGATGAGGAGAGCCACAATTTCCTCAAAATCTTGCAAGTCTAGGGAATTCCAACAGCTGTGGTCCTTCTCAAACAGAAACTTTACTAAGAAGCCTTTGACACCACTTCTAGTTTCCCAATGAGTTGTGACATCAGATGAATGCAAGTGCAGAGCTTAAGCAATCTCTTCTGGCTTTGGATCTCTTTCCTTACCGTTGAAAGGTAGTTGATTGAGAATAGGAATCCTCAAGAGTTGAGAGAATTCTTCCAAAGTAGGCACAAGTTGATAGTCAAGAAATGTGAAGCAATTATGCAAAGGATCAAAGAACTGGAAGAGCACTTTCATCATATCCTCCTCTGTGTTGGAGGTGACCAAGTTGAGTAGACGACCATGCCTCTCGGTGAATGGAGAGTTCTCAGGGATCCTTGAAGCTAGCTTCTTGAGTTATGGAGGAATTCTTACAAGGTTGATTTGGATAGTTTTCCTGCAAAGTGAATCCATATCCTATAAAACAAGAAAAAAGATGAATCTCCAAAATCCTTGAAATGGTTAGTGGATGCATATGATGCTCATGATGTCCATGATGTTATGTACAAGTATGCATATACAAGCAAATCAAACAAGTTCTTAGTTTAGGCTTGCATGGAGTTTTATAGGTAAGTACCCTCTTGAAGTTTAGTTGGCTCAACCTGTCCTAATAATAGTAACCGGGTTCTAAGGAGCTCCATATCATTGGACTGTTTCCTTGATCATTGTTTCAGCTCAAGCCTCTTTAATGGCGACCGGAATATTCCAAGAAACCAACCCTCAATGAGTGTAGTATCGAGTATCTACTAACTTCGGACTGCACCAAAGCCGATCATCTCACTACATCCTAAAGGCCAAGTTGGTCAAGTAAAGAGTTCTAGAAGTTCATTAGTGCTTCATGACATCACTCAGCGGCCTCGTATTCTCTTTGATTAACTCAAAGGCTACCGTTACCCACAAATATGTCACACTAACATAGTTATTGCTTAGACCATGTCGGTATACCCCGCACAGTTTCCACAATGTATTGCTATTTACCTATAATGTTTCCCAAATCCGGGTGGAGGATTCAAAAACCCAAACAAAGAACCATAATGTAAAGCAAACAAGTCAAAAAAATGTAAGCAAATAAATGAGATGTAAACCTTAAGGTAACCCCACTTCTATAACATTCCCCAGCAGAGTCGCCAGTTCTGTGATACGGTGGGAGAACTAACTTGAGGGTTTTGCATTTTATTGCAAATGTTGCAGTTAGCAAGAGTCGCCACCGACTTTTCTTTTATCCAAAAGGAAAGGTAAAAAAGCACAGGAAAGACCTTTGAGATGTTTTCTTGAGTTTTGGGGGTAAATTATGAAAAGGGAAGGTATTAGCACCCTTTTCATCCATGGTTTTCCATGGGCTCTTAGTTACTTGCTTAGATTACTTGCTTTTGTTTGTTTGAAATTGTGCTTTGTGTGGTTTTTTGAAATTATTTTGTAAAAGAGGCCATTATTAGGCAATCTTTGTATTGATTCTCGTTCGTAAGAATGTATACCAAGATGTTTGTCTTTTTGAAAATGTTTTCAATGTTTGCAAGATGTTTTGAAATGTGTGTGTATTTGTTTTGGAAAATAGCAAGGATAGTTGTTTGAACTGGAGCAAGTAACTAGAAGTAATCTAACTACTCAAATGTCTTTCTTGTAAATTTTCTATTCCTTTGACATTGTTGTCTTACCATTGATTTGGTAAGCAACCCTATCTTTGGATGTAAACGGGACGGGCGTGGGTCATCGTATGGCCATGATTAGCAATGTTTGCAAAGTATCTTAGCATTTTGAGGGACCAAGATCATTTTTTGCAAGGCAACTTTAAATAGCGTTATTGAGGGACTATGATCTTATATTTGTTTGTTTTGCTAAGATACTTCGCATGCGTAATATGGCCATTTTTGTTTTAGGAAACCAAGTTGAGAAACCCTAAGGATGCTTGTGTGCATGTGTATCATTTTCATGTTTTGATTTTGTCTTGTATTTAGGGTTTTCTATTTTGCTTTGTTTCGATCTTATCATGCAAACCCTAATTACTAATCATGGCATGTAAAGAGGTAAATTGTGTAATGTAAATATTACTAGGCTATTACAACAATTTTATGGGAGGGGGAATACAAATTTGAATGGGGATTTGCAAGAATATAAAGCTAAATAAATTATTACAACCAAATCGAATTTGTACGAATTAGAATAAATAAAATACAACATTTAAGTATGCAATATAATATACATGTAAGAAAAGATTTTTTTGCTTTCTTTTTATGTAAAAGAAAATTTAGATCTAAGCCTAAAAATGTAAGGAAAAGAAATTAATTTTTTTAGAAGGGGTCTTAATCCTAATATCTATTTTTTTAAGAAAATAAAGTTCTTATATATTATTATCTTTTTAATATATTGTATTTTAGAATAATCAATAATAGTGTATGAAAGTATAAAATTTTATATATGCAAAAATAAATATTTATAAGTATGAAATGAGAAATAAATAAGTAAATTAAACTAAAATACTTTGATTATATTTTACAAGTTATTAAGAAAATACATGATATATATTAAAAATAAAATATATTTTTTATGTGCAAAATAAACTAAAACAAAATAAAAATGCAATATGATTAATTTTATATTTTTTTTGGATTTTTATACATTAAAGAAAATATTAATGAAAACAAAAATAAAATTAAATAAAAATGTATGGAAAATAATGGGCCAGGGGGGTATAGCAAGCATATTAGAGGCAGCATATTAGCAAAAAAACTGTGGCCCAAACAATGGAGGCCCATCCTGCAAAGAAGTCAGAAAGCTGAAAAAATGGAAAAATATGGAAAACCTAAAGTAGCGCGCCCAGGTTCGAACCCAGGACATGGGTCTCACCAGCGCGCTACTTTGCCACTGGGGTGGCTGTACATCCATTGTCTTAAGGAAAACAAAAATAATATAACCCAAAACGCGTCCTTGCCCTGTACTTCATCTTCTTCCTCAAGCTTGGCCAGACATCCTGTAACTCTCTCATACTTCCATGAAAATGAAAACTCATAACATGAAAGTTGTAGTGTTTGAACTCACGAGTCCAATCATATAAGTTATGTGAACTAACAATCAAAGATCAGAAAGAATTTTAACAGCCCTAAATTTAACCCTAATATTTTCAGAAATTTCAATTTCCAAATTCTCTCAACTCAAGTAAAATCAATGCAAGGTAAAGATATGTACAATTTCGTTATGATGAGGACTACACTTTTTATTCACAAATCGTGGCCTATGGTTGCCTGTACAAGGAGATAGAGTTTGAGATTTTACCTCCTTCAGTTGAAATTGTGGATGGAACTGGAGTGAGTTTGATGGAGGCCTGATGCTTGCTTGAGCTTCCTTGAGCTTCCCTGAATGTATTCCAACCCTTGCCTTGCTCTGAAAGTATCTGAAACTCCTTAGCGAAGTCAAACTGCAAGCTCTGAAATCAACAATGGCAGATGATGGAAAAGTGATTACAGAACAGGGATGAAGGTCTGGATTGGCTAGGTATCAAGTATGTAAGATGTTTTGATGATCAAGAATTGAAACGCACGAGCCAAATGAGAGATTGGTGTGCTTATTCCAAAACTGCAAGTTTGGGCATATTTTTGGTGTTTTTATGCTTGGGAGTGTTTCAGGCCTTTGCTAATCGTTCCTTGTGTTGTATAATGTTTGTATATTAGTATGGAATTGGTTTAATGTCAACCCTCTAACAACTGTGCCTGTTCTAGCCTTTTTGCAACTTTTCTTGTATTTGAAGTAAAGTGAAGGGACAATGCTTGCCATGCTTGTACTTGCTCCATTAGGGTTGGTATCAGCTTGTACAATTTGCCTTAGGCCTGTGAGACTTGTATGTTCCAAGGGGACAGGTCCAATGCTCAAGATTGTAAAGTTTGCAAAAGTTGATCTTTTTCAAAATGGCAATGGTCACTTTTTGCCATAAATGGAATTGCAAGCTGGATAATGGTTTTAAGGCATGGATCAAAGCTTTGTCAATTGAGTAAGCATTTAATTAAGGAATGAGGAACAAGTTTGGGACCTGTAAAGCATGGATTAGGAAGCATAGGTACTGGTTGCAACTTTGTTCTTCATGAAATGGCTTGGACAAAAAGTGAGAAATTGCCAACTTCATCTCTTCGATTCTCCCTACTCAAAAATGATCTTGAGGATTTCTTGGACATTTTGGAAATCTTGCATTGTGCTATATAACTCATCTTTGAAATACATTTTGAGATACCTCTCGGAACTAGGTGAAAAGTTGCCATGAAGTTGGGTCCAAAACCTGCCTAAAATAGGGCAAAATTTCACTAAGTTATTTAGTTCATGACCATGTGTTCATAAATTTATATCTTGAGATCCAAGAATCTTTAGGGAAAAGTGTGTGAATAAAATTTTTATATTTCATGGAGGTCTACAACTTTCATGTTGGGAACTTTCCTTGAATCATTATGCATCATGGTGAAAAAGTGGCCTAAAGTTGAGAAAAAATAAGAAATTTTCTATACTTAGAAAATTTTCTAAGTTAAGAAAAATTTCAAATTTAAACCCTAATCTTCAAATTTGGGTTTCTTGATGAACAAGTTTCACATTTTGACATGCTTTGATGAATTATGACCCTTGGCACTTGATTTTGACCAAAAAGTCAAAGTTTGACTTTTCAGTATACATTTGACTTTTGATCAGTTGACTGCAAATTTCATCTGTCAATTCAATGAGATTGAAATGTTTTGAGCCATGAAATTAGGTCAATATGATGAAATTGAATCCTTGAAATCATGATTTAACTCAATTGGTCATTTGCTAGGTTAAAAATCAGAAACTGCCCTTCTTCAGTCAAAACCCTAATTTTAACCATTTTGCCCTTTTGGTGATTTGATCAAATTTCTTGAGGAGTTGTGACCCAAACTTAACCAAATGATACATATGAGTCTAAAATGTTGATGTGGATAAACAATTATGATGTTTGACTGTAAATTGGTCATTTTTGACTTTTTCCTTAATACAACTGATTTTTAGGTCAACTGTCCAATTGACTGATCAAAAATATTATCCAAGGGTTGAAACTTGGCATGAGCGATCTTAGGGATCCATAATGATGTTTGAAAGTCACATGAAGCATTGATAGTCCAAAAATCCTTGTGCAAACTCAAACCCTAATTTTGGGTTATCAGTGCAAGAAGATATGCTTTGAGCTGACCAAACCCTAATCCAATCTTGAGTCAAAGAAAACTTGTAAGAAAAATCTTGATAAATGAGAGGGAAAATTTTGGGGTACAACACTATCAAAGCCATATAAATCCTAATTATTGCTTGTGATGCTCCATGGAGAAGAAGTAAATTGAGAAATTATGAGAAGACACTTGTAAAAAGCGTTTTGCTCCTCCACAACACCATTGTTCATGATACGGTAACATACAGGTTTGTGCCTAGCCATATCGACCTCTTCCAATTCTCCAGAATCCTCCACTTCTGTCACTTGGTCATATTCATGTGGAAGTACAAACACTACATTACAATTGAAATTAAGCGAAGAATCCCTATATGATTCAAAAATGTTTGTCATCATGTCATCATCATTGGTTAGACATCTTTGGTCTTTTTCTCCAGTTGACTCCTTCTTGGGGGGGGGGGGGGGGAAGTTTCTTTAGGCAGGTTGTTTCTATTCAACAATGTTTGTTGGGAGACACTGATTGCTGCTTGACTCCCCTATTTCCTTTTATGTTAATTCTTTGTGCGCCTTCTTAATCCTCTGGTGCCTGCTCCATTGAGTTCTGGTAATTGGATTCTTTCCTTTATAATTATTAGATATGGATGTTTGTTGTTTCGATATCTAGAACTCCTTTCTGTAAGCAATTGATGATCCTCTTCCCAGCTCGAAACTCTTCCATTTTCCTTGTAGTCCTCTATTTTCAATTGGCCTAGTACATTTATCTGTAGGGACATACGATGGGAGCTTGAAGGTAACCCTTCGATTTGCTTTGGAATGTGGGGTATTAACTTTTTTGGGAACTCCTCTTTTGTCAAAAGTAACACTGCTACATCGACTTCTCCAACTACCCGTGGTTCTGGCATAATAAATTCGTTCGTATTCTTTTAAAGCCTTTCGATCGTAGACATCACTACATTTAGGACACATTAAACATTATGATTTCATTTTATGGTAATGGACAAGAAAACCTAACAAGTTTTCTCTAGATTTTGGGTAAACCATCTCTATCGGAATACCTTTCCTCCAATTGTTCCCACTTCGAGCCTGTTTGGTTTGCTGATAACCTTATGCTACTTTTTTAGTCATAAATGCTACTGCATCTTGGGCACATCAATCCCTCGAAGTTCTTTTTGTGACAACGCGACAAATAGTCCAGCAGACTTTCTCCAGATTTTGTGTAAGTTTTACTCAACAGGGAATCTTCTCTTTGGAGACGTCTTTCGATTTCTTCCATTTTTGGGGCTGGCTGGTTTAGGTCTGATGCGATGTATTTGCAAGTGTACGAATCACGTCAGAGTAATATAAAAGATTATCGATCCACATATACCAATCGTCAATCTATCGTTTCCTATTATTATGGTGTTTAGCTAAGTCAATATTAAACAGGTAATTGAGCATGCAAGAAAGTAAAGTGCGGCAAAATAAACTTCAGATATAAAAGCAGGGTCGAATGTAATTCACATAGTCAGATGATATTCGCAATGCTTCAGAATAGAACTACTTATAGGGCAATATTTTCTACTAAAGAAAATAACTAATTTAACAGGAACTGTCGCTTTCGCGTAATCAGAATCGAGTTTACTCTCTAATCAGACCTTCTTATCGTCACATATAAAAAGGCATGCATTGCATTAAAGTAATAAACCTATTTTTAAGAAATAAAGTACTTGACCAAGTTGAAAAGTATTTTGATATGGAATTTCTAATAAAAAGGGGACGTAACTTTAACCCTATAAACGCGTCCGAAAATAGTTTCAAAATTGATTTCTTTGATAATAAAAATCCCTAACTAACCGGACAAAGCGCTTTCGCTTCCTTTGACCAGTTAGAACTAAACGAGTTTAACAAAGGGTTGGACGACTTTCGATCTTACCCAACAACAATAAAGTACAGAAAACTCGTATTAAAAACCAAAATAGCCCATAAGCATTTCTATTGACACATTATTTGGAATATCGATCTAACTAGATTCCTTACATTCTAGCCCAGTAAGGTTCAGCCTGACATTGGAATGTAAACAAACATGTTAAAATAAATCATGCGAGAAAGTAAATAATTTAAAGTGCGGTGAGGGAAATGAACAAAGTGAAAGCAGTGCAGAAAATAAACAAAGTAAAAGCAGGTGCGGGAAATAAACAAAGTAAAAGCAGTGCAGAAAATAAACAAAGTAAAAGCAGGTGCGAGAAATAAACAAAGTAAAAGCAGTGTGGAAAATAAACAAAGTAAAAGCAGGTGCGAGAAATATAAATAGAAACCTGCTCCAAACGGGGAGGTTTTAAATCTGGTACAAACTGGAAGTAAAATGCGACTGGAAATAAACAGAAATTGAAAATAAATGTGGCAGGATAAACTTCTTTCGAAGTGCTCCAAACTCGAGTACAGACTCAATCTACGAACTCGATCACAGACTCAATCAACAGTCCAATAATTCCCCGATGTGAAGAATTATCGCTTTAAAATGGTGAAATTATATGGCTTAAGTTTGCAACTATGGTTGGATCAAGTTTGCAACTAAGCTTGGGTGAATTGAAATGAAATCAGGAACTTCTATTTATAGAGGATGAAGAATGCAGGAAATCACAGGAATGCCCCCTAACTCCTTTTGGGGGGGGGGGGGGGAAACATCGTCCAAAGGTGGCGCCTGCCATGGAGGTCATGGCGCCCTCCATGAGTGTAAATGAAAGGAAGTTGGGAACATGGCAGTTGAGGTCACCAGGAGGTGGTCCACGTCATGGTCTACCCTATGGCTGGCGCCATGGTGGACGCCATGAGTGCAAATTTGACCTAAACTCTTATTTTTCAGCTTGTTTTCCTTTATTTCTTCAGGGGAGCTCTGGATAATTGAAATACCTGAAAAGGAAACAAAAGATAGGCATAATATGAGAAAACAATAATAAAAAACCTAAATAACATGAGAAATCAGAGTAAAAAACAAGTGTAAAGCAAGTGTTATCAAATTCTCCCACACTTAAACCTTTGCTTGTCCTCAAGCAAAAACTCTAAATAGATTAAGAAGAAAAACGGTGTTAGTGAACAAGTTGGGCTGCAAGGGGCCTCTGGAATTAAAATAGGGATGTATTGATAGGTACTGACTGATTCAAACCAAGGATATCGTAGTGACACTCTTCCGTAAAAAGAACATAAGCTTCGTTCTTTTACGAACCAATCCATATCATGCCACTATGCTTAGGCCTATATTTTTCCTTTTTTCAAATCATTTTTCATTCAGGCGCAATCACATTAAGCCCGTTATTCATACATGCTCATAGTAAAGTGACCGGGTAGTGATTCTGATCATAAAACACATGGCTCTTGTACAAAAAGTTTATGTAACCCCTTTTATTGACCTATTTATAGTTGCGGGGGATAGGATCATAATCCGCCCTACCAAGTTCAGCATCAGATACCTTTGAACCAACTAAAGATGGGTAAAAAAAATTTCTTTTTCTTTTTCTTCTTCTTTTGCTTTTGCTTTTGCTTAATTTTTCAACATACAACTTTTGTTGAGTTAAATGACTTTGTGAGGGTCACCTATCCCGGGGTTGTAGTTTATAATAAGAACATAGCATATAGATCATCCACTTCTCTTCGATCCCCTACGTAGAGCATGCTTAGACCGGAGCTGACTGCTAGGATAAACTATTCAAGGATTTAAGAATGAAAATTTTAAGGCCACGACATAGGGGGTATCGGGATCGAATTCCTAAATTTATGAAGCTTAAGGTGTAAAAACGATGATGATGCTTCAAAAGGGATTTCCCAAGTCATACTACATCCTATCTCAACCAGGTCTTATAGCCCAACTAAGTTTAAAACACGGTGTTTTTCTTAGAAGTTTTTTTCGGTTAGGCTCAAGAAATGGGGGAGTGGACATACACTAGACCATACAAATATAGATGACTCGTCAAACACATGTATTATTTTAAAAAGAAAGCAAACAAAAGCAAATAAAGAATTAAAATAACGAGAAGGAAAATGCAGGAAAGGAAAAATAAAGCAAGAAAAAATAAAGCGAGAAAAATAAAGCGAGTAAATCTCCTCCCACACTTAAGTCGAACATTATCCCCAATGTTACAGAATAAGATAAGGAAAGAGTCACCTGGCAAAGTACTAAGGCTGAATAGGTCCCTCACCATCCCGCGTTGAATGTCTAGGATGATGGGATCGGCTGCGACGACGACTACTCTAAGAAGCCTCGAACTGGTCGAATCTGGCGGATAAGGCAATCTGTGAACTCTGAATCTCACGAAGGTTACCTAAAAGGGAACCTTGAGTGGCCTTCATGAGGGAGGAGTGCCTCTAAAAAATACCTGAATGCGGGGTTGTGAATAAGAGGGGACAACTGAGTGGAAGGATCAAGGCTCCCTCCAGCAGTAATATCTCTCCAAAATTTCTCTATGTCCCTAGTAATGAAATAGCCAACTGGTAGCTCAGGTATAACATCGGGTTTGGTCTGTAAGCCTAGCAAGTCTCCAAACTCCCTATGGGTAAAACAATATTCTATCCTGAATAGTCTGAAAGTGAGATATCCATCCTGGCCATTATAGGGCTCAAACTCGAATGAACTGAGGGATTCTAAAGTGAGGTTCCTGTAGGCCACATTTAGGTCATCTGCATACTCGTCCCACTTTAGCTGGTTGCATAGATACTTGATACTGACTTCAAAGCCAAGATCTTCCATGCAAATATGGTCTGGATATCTGGTCGGTGCCATGGGTCATTGTGAAAGGACCGCATAACGTTGTCTCTGAGTGTCATCTCGGAAGGAAACATCCATGTCATCGAAATGCTCCATCCTGAAAAATGTAGTTAGCAAAGAAGGCTAGCAGGTGATTCCTAAAATCATAAATTTTGCAACTGTTAGTATAAAGATAAAAATAAATTTGACAAAGTAAAAAGTAAATAAATGAAAAAAAATAAAAATAAACCCATGGGTTGCCTCCCATGCAGCGCTTGTTTAACGTCGTTAGCTTGGCGAGTAAAATTCATATATCAAAAACTGGTACTGGTGGATCAATCAGAGTGTGTCTGGAGTAGTTGGTGGGAATGTCACCTCCTTCGTAGTGCTTCAACCTCTGCCCATTGACGATGAATGGTCTACAAGAATTGTTCTTGATCTCGACTGCTCCAGATCTTAGGATTCTAGAGACCTCAAAAGGACTAGTCCATTTTGAACGCAGCTTTCCAGGGAAAAGTCGCAACCTGGAATTGAAAAGGAGAACAAGGTCGCCTATATTGAAATATTTCTTTACAATTCTTCTGTCATGACAAGTTTTGGTTCTTTCTTTATATATTATAGCATTCTCATAGGCAGACTGGCGGAATTCCTCCAATTTATGAATGTCAAGGATGTGCTTTTCACCAGCAGTCAAATATTCCAAATTCAGGGTCTTAATGGCCCAATAGGCTTTATGCTCTAACTCGAAGGGTAAATGACAAGATTTTCAATAGACTAATTTGTAAGGGTTTATTCCAATAGGGGTTTTAAAAGCTGTTATGTAGGCCCATAGTGCTTCATGTAGCTTCTGAGACCAATCTTTTCTGGAAATTAAAACGGTTTTTTCTAAGATTTGTTTAATCTCCCTGTTAGACACTTCTACTTGGCCGTTAGTCTGTGGATGATAAGGTGTTTCTACTCCGTGCTTTACTTCATACTTACTCAAGAGTTTATCAAAGATTCTGGATATGAAATGTGATCCTCCATCACTTATAACGAGACGGGGTGTTCCAAACCTCAGAAAAATGATATTCTTAAATAACTTGACTACCACTCTTGTGTCGTTTGTGGGTGACGCAATAGCCTCAATCCATTTAGACACGTAGTCCACAACTACCAAAATGTACCTATTTCCCAATGAAGGTGGAAATGGTCCCAGAAAGTCTATACCCCAAACATCAAAGAGTTTAACTTCCTGGATATTCCTCATTGGCATCTCGTCACGTCTTGATATGTTCTCGGTGCATTTGCATTGGTCACACTTGACAATGTAGGCACGAACATCACGCCATAAAGTTAGACAATAGAGGCTTGATTGAAGAATCTTGGCGTGCATTTTAGATATACCTGCATGTCCACCATAAGGTGCAGAATGACAGTGTCTAATGATGTCTTCTATTTCGTCTTCTGGGACACAACGCCTGGAAATATCATCTACTCCTCTATTGAATAGGGGTGGTTCATCCCAATAGAAATGTTTAACATCTTTGAAGAACTTCTTTTTCTGTTGGTAATTTAGATCACGGGGTATGATATCTGCAACTAGGTAGTTTACAAAATCAGCATACCAAGGTACGCTCTTCATTACTGAAATTTTTTCAAAATCTTTATCTCTGTAAGGCTCAAAATCATCAGTCTTAGCTATAAGTCTGTCATAGGTGAAATCATCATTTATAGGCAATAAGTCAGGTTTTAAGTGTTCTAATCTAGAGAGGTGGTCAGCGACAACATTCTCCGTGCCTTTCTTATCCTTAATGTCTAGATCAAGCTCTTGGAGTAACAGGATCCATCTAAGTAATCTAGGTTTAACTTCCTTTTTATTTATTAGATAACGTATGGAAGCATGATCAGTGTAAACAATGATCTTTGCTCCAACTAGGTAGGACCTAAACTTATCATCGCAAAAATTACTGCCAGTAATTCTTTCTCTATTGTTGCATAGTTGAGCTGGGCGGTATCTAGGGTTCTACTAGCATAATATATAACATGTAATTTCTTGTCTTTTCGTTGTCCTAGAACAGCACCAACTGCATAATCGCTGGCATCGTACATGATTTCAAAAGGTTGTGTCCAATCTGGGGGTTGCATGATCGGAGCTGAAATCAGTGCTTGTTTCAAAAATTTAAAAGCTTCGAGTCATTTCTTGTCAAAAACAAATTCAACATCCTTCATTAGAAGATTAGTCAAATGTTTTTTTATTTTAGAGAAGTCTTTTATAAAACACCGATAAAAACCAGCGTGTCTAAGAAAACTTCTAATCTCCCTAATGGTTTTAGGTGGGCTGAGGTTTTCTATAACTTCAATTTTGGCTCTATCGACCTCAATGCCTCTTTCGGAGACAATGTGTCATAATACTAAACCTTCATTAACCATAAAATGGCATTTTTCCATGTTTAGCACTAGGTTCACCTCTAGGCATCTTTCAAAGATTTTTTCGAGGTTGGAGAGAAAATCTTTAAAATTGAATCCACACACCGAGAAATCGTCCATGAAAACTTCCATTATTCCATCTAGGTAATATGCAAATATAGACATCATACAACGTTGAAAAGTGGCAGGGGCATTACAGAGTCCGAAAGGCATTCGTCTATAGGCAAACGTTCCATAAGGACAGGTGAAGGTTGTTTTCTATTGATCCTCGGGGTGAATAGGTATTTGGAAAAATCCTGAGTATCAATCTAGATAACAAAAGTGCGAGTGTCTGGCTAGACGTTCGAGCATTTGATCTATAAATGGAAGAGGGAAATGATCCTTCCTGGTTGCTTTGTTTAATTTTCTATAATCTATACACATACGCCAACCTCCTTCTGTTCGTTTAGCAATATGCTCACCTTTCTCATTTTCTATGACTGTGATGCCTCCTTTCTTTGGAAACACATGCACATGGCTCACCCAATTACTATCTGATATTTGATAAATTATACCATCCTCTAGTAACTTAAGAACTTCTCTTTTAACAACATCACTAAATATAGGGTTTTTTCTTCTTTGATGTTCTCTTGAGGGTTTTGAGTTTTCCTCTAACAAGATCCGGTGCATGCACACCGATGGATTTATTCCTTTTAAATCAAAGATTTTATAACTTAAAGCTGAGGGATATTTTCATAAGATCTCTAAGAGTTGAGTTGTCTCGTCTTGACTTAAAACAGCGTTAACTATAACAGGACGATTCGTATCTGAGGTTCTTGGGAAGTTCCTTCAGTTCTAAATATGGTTTCAAAGGGCAAGGCATGTGATCGGGAGTAAGAGATAAACATTCATAGAGGTCGTCATCGATGTAAGGTTCTAAACATTTAAATCCATCATCCCCCATAATGGGGGTCGAAGGTAACTTGATATTTTTGTTAGATTCCTCTCGCTTAAGTTTCAATATACACTCGTCAATGACGTCGATGGTATAACAGGCATCTCCTATGACTGGTGCTATTAAGAATTTTGAAAGAATAAATTCTATCTTTTCATCACCCACCTCAAATGTTAATTTTCCCTTCTTAACGTCAATTATGGCTCCGGCTGTTGATATGAATGGTCTATCTAAGAGGATTGGGATTTCTTCATCTTCTTTAATATCCATAACCACGAAATCAGTTGGGATATATAGCTGACCGATCTTAACTAGTATGTCTTCAAGTATGCCTATAGGATACTTAACTGATCTATCAGCCAGTTGGAGAGACATTTTAGTTGGCTGCAATTCTCCTAAGTTTAACCTTCTACAAAATGCTAAAGGCATAAGGATAACGCTATCTCCTAGATCTAAGAAGGCTTTGTCAATAGTATGATTTCCTAAGATACAAGGAATGGAAAAACTTCCTGGATCCTTTTCTTTCTTGGCAAGTTTATTTTCTGAAATAAAATTGTATTCGATAGGTTTGGGATCATCAAGTCTACGCTTGTTGGTCAGGATATCTTTTAGGAATTTAGCATAAGATGGTATCTGAGTGATGGCTTCGGTGAAAGGAATCTCTACATGGAGTTTTTCTATAACTTTAACGAATCTATGGTATTGATTGTCAAGTTTGGTTTGTTTAAGTATTTGCGGAAATGGGACTGGGGGTTTGTACGGGGGTGGTGATTTATTAGTTTTATCTTTTAATTCTGGTTCTTTTTGCTTTTTGGGTTCCTCTGGTTCCTCCACTTGGTCTGTAGGCAAAACATCTGTCTTAGGTTATGAGGGTGTACTCATGGCTGGATTCTTGGGTCCATCGTAAGTAGTCCCACTTTGTAAGGAAATGGCATTAGCTTGCCCTTTAGGATTTGGTTGAGGTTGTCCAGGGAATTGTCCTTCAGGTGTAGTTTGTGGGGCTTGTGTTTGGGCTATCTACGAGATATGGGTTTCAAGTATCTTGTTATGCGTAATTATCTGATCAACCTTAGTTTCTAATTGCGTGATTAGTTCGTTTACGTGAATATTCTGATTTAGGAACTCTTTGTTTTGCTGGGTTTGAGCTGAAATGAAATTTTCCATGATTTTCTCAAGGTTTGGTTTGGGTGCCACAACTTGCATAGGTTGATTTGGTCTTTGGGCTTGGAAACCTGTAGGTCTCAGAGGTGCAGAGTTTTGTATTGGGCTATTGTTTTTATAAGAAACGTTTGGGTGATTCCTCCATCTGGGGTTGTAAGTGTTTGAAAATGAGTTTCCTTGGGTTTAGTTTACTTGGTCTGAGCAAGGCTCATTCAACAAGTTACATTCCAAAGGTTGATGTCCTTGGGTCCCACAGAGTTCGCATTCTGAAGCTACTGCAGCTACAATATTAGGGTTTTAAGACATGTTTTGAACTTTTAAGGCAAGAGCATCCATTTTAACTTGCATCATGTCTAGAGAACTTATCTCATGTTTTTCTCCTTAGGTCTCCTTGTTCTCTACCGTAGCTCATTCTGTTCCCCATTGGTAATGGTTTTGGGCCATGTCCTCAATGAGAGCGCGAGCTTCTAGGTAAGGTTTATTCATCAATGCGCCACCAACAGCAACATCGATAGACATCTTTGTGTTGTAATGGAGTCCATTATAGAAGGTGTGGATGATTAGCCATTGTTCTTGGCCATGGTGTGGACAGGCTATTAACAGGTCCTTATATCTCTCCCATGCTTAAAAAAGTGATTCTCCCAGGTTTTGGTTAAATGTAGTAATTTGGTTTCTAAGGACAGCAATTTTGCTGGGCGGAAAATATCTTGCAAGAAATACTCTCCTAAGGTCTTCCCGGGTTGTTATTGAATTCGATGGAAGGAAATCCAACCAATCTAGTGCTTCATCTCCGAGGGAAAAAGGGAATAATCTTATTTGTATTGCCTCAGGAAAAGCACTATTGCATTTTAAAGTGTCTGCTAATTGTATAAAAGTTTTTAAGTGTTGATTCAGGTTCTCACTAGCGAGACCACCGAATTGGTTTTGTTGCACCAATTGTAGCAATGAGGGTTTTAGTTCGAAATTATTTGTGGTTATAGCTAGGTCTACGATACTTGAACTAGGTTCCTCATCTGACAATTAGGCAAATTCCTTAAGGGGTCTTTGGTTATGATTCTCGGCCATAGTTTTTCTAATTCTACGGAGAAAATGGATGTAACGTTCAGGTTCTGCTAAAGGATTGAATAAGGTTCCGGTGCTGCGAGATCTTCGCATTAACCGGACTGTAAAACTTAGTCTAGACGGTGCGACTATAGGGTGCAAAATTTGACGAAATTGATCCACGGTAACAACGCCAATCAATCTCTAGATTTTGGGTAAACCATCTCTATCGGAATTTCTTTCCTCCAATTGTTCCCACTTCGAGCCTGTTGGGTTTGCTGACAAGCTTCTGCTACTTTTTTTTATTATCATAAATGCTACTGCATCTTGGGCACATCAATCCCTCGAAGTTCTTTTTGTGACAACGAGCCAAATAGTCCAGCAGAATTTCTCCAGATTTTGTATAAGTTTTGCTCAACAGGGCATCTTCTCTTTGGAGACGTCTTTCGATTTCTTCCATTTTTGGGGCTGGATAGTTTAGGTCTGATGCGGTGTATTCGCAAGTGTACGAATCACGTCAGAGTAATATAAAAGATTATCAATCCACAGAGACCAATCGTCAATCTATCGTTTTCTATTGTTATGGTGTTTAGCTAAGTCAATATTAAATAGGGAATTGAGCATGCAAGAAAGTAAAGTGCGGCGAAATAAACTTCAGATATAAAAGCAGGGTCGAATGTAATTCACATAGTCAGATGATATTCACAATGCTTCGGAATAGAACTACTTATAGGGAAATATTTTCTACTAAAGAAAAGAACTAATTTAACAGGAACTGTCGCTTTCGCGTAATCGGAACCGAGTTTACTCTCTAATCAGACCTTGTTATCGTCACTTATAAAAAGGCGCGCATTGTGTTAAAGTAATAAACCTATTTTTAAGAAATAAAGTACTTGACCAAGTTGAAAAGTATTTTGATATGGAATTTCTAATAAAAAGGGGACCTAACTTTAACCCTATAAACGCGTCCGAAAATAGTTTCAAAATTGATTTCTTTGATAATAAAAATCCCTAACTAACCGGACAAAGCGCTTTCACTTCCTTTGACCAGTTAGAACTAACCAAGTTTAAAAAAGGGTTGGACGACTTTCGATCTTACCCAACAACAATAAAGTACAAAAAACTCGTATTAAAAACCAAAATAGCCCATAAGCATTTCTATTGACACATTATTTGGAATATCAATCTAACTAGATTCCTTACATTCTAGCCTAGTAAGCTTCAACCTGACATGGGAATGTAAACAGACATGTTAAAATAAATCATGCGAGAAAGTAAATAATTTAAAGTGCGGTGCGGGAAATAAACAAAGTAAAAGTAGTGCAGAAAATAAACAAAGTAAAAGCAGGTGCAGGAAATAAACAAAGTAAAAGCAGTGCGAAAAATAAATAAAGTAAAAGTAGGTGCGGGAAATAAACAAAGTAAAAGCAGTACGGAAAATAAACAAAGTAAAAGCAGGTGCGGGAAATATAAATAGAAACCTGCTCCAAACGGGGAGGTTTTAAATCTGGTACAAACTAGAAGTAAAATGCGACTGGAAATAAACTGCGGTTGAAAATAAATGTGGTTGGATAAACTTCTGCCGAAGTGTTCCAAACTCGATTGAAGACTCAATCTACGAACTCGATCATAGACTCAATCAACAATGCAATAATTCCCCGATATGAAGAATTATAACTTTACAATGGTGAAATTATATGGCTTAAGTTCGCAACTATGGTTGGATCAAGTTTGTAACTAAGCTTGGGTGAATTGAAATGAAATTAGGAACTTCTATTTATAGAGGATGAAGAATGCAGGAAATCACAGGAATGCCCCCCAACTCCTTTTGGGGGGAAAACATCGTCCAAAGGTGGCGCCCGCCATGGAGGCCATGGCGCCCGCCATGAGTGTAAATGAAAGTAAGTGGAGAACATGGCAGTTGAGGTTAGTAGGAGGTGGTCCACGTCATGGCCTACCCTATGGCTAGCGCCATGGTGGACGCCATGAGTGCAAATTTGACCTAAACTCCTATTTTTCAGCCTGTTTTCCTTCATTTCTTCAGGGGAGCTCTGGATAATTGAAATACTTGAAAAGGAAACAAAAGATAGGCATAATACGAGAAAACAATAATAAAAACCTAAACAACATGTGAAATCAGAGTAAAAAACAAGTGTAAAGTAACTGTTATCAAGGTCCACCATGTTGGCTTCCACATTAGGACCACCAATAATCCTAATGTTCTCAAACTTAACCCTGAGATCTTTAGTGGTCTCCAACATTTCAGCATTTGAAACAACATTCTCAATAATGTTGTCTTTGAATCTCTAGTTCATCAGACCTTCAGTATCCTAGTTTCCAGATTTTTTGTTGAAGAGGCCTTAAGTATCCTCCGTTGCCTTAACATTTGGATCCACTTTGTCAACGATCTCCACTATGTTGATATAAAACTAGTTCGGCGTAGTTTGTTTCTGCCATGTTTAGAGGATCAACATCTACCTTCATCTCTGGCTTGGTTTTGTCACCAAACTTCAGCCTTCCTTCTTTGATGGCATTTTAAATCAGATCCCTGAAAAGGAAACATTGTGAGGTTTTATGGCCTAAAAAATTGTGATATTTACAAAAACCTCTCTTCTTCCGTTGATCTAACATAGGAGTTTTAGCTCCAGGTGGTACTATCATTTGACCATCTTTTACTAATAATTCAAACATTTTGTCACAATTTGTGACATCAAAAGTATATGTTCTTTTAGGGAAATTTGCATTCTTGTCAGGTTCGACCAGATTTTCACCATTCGAAGGAGCTAGGACTTTACAAGGATATGGTGGTCCTCATTTTATTTAAGCCAAATCAACTTCAACCTCTTCGAAGTCAGAGGTTTCAGCATATGTTTCTTGTTCGTCTATGGCTGCTTCTATATAAGCCACTCTTTCTTTCATATGGTTCTTATTTGCTTTATCCTTTTCGACTTTTAAGCGTTCCATTTGTCGAACCCTATCTTCCAATTGGGCCATCTCCCTTAAGTAATAGGGATCCAATTTCTTTCTGATGGAGAAATCTAATCCTCTTGCAGCCATTTCAACTAATTCATGTTCAGGTACTTGGGTAAAACATCTTGCTTTTAATAGGAAGAATCTATTTAGGTAATTATCAATTGGCTCACTAAACTTGCGCCTAATGCTGGCCAATTCACTAAGACTTTTCTTCGACTGAACTACATAGAATTGATCATGGAATTATATTTCTAAATGCGCCCAATCGTGGATAGAACCTGCTGCAAGGGTAGTAAACCATGTACAAGCATTTTTGGTTAGTAAAATAGGAAAATATTTTATCCTTATGTTCTCATTATTTTCTATGTCCCCATCCCCGGTAAGATACCTGGCTATATGTTCGATACTTGATTCGCTCGTATCACCAGAGAATTTTGTGAACTTTAGGACTTTCCAACCCTTGGGAAATTCTGTTTGTAAAATGTATTCAGATAATGGGGAGTATAATTTAACCTAGTAAGGCCTACATGCACTCCATTTCGTGCCATAATCCTTTTGACCATGGTCGTCAGATTTTTATTTACTGCTATGTATTTTTGTCAAACTTGATATAAGACTTCATTAGCATTTTGGTTTTTGTTTACCATCATAAATCTAGGTTCTGGTTGCCTAAGAATATGTGGTTTTAGCCTAAACGGTTCAGCCCTAGGTATTTCGACATTCGTAACCCTGGGTACTTCAACTACCCCTCCCTAATTTATCATATTTTCCTGAGGTGGATTTCTTTGATTCTATTGAACTTAATTAATTATCAGGTTTTCTTCCAAGATTAACCCTTGATTTTTCCCAATCCACTCCCTCTAAGGATGTGTTGTTGGTTGAGGTATACCAAAAAAGAGCGATGCATGCCATTTGCGCAGTCATCTGTTGGTTCGCTTGAGTGGTGTTCTTAATCAAAAGGTTGAATATTGTACCCATAGCTTATGCAAGCATCTGAACCATTTCATGATTACTTCCGTCCATTTGCTACCTAATCACTCCTGCAGATTGAGTTGTTAAGTTTGGTATTTTGAATGAAACTCCTTCAATTGGCGGTTGGACATTTCGACCCCTGTTATTAACTGCGGATCCAGAACCTTGTAATGGTGAAGTCACATTCATCACACAATCTAAATATGTTGAAGTAGAATTATGTAACCCCATATAAATGAATGTGGTATGCCATAAGAGGCCATTCCCGACCATTTTGAGGCATGGAAAAACCAGGTGTCCCCTGAGACCTATGAAAAATATTTCCCCTTGGAGGGGGGGGGGGGTTCCTTGTAAAACCCGTGGGCCTACATAAGTTAATATAGGGTCCGTGTAGGTATTCGACTGTGTTGGCGTTGAACTTGTTGACGATGGTATGACCTCTGAAGAAGGCGCATAAACCGTATTTCCCTCTGTCGAAGTCACTGGGGGTGGTACTTCATCATTGTTAGAAGGATTTTGATTTCCTTCCTGGCCTTGGTTCGCCATTTTCCTAACGTGTTTTCTTTTGGGTATTTCCTTATAGTCCGTGACTAATTTACCACTCCTAATTTTTATACAACACAAGGAAATACAAGAGGATACTGAAGAGTTTTAAAGAAATTTTTACACTGGAACAGAAAAACTTGCCAGAAAGAACAAAAATTGAACACAAGGTCCCACCAGGTGTGCCAATTTGTTTACCATGGAATTTGGTAAACAACCACTGATATTCCAAATCTTTGTAGAAATGGTGACTTGTAAGATCGATCAGATTGATCCTAAGTGCATGTGTTCTAATTTAATATTTTTGTTCTTTAATATAAAGAGTATTTTCTACAACATCTTCATTATTTTAAACAAATGTTATTTCAATTATTACTTCGTAGATAGTAATGTAATAATTTTTAAAGATAAAACTTGAATGTAAAAGGCTTTTGACTGGAATTTAAATGGAATATAATAAACTTAAAGTAAAATTAAATGACTATAAATGTAAAGAAATATGGTTCATCATACGTACATTCTCATAAACTCTTTTCTCTTAACGCTAGTACTTTGAGTATTTGTATAAAAGATGTGAACACATATAATCTTAACATTAAGACCCCCTATTTATACTAATTTTGACCAAATGGTCTCTAAATAATATGACGCCATGTTCGACAATTGCATGTTTCTTCGAACTCCAAGATTCCACGCGTCTTTTTGGATAAGATTAACCTTTTTGAATTTGAAACTTCTTATCTTTGAAGCGCCAAAATGTGACGGTCGAAGCATACTCATTGATACTTCAAATAAACCTAACATCTCTACGATCGGTATACAGACCTTTCACCAACACTTAGCAAAATTAAAGCTTCAATTTAGCTCTTTACTTATTAAAGTCTTCATATGGATTCTTTTATTCTTTCCTTCGACTCACATCATCCAAAATGTATTATTTTAACTAAAACTCATGTAGTTGAAATCTCCAGTTAACAACGCGTAAGACAAAACACAAGCAAACTCAAGCATCCCTTACGCGTAATAACTCTAATGTTACGCGTAAGGGAAGAACCCCGTTTTTAACTCCCTCTACAAATATGGGTAACATACACGTATCATGAGCAGCCCTTACGTGTAATGTCCATGCCTTACACGTTATGGCAGTCAGATGGAACTTTCTTTTATTTTTCTGCTATGTCTCTATAATCTGGCCTGATTATGGTCTGGTCCTCGATTCCTTGCACTTCCACACTTGTATTCACATGCTACACATACCTAAAAAGCATAAAACAAACAAAAATAGCTTAAATACTAACACACACACACACACACACACACACTTCTAAACATAAATCAATTCAGAAGGCTATGAAACACAAAAACAGTTCTATAATTATCATGGATTTTTGACGACTAAGCGATAAAAAATTAGCAAAAATGTTGACTAATCATAGGGCATTCAAAAACTCAGAGGAATTCTATAGAAACGCGAAGGCAAGATCATTTCTAGCTATAATATAAGGTAAAAGGGTTATCCTTATTATTATGATTGATATAAGGTTTAGATGTATGTAGGTTGTTTGCGGTTTTATGATGAATTGGATAGGATGATGGTTATGATGAATTTGGTGATAAATTGATGTTGTAATACTATGAAATGATGTATATGAAGCTTACTATGATATGTTATTATGATGTTGTAAAACCATGATGAATCATGTGAATTTTGGGTCTGTTGTATGGTGGAATCGTAAGGAAAATTGGGACTGGAATGTGTAGAAAATGCAATAGTAGGTTGTTGTCACGCGTGTCTTATTGGGAGAGCAAGATGCTTCTCCGGGCGAAGGTGCCTCACCCATGATGCATAGGATGAGATAGAAGTGAAAGGAGACAATGGAAGGGAAATAGAGCCCTTAAATGTTTGTATGGAGGAGGGTGACTCACCCCAACTTCGTCGGGCGAAGCGGAGGCGAGAGTGATCTCACCAGGCGAGCGATTAGGGTCGCCGGGCGAAGGAAGTAGAAGAAAAACATGCTCGTGGATTTTTGTATGGCGAAGGAAATTTTCCCCCACTTCGTCGGGCGAGCCTCAAGCTAGGGGCAAATGGTAGAATCTTTAATGTGTCGTGACTTGAGTTTCCGAACTCTGTTTGACGTGTCGTTCAAAGCGTTGGGTAGCTGACGCAATGAAATATTTTTAGACAGAATAAGATGAGTAAAATAATGTATATTTCAAGTACCTATGCTATGATAGAATTAGACTTCTATGTGATGGATTACAATGACGTGTGTTGTATGATGAGTTGTTGATACTATGATGATACTATGTTGTTGTTATGATGATATAATGGTGTTGTGATGATGCCATGCATATATGATGTATGTGATGATATTATGATGATTACATGAATGAATGATGCATTTGACTAGTAGCGGCCATATTTTATTAGGTTATTATGCATCATGCATTCATGGCATATGTTAGGACTTTGATCCAGTGATGTTATTAGGATGATTGTTCCAGTGATGGTGATAGGATGTTGGTCTAGTGGTAGCCTCAACCCCACAGTATGGATTTAGTGAAATATTATGAAGTGCTCTGGTTCCAAGTGGAAATCAATCCTATTGGTGAAGATCTTTGGAGAAGTGATGACAGAGTCATCACTAATATTTTGGTGCCAGATCTATGAGTCAATTACGTTACATTATATTATATGTGATATTGCATAATGAATGATTGAGTGATTTTAATGACATTGTGATTTTGTGATGCTTGATGATTGTTGTTAATGTGGTGATAATATGATATAATTGATTCATATTTATGATGTAAAGTTGTGAGTACGATATATGAAATATGATGATATCTGAAGTCCATAATGACTTGTTGTTGTACTGCTATATCTATTCCATATATATTTTATAATAATTAGTGATTACTCACCCTTTGTGCTTTGAAATGTCGCCTCTATACGTGGGTAACTTGCAGGTGATCAATAATAGTTCGTCGAAGGTTAGAGGATAGCTTCAGAGTGCATTATTTACTTCCGTTGATTTTAAAAGGTCTTTGGGATCATTTGAACAAAACTATATGTTCATTGTTGACAAGATATGTTGAGCCGCTTTATTCCGTTTTAAGATGTTTTAAAGTTTAACTTATGAATTATGAAGTGTGATGGTATTTTATTTGAAGTATTTAATAAAGATGTTTTGAGACAATATTTCTACTGCGATGTGTTGAAGTTTCAAGATGATATTTTCAATTAGATAAATGATTTAAGTTTTAAAAACCTGTGTTACAGAGTAAGATATACATGTATGATATTTTATATGAAGATGTGTGTTGTAACTAGTTTTAACATGAGAGTCGCCACCTTTATTTTTTATCCTAAGGAAGAGAATATAACAGATAACCCTAAAAAGTTAGAGATTCTAGGTTTTTGATTCGGTTTTAGACATAGGGAAGGTGTTAGGCACCCCCACACCTACCTTGTTCACAAGGATACTATGGTTAGAAGCACGATCTTTTAGAAATAGGGTTTTAATTGTTTTATTAGGGGAACTCGTCATGATTTTAGTCGTATGCCTACGTATCCTCTTATGAGGAATAAGAGTCCCAATTTGTAGTTCGTAGGGTTTATGTTTTTTTATGGATTACGCAAATATTTTAATTTCCTTTGTACTTAGTCCGAGTGTATGAATAACGGAGATTTTGGACAACGCGCGCAATTAATAAAAAATATACTTCGTAATCCTTTTTGAAAATTAACTGTTTAATTAATTTATTTACGAAAAATGATTTGGTGTTTGGTTGAATATTATTTTAAATATTAATTGTAAAAAAATATCTTATTTAAAATGCACGATTAAAAGATAATTTAATGCAAATAAAATAAATAATATTTTTTATGGGTTGGAAAATAATATATTAGATTTATAATAATAAAAATATTAAAATTATAAATATATAAAAATAGTAAATATCTAATAATAAATAAAATAATAAAGAAAACAAATTAAAAATGCAGGGGGTGTGAATTATATTAAGGTAGTAAAAAAGGGAGTGTTAACAGTGTGGGCCTGAATTCAAATATTGAATTCAGGCACAAATGCAAGGGGTATGTTTTTTTGTCTATACAGTAAAAAAAGGGGTGTGTAAGGAATAGGTCCCAATTCCAAATTTTGGACCTGGCCCGTTTGACAGGGAGGTGCGATTTTTATTGGTGTAAGTGAAAACGAAAAAAGAATGGGGTGTGGATAGTAGGGCTTAAGCCCATAAAATGTTCTAGAGGCCCAACGAAGTTAAGGGTGCATTGAGACCGCGTAGGAACGTATGTATGGTGCTATCATGGGCTGACGGGATGCTTAGCGTATTATGGTGATCATATGGCTATGGTTGAGGGATCATGGTAATGACTCTGGGGTGCGCGCGTACCAGATCACAATGATAAAATATCTTCATTTTACAAAATAATTTTCTCATTTTTGTTTTTTCTCTTCTTTCTTAACCCGTCTCTACTCTCTCTCCTCTCACCAACAGAAAACCCTAAGTTAGACAAACCGCAGTGGTGCTACTCCATCTCACTCACCATAACACATAACCTAACAATAGTCCCAAACTCCAAAATTGCAACCCAAATCACATCCAAAACACTACAAGTTGAGTATCGACTTACCTCCTTCACCTTGGATTTCTGGGTTGCCTCGGATCTCTCTGACTCTAAGCTTTTATGTTTTCTTTTGTAGGTAAAGGTGGTAAAAGCGATGAAGATGATGCAGGCGTGGCAGTGGAACCAACAAATTTAGGGTTTTAGATTTCAAAACCCAAATCTCGAGCAAGGATGCGACAAGGCTCCAAATCTTCTCCCTCTCCTAGTTTCTCTCTTATGTATTCTTTTCCCCTTATAAATTTCTCTTTCAATCTCTTTGTCCCCTCTGTAAATCTCCCCCTCCCCTCTCTGTATTTTGCTTTTAGGTTTTATAGCTTAGAATTTAGATTAACTAGGAATCAAAGTTAAGATATTCATTATTTAGGGATTAGAATTGAATTAGATGTAATTGTATTTAATTCTTATTGTAATTGTAAAATAAGTCTCGATTTGTTTCTAATTTAGTTTTGATCTTGTTTCTGTTCTTGAGTTATGTATTAACTTGTTAAGTAAATCGTATCAAATTGCTTCAATGCAACGATTCGTTTTTAATTCTAGATTTGAACAATAATCATTATGAGCTTTAAAAATGTGTGTTACTTATCCTTTTAATCCAAACTGTAGATGTTTTAACTCTTGGACCAAGTGTTTTTTGATTGGGCTGTATGTGTCTCAGTCTTTGGGCTTGAAATGCGTTACCTCCTAACTTGGATTTGGGCCATGCATGATTTCTTTGATCTGGGCATGTTAGTTATATGAGTTTGGACTGTAATACTGAAACAAAAATCATTCTTATTTAAAATATAATGATTAATAATAATAATATTAGTATAATTAATAATAGTAAAAATAATAGTGATTGTTGATAATACTAATGATAATGTTATAATTAAAATTAAAAACAAACTTTTCAAACCAAAAACTGAATGGGCCACAGTGTTTCAATTATTGTGCCTTGAACACAAAACAGATTACTTTATACACCCTCTCTAAAAAAGAATGAAACTTTAATGGTCCTTAATAAAAAAAGATTTGTTCACACCTCCTTGGTTAAAATAATACCCCTCCATTTTTAATTTAAAATGGACCCCTTTTTTAAAAACCTAATGGGCCATCAGATATTGATGGTCCATTTTAAATCAACACACCCCTTTTTCATGTTTTACTCCCCCATACAAAAAAAAACTATATAATATGATTTACTTAAATAGAAACCTAAACATAATATAAGGGTATGGAAAATTTTGGGTATGACAGCTGCCCCTATTTAATTACCTTTCGATTGAATAGTGTGAGAATATGCAGGTCTCTCACGTTTGATCGAAAGTTTATTAAATATTGGAAGACCCCAAAATTTGTCCGAAAGATTATAAGGATACGGTGTACAATGTTCTAATGATTGTGAAGAATAGGCATATATGATGGTGTATCATCTTACCAAAGTTGGTATGATTTAGACATGACATCGCAGATGACTTGTCAGTATCTAAAAGAGATTTTAAAATTTTGCATATTTACCGCAACTTAGGAGGCAAATGATACAAGTTTGAAAAGTTGACTTACTAATGCTTGGAGACTAATATAGTAAGTTTTGGTTTGATTTTACTTTATTCATCACAACCTAGGGGATGGATAAAACAAAGTTTGATAATACATTCTTGCATGGATATTGATGCAATGAATTATATTGCGGATTTCATACATTATTGCATGAAGCTTGACGCAAAGAGTTAAATTATGGATTTCACACATTGCTGCATGGAGCCTGACACAATGAGCTATATCACAAAGAAGGAAACATATTGCTGCATGGAGACTAATACAATGATTTAAATTGCATATTTCTCACACTGCTGCATGGAGCCTGGCACAATGAGCTATACCGCAAAGAAGGAAACACATTGCTGCATGGAGACTGATGCAATGAGTTAAATTGCAGATTTCACAATTGCTGCATGGAGCCTGATACAATGAGCTATATCACAAAGGAGGAAACACATTGCTGCATGGAAACGGATGCAATGAGTTAAATTGCGGATTTCACACATTGCTGCATGGAGCCTGACACAATGAGCTATATTGTAAAGAAGAAAACACATTGCTGCATGGAGATTGATGCAATGAGTTAAATTACAGATTTTTCACATTGTTGCATTAAGCCTAACACAATGATCTATATCTCAAAGAAGGAAACACATTGTTGCATGAAGCCTAACGCAATAAGTTATATTGCATATTTCACACATTGCTGCATGGATACTGGCACAATGCGTTATATCGCAGAGGAGGAACCTATGTATTTATCACAACATATGGCATGAGTAAAACACAACTGATGCAATGGATTACACAGATTTATTCGCACATCTATCACAACCTAGGGAATAAATAAATGAAAAATCTTAATAACTACATTGCTGCATGGAGACTGAGGCAATGAGTTATATCGCGAATTTCACACATTGTTGCATGGAGACTGACGCAATAAGTTATTTCGCATAGGAGAAAACACATCACGGTTGTGCCTGTTCTCGACCAAGGTAATCGCTCAGCATAAAAATGCTAGGTTTGTAGGTTGAAATCAAAGTTTTGCTGATGATGTCGGTTGTGTCTATTCTCAACCAAGGCTATCAACATGAAGAAATGAACCCCCAAATTCATTGATGAAGTCGATTGTGTTTGTTCTCAACCAAGACTATCACCATTAAGAAATAAACCCCAAATTTTCCTTATACGTACATGCACAAAATGTTATGAATGACCTTGATACTTTGATATGGTTACGTGTACATCATGCTTGATGTGAGGTTCTTAGTCGGAAATCTACTATCGGGATTTCCAAGGAATCTACTGTTAAGATTTGATTGTGAACTACCTTCTGCCGAGATCTTCTGGATGATCGTATACCAAGATTAACCAGGGGAATCTACTATTGATATTATGTTGTGAACTACCTTCTGCCGAAGTCTTCTAGAAAATCATTTGCCGAATTAACCAAGAGAATTTATTGCCGATATTCGATTGAGAACTAACTTTTTCCGAAGTCTTCTGGATAATCAACTTCTGAGATTAATCAGGGGAATCTACTACCAAGATTCAATTGTAGAATTACCTTCTATCGAGGTCTTCTAGATAATCAACTACCGAGATTAACCAGGGGAATCTACTGTCGAGATTCAATTGTAGAATTACCTTCTGTCGAGGTCTTCTGGATAATCAACTATCGAGATTAACCAGGAGAATATACTGCCAAGATTCGATTGAGAACTAAATTTTTTCAAAGTCTTCTGGATAATAAACTGCCAAGATTAACCAGGGGAATCTAATGCCGAGATTAAATTGTAGAATTACCTTCTGCCGAGATCTTCTGGATAATCAACTTCCAAGATTAACTAGGAGAATCTACTGCTGAGATTCGATTTTGAATTACCTTATGTCGAGGTCTTCTGGATAATCAACTGTCGAGATCAACCAGAGGAATCTACTTCCAAGATTCAATATAGAATATATAACTTGGTTTGTCAATGATGATTTTCTTTATATGAAACATGGTTTTATGCCATGTGTGCAAATTTGATTGATGCATAAATGTAATGATTGAGTGATACATGTAGTGAGTGACTTGGATATGTATCAATGGATATTGGATTTTGAAATGCGAATGCGTAATTGGACTTCTATTTCCTTTTTTTATTTATAAATATGCTCGATCTATGTTGTCGAAATTCTTCAGATGGATGAGATGATAAGTATAGCTTGATTCTGGATTGAAGAGCCCTAATGCATGATTTATGCAGTGTTATACTTTTGATTATGACTCAAATGCTTTTAAATGGTACCCCCTGAGATGGGCCATGGATGATTAAAGCATAGAGGTTTGTCTATGCAACAAGGTTACTTGTCACATGATGGTTGGATGTTATGCTATCATGATTTCCCGATACTCGATTTGAACTTGAAAATTGATGATGTAGGAGAAAGATCCACTGGAGATTATGAAAGTACACAGAGAGTTTGCCCCTATATGGACTGTCTTTCCCTAATTTGTTGGTACGGTCTTGGAGGAGATTCTCATTGATACAAGTTTGGAAATATTTTGACCATAATATGAATAACCCAACTATTTTGCATTACGCCCCTGATTTAAAATACTCTTGAAAATGTTTGGCTTTGATGAACCATTTAGAATCAACTTCTTTTGATCGAGCTTTGCACTGGTTTGCCCCAACGTTTGAATTTGAAATATGTGCCCCTCAATCTCCAGGATTGAGAGGAAGTATCCTCAGAAATAACTTAGACCTCACCATGAACTTGACATAGATTTCCCTAAGTATTCGAAGCTTAAAAAGTTTGTAATCGAAGTTGCTTGAAGGGGAATTTGGACCCTACATGCAGTAGGATGAACCTGGTACATACTGCCTCAACATTTAAATCCTAGAAGGTTGCCCCTGATTATCAAGGCCTTGAGAGGTTTGTTAAAACGAGGAAACCGAGTCATACCCTATTGTGATATGACCTGGTTAAGGAATTCTCCTTCGAAAGGTATGCCCCTGATTAAACAACGCTTTGAATTTGATCGAAGTTGATTGAATCTCGGAATGATCAACCCTTGTAAATAATATCTTCATGTGATATACCCATACGATCAATAGTATTTTCCCCTGTCTATAGGAATCCTCTTAGATGCTTTTCCCCTAGTTAGAAGCTTCTTGGAAATGCTGCCTTTGATCAGACCTTTTTGAAATCTCCTTGATGCTAAGTATTGACTTGTAAGTAAAATTTTCCTCTTTGAAAAGTAATCCTAATGTGATGCACATGCAAGTTCTTGAAATCGAAATTGATTATTAAAAAGAAATAGATAATTATAAATGGATATTCGAAGAAGCGAAGTAGTTAGAAATAATTTTAAAAAACCTAAGAGTCAATTTAACAAGAATTTTTCCGAGTATGCTTTCATAGTTAACCTAGACTCAATTAGGTATTTTGAAGGTTGTAATATGGTCTGGTTCCCGGTTTAAAAAAAACAAAATATATAAGGCTCAAAATTTATTCAGCTCACCATATTCTCCTTGATGTTCTCCAATACTAATTTCAATTAATGCAACAGAGCATTTAATCTCCAAGAGAAATTTCGTAGTTGCGCAGATGTTGAGAAGCGCAGATAAAGATCCAAGCACCAATGAAAAGCATTGATAATATCCAAGCATTGATAAGGTCCAAGCGTTACCGAGATCCAAGCGTTGATAAGATCCAAGCGTTGATGAGAAGCCTTGATGATTCTTGAGGTGGCAGTTACAAGGTTGTTCTCCAATTTTTTTGTTTTTAATCTCTTATTTTGAATGGTCCAATTCTCTTGAATTTACGGTCCATCGGGATGCCCTAACTTTTGCTTAAGTCAAATTTTTTTTCTTTTTTCTTTTTTGACCTAGCGGGCTTTTTATATTTTATTTATTTTTAACTTCTTTTGCTTTTCGATTTTGACACTTGTGACTGTCATGTTGATTATTGCAAGCTTCGTCTTCATCATTTCCTCGATCTTAATTAATGTACTAAGGAAGAAAACGTCGTGGACTTTGTCTTCGTTGATTCATTAATCTTGGATGATGAACTCAGAGAAGATGATGTGCTTGAATCTTTGCTTAGATCGTTCTATCAATAATGTATCAAGGAAAGAGATATGCCTAAATCTTTGCTTAGATTGTTTCGATTCTCCTGGGATTTGAATGCATTTGTTGAATTAATTGAAATCAACCCTGGCCCTGGCTAAGATTAAGTTTTTTTTAATAGAAAATAGAAAGAACTCCGACTTCTGGGTCGATGGGGTTAACTACGAATTAACTCCTTATTTATCCACTGTTTAGGAATTGAAACAATGTCTTACATCGTCATCTAAGCCTTACTATTAAAAATCACACGTCATCAAAATTTGATTATTTTGTATTTTCATCATTCTCCCTCGAAGTTTGTTAAAGTTATGCAATGGAAGATAGAAAAGAAAAATAGAAAGTCATTGATTAGTTGTGGAATGGATAGATTTCAAAAATATGCATGATTATTCATTTGAATTACTGATCATAGAGTACATAGTTTATAACAAATAACACTTAGCAAGAAAGAAATTACACATGATAAAGCCTAACTATACTAGGGACAAGCTTTCTTAGTAATCCACCAATCATGGCGAGGGATTTTCCACCATATGCGGGCCATCTTCTTCAAAATTTAATTGCTTATTGTCAATAAGCTCTTGTACCCCTTCTTTGAATGAATTGCATTCTTCAATAGAATGCCCAACTACTCCATCATGAAACTCACATTGAACATCCGATTTGTACAAAGGAGGAAATGTAGACTTCATGGATCTGATTTGTCTAGGGGTCATTGCTGAATTTTGGACCAGATATGACCATAATTGACTGTATGTCATAGGGATTGGGTCAAACTGGCAAGTTTCCCCTTCTCGGCGGTTTGGACGCCTATGCTGATTCATGCGTTGATGGTGATTGTTTCGATTCCAAATTGGTCGATTTTAACGTCAATGTTGAGGTGGAATCTTAGCCTGCTGGTTCTGTGGTATAGGCCATGATTGCTGGTGTTGGAGACAAGAGGGTGGCTGTTGGCATTGAGCATCTATTGCATACGCATATTGATGATAAGGCACAGGAGACAGAGTTTATAGAGCTTGGTAAGTTTACCATATTGCATTCATTTCATTTTCTTCTTCCTCTTAGAAATATCTATGGGATTCATTAGTCGGGTTACTCGAGATGCTTTGGATTTTTTCACTTTTTATGTCGTTCTCAATGCGTTCCCCAACTATTACTAGTTCAGAGAAGCGTGACGATACACTGCCCAACACTTTTCATAATACTGACCTCATAGGGTGCTCGTGAACATGTCTACCAACTCCTTATCCAATAATGGTGGTTGTACTCGAGCAACCAACTCCCTCCATCTCTATGCGTATTCTTTGAAGGATTCATTACTCTTTTGATATAAATCTTACAGTTGCATGTGACTTGGAGCCATGTCAGTGTTGTATTGATAATTCTTCTGAAATGCCAAAGCCAAGTCATTCCAGGTGGGAACGTGGTTTATTTCCAATTGCATATACCATTCTAATGATACTCCACTAAGACTGTTTGGAAAAAATGGATAAGCAATTTGTCATCGCGTGGGTATGCTGCCATTTTCCTAACATACATTTTCAAATGAGTCTTAGGACAAATAGCTCCTTTGTACTTTTTGAAATCTGACATCTTAAACTTCGGAAGAAATACCACGTCTTCAACCAAACATAAAGCATAAGCATCAAACCTATGAGTGTTTTGTCCTTCTATGGCGCTAAGCCTTTTTTCCAGCATGCGGCAGCTTTTGGTTTCCTCAGCATCCCATGGCTCTTCAGTATTCATGGTCGTGTTTTCCCCTTGGAGTTTTGGCATATGGAATGTAAATTGATGATACTCAATATATTCATGGGATGGGGTATACCCATCTTGGAAAACGGCGTGTTCCTGCACATCAAGGTTCTTAATTGAAACTTGTATAGGCCAAGGTCAAGCCTGAGTGTTTTCTTGAAGTGTAATGACATCCTCAGTTGTGGCTTGTTGACCTTCTCTCATTTCCATAGCTAACATTATTCTTTCTTCGTGAGCTGTTTCGAGTTCGTTTTGAGTATTTGGGAACCACCTTGTTGGACTATGGTTGGAAGTTTTCAGCGAGTGGAAGAGGTATGAGATTTACGCAGATGGATGAAAATGGAAATGTATGAAAATGCTTGGGTATGCAAAAATATTTTTTTGGTTTATAGGTACGTAAAAAAAGTTTCATGGATATACAATACGACATAGACGTTGTATGAGGGTAGACGTAGGGGTATCCTATATAGGTTTAGGGGTAGATATGAAAATGATGATGCCGTACACTGACTCAGAAATTGAGACAGGCATGAACTCCTTAAAGACGAAGATAACGACATACATGGAAATGAATATACCCTATATTGACTCAAAGATTGAGACATACATGAACTTCTTAAGCATAAAGAAAGACAAATAAGAATCCCTACATGCTAGGGATTATATCATAAAAAGACGGAAGCTCTATGGGCTAAAGATAATAGTGGAAGAAAATATAACCCTTGCGGGTTTAGGAATTGTAGTGGGATTTGTGAAAGGTATCCTTAAAAGGTAGGTTCTTAGTTTTGGCATACAAATATTCTACCCTCCCCATAAGGTGGTTTCCTTAAGGGTATCATGAATAACACTAGAGGGAAAGGCATAAGGGCCTCCCTTAAGTAAAGCCTCTTTACAGACCTAAAATTTTGTCTCTAGGTCATGAAAGGTCTCGTCATGAGATATTGGTTTAAGGGTTATACAAAGAGTCATAGGTTTGATTCCAAAGTCATACTTCCCAAGAGGATGTCTCTTGAGAGGTATTCCTTTCACGGATTCCACCGACTCTAGGTGAAGTCGTCACATAAACTCACGGGGTTGATGTATCCCCTTCGCTAATAGACGAACCTTCTTTCTAACAGTTTTTGAAAATATTTTTGTGCAAAGTTTAAATCCCACCACAGATGATTAAATGTAATGAATAAAAATAATAAGCATAAATAAATAAATAGTTAAATGAGCAAATATAAAAAACCCAAATAATAAGAAAAACCCTAAAACCAAAAGACAAGGCTCCTAAACCTAGGGTTGATTCCCCATCAGAGTTGTCAACTGTTGTAACTGGTTTTAACATAAGAGTCGCCACCCTTAATTTTTATCCTAAGGAAGGGAAATATAAAGGATAACCCTAAAAAAGTTAGAGATTCTAGGTTTTTGACTCGATTTTAGACGAAGGGAAGGTGTTAGGAACCCCTCATCTACCTTGTTCATAAGGATACTAGGGTTAGAAGCGCGATCTTTTAGAAATAGGATTTTAATTATTTTATTAGGGGAACTTGCCACAATTTTAGTCGTATACCTATGTATCCTCTTATGAGGAATCAGAGTCCCAATTCGTAGTTCGTGGGGTTTGTGTTTTTTTTATGGATTGCGCAGATATTTTAATTCCCTTTGTACTTAGTCCGGGTGTATGAATAACGAAGATTTTGGATAAAGCGCGCAATTAATTAAAACATACTTCGTAATCCTTTACGAAAATTAATTGTTGAATTAATTTATTTACGAAAAATGATTTGGTGTTTGGTTGAATATTATTTTAAATATTAATTGTAAAAAAATATCATATTTAAAATGCATGATTAAAATATAATTTAATGCAAATAAAATAAATAACATTTTTTATGGGTTGGAAAATAATATATTAGATTTATAATAATAAAAATATTAAAATTATAAATATATAAAAATAGAAAATAGAAAATATAAAAATAATAAAGAAAACAAATTAAAAACGCTCGGTGTAAATTATATTAAGGTAGTAAGAAAATGGGGTGTTAACAACGTGGGCCTGAATTCAGATATTAAATTCAGGCCCAAAGGCAAGGGGTATGTTTTTTTGCCTATGCAATAAAAAAGGGGGGGGGGGGGGGGGTGTAAGGAATATGGCCCAAGTCCAGATTTTGGACCTGGCCCGTTTGGCTGGGAGGTTCGGTTTTTATTGGTGTAAGTAAAAATGAAAAAAGAATGGGGCGTGGATAGTAAAGCTTAAGCCCGAAAAACGTTCAAGAGGCCTAACGAAGTTAAGGGTGCGTTGGGATCGCGTAGACGCGTGTGTTTGGTGCTATTATGGGCTGGCAGGATGTTTAACGTATGATGGTGATCAGATGGTTGTGGTTGAGGGATCATGGTAATGACTATGGGTTGCACGCGTACTAGATCATAATGATACTATATCTTCGTTTTACAAAATAATTTTCTCATTTTTGTTTTTTCTCTTCTTTCTTAACCCGTCTTTGCTCTCTCTTCTCTCACCAACAGAAAACCCTAAGTTAGACAAACTAGGGCGGCGCTACCCCCTCTCACTCACCATAACACATAACCTAACAATAGTCCTAAACCAAAAAATTGTAACCCAAATCACATCCAAAAAATTACAAACTGAGTATTGATTTACCTCCTTCGCCTTAGATTTCTGGGTTGCCTCGGATCTCTCTGACTCTAAGCTTTTCTATTTTCTTTTGCAGATAAAGGTGGTAACGCTGATGAAGATGACACAGGTGTGGCAGTGGAACTAACAAATTTAGGGTTTTAGATTTTGAAATCCAAATCTCGAGCAAGGATGCGACAAGGCTCCAAATCTTCTCCCTCTCCTAGTTTCTCCCTTCTTATTCTTTTCCCCTTGTAAATTTCTCTGTCAATATCTTTGTCCCCTTTGTAAATATCCCTCCCCCTCTCTATATTTATCTCTTAGGTTTTATAGCTTAGAATTTATATTAATTAGGAAAAAAACAAAAGATATTCGTTATTTAGGGACTAAAATTAATTCAGATGTAACTATATTTGATTCTTATTGTAATTATAAAATAAGTCTCAATTTGTTTCTGTTTTCATTTTGATCTTGTTTCTGTTCTTGAGTTCTGTATTAACTTGTTAAGTAAATCGTATCAAACTACTTCAATGTTGTTGTACCCAAATTTTTGCCCCTAAGATTCCTCTATCATCTCATACCATCACAATACAACAAGATCACACATTAGGGTTTTGGGTACTACTCATAATCCATCCTATCTTTAGGTTTGTCTATGAGGGATCACCAAACACCTTGAATTGTGTATCTTGTACATATATCCTTTTGACCAACTTCAAAATAATGTATATGTCTCTTTGAATGTTATCTTGTAGGTAATGGCACAATTGCATGTATCTTACCATCTCCTAGCACAAAGGACCAAAACTAGCGTTTGGAATTTAATCAGGAAATATCTGAATTTTTTGGAAAATACTTGATTCCATGTTTCTCTACATGTTCATGAGCATCTATGATTGGAAATTTGATCATTAATTTGGGTTTGAAATGGCTCAATTGACAAAAGGGGGTAAATTGGTCATTTTTCCAGAAGACAACCAAAATCAATTGTTGACCAAGGGGACTTTTGGTGAACTATCAATTCAATGTCCCTATTTTCATATTTCATGGTCAATGGTGGCATAAAATTAAGAGGAAGTGTGAATTGGAGATAACTTGTCAACGAAGTTATTTGGAATTTGGAATTTTTTCTAAGTGTTCATAGTACTGAATTTTGATTGGTCATAACTTTCTCAATTTTTATTGAAAATGTACAAACTTTACATGCCTGGAAAGAGGATACAAAATTATTTAACTCTGTATTATAGGCCTTAAGTCCACAAAGTGAAAAGAGAAAAAGTTATGGAGCTTGGAAGTTTTGGACACTTAGTGAAATTTCTCAAATATGCACAAAAATTTGATTCCTTCATGATTAATTTTGAACATCCATTTGAGCTCAAATCAAAAAGTTGGCAACATGAAAGTTGGAGTATGAATTGTGCTTTTCATTTTTGGTTCAAGGATCATTTCAAATGGTCAAGTGTGGAGAGAGATATATTGCTTAGGATTTGGGGCCTAGAGATGGCATTTTTCCAAGCCACGCGCGCGCTAAGCTTAGCATTTTATCAAGCAGTTTGTGGGCATGCCTTCACCATCATTTTTCTTCTTGAAATTTTGATTATTTTGAAAAATTTCCAACAGCAAAGATCAAGCCCTAATTGTGAGGAACAACTTTACTTCAGAATGTTTCTCAAAATGTCTCCTACATTTTGAGATATAATCATGGGAGGAAGGCACCACGCAAACTGAATTTTTGCCCAACACAAGGCATGTTGCGCGCGTAGAATGCCTAGTCAGGCTTGACCTTTAATCAAATGGTTCGCGAGCGTGCATTCATAGCCAATTATCTTGTTGATTCAAGCTCTATTTTGAAAAATTTTGAACATCAAAGTTGGAGTATGTAATGTCCTCTCCATTATTTATTCAAACTTTGTCAAGTCTCATGAACTATGGAGAGAGATATAAGGAGATAAAGGTAGGATCATGATTTTTTCCAAATCTGCATGGAAATGCATGGATTTAGATCAACCAAGCCATGACCTACCAGCTCACACACTCATGCATTCCTTATTCACTTAAATTGCACACTTTGTATCATCACTTAAAGGCAAAATGCAGAATTACCACTTATCACATTTCCTTGTCTCTTTTGCCCTTAATTTCTTTCCCTTACTCTAAAAAAAGCAGCAACATTCAGCATAGAAAGGAGGCAGAAAGTTGAAGAGCATTTCCTCTCTCCCTCACGAAATTTTTCTATATATGCAAACTCAGAATTTTCATTCATTTTCCTTGAAGTTTTCTTGCTCAAGATCGTTTTCTCCAGCTCATCTTACTACCTTGAAGTGTGAAGAAGAGGTTGCATCAGGTTTCTTACTTCAAAATAGAGGCACCAAGTGGATTTATTTTCCACTCATCAAGGTAGAATTCCAAATCTGAATCTCTCTCATGCTAGCTTCAACCTTGCATTAAATTTTGTTTACATTGAATTTAGCTGGCCAGATCCTACATCTGAGTATAATCATGCATGCATTTGTTGCTTGATTTTTGCTCCATGAGTCTGCTCAAAATTCAATTTGTTTTGATGCCTTCATACTCAATTTATGTACATACGTTGCATTGATTGTTGAATTCACAAGAATTTTGTTGTTCTACGCATTGAGGTGATGAATTTTGGTGTTTCAAAAGAAATGGTTGAGAATCAAATGAGAAATTAAAGTCAAAACCCTGTTTGTTAAAATGCTCAAATCAAAACCGTGTTCATGCATCAATATTCCCGTGCATTTTTCTCTATCATCAATGCATCATTTCATGAGATTTTTGATACCATCGTGTTCAACATATTTTGATCTTGAACTTTGATGTTTGCATTTTTGATTTTCATCAAGAAACGCGTGAGTTATCATGATCTGAAAGTTTGGTTTCAAAACTGCAAAAATAGAAAGGATTTGTTGTTTGGTGGGGATGACTACGTGACTATTTTCTATTGAACATGTACTTGCTTCATTTTACAGCGCTTTCTTTTGAAAACATGTGTGATACACCTTAATTCTATTTTAATTTTCTTTATTTCTCTTATTTTGTTTAATTACTTTTCTTAATTCAAAAATTACCACAAAAATATTTTATACTCTATTTTCCATATATTTTCATTCTTTGATTTTTATTTCATTTATTTTATCATTTTGTTTGATTAAATAAATTCATGTAGTTAATTAGGGTTTTAATATTCTTTTAAGTTTTGAAATTTTATTTTCCTATTTCTACTAAATCAAAAAACAAAAAAAAATATTTTCTAGCATCTTTCGGAGTTTAATTCTTAAAAATAATTTTTGCCTAATTTTGTAAAATTCTTGAGTTACAAATTAAATCACTTGTTGGACATACCATCTTTTCTTTGTCTTTTTTGATGAAATGTGTAAATAATTTTCATTTAATTCTTTCTTTTGGGATAAAATTCAAGAAAAATATACTTACTAATCCTTATAGTTTTCTTGACATTTAGGTAATCTTACACCAATTTATTTGAACTTTATATCAAATTTATTAATTTTGAACTTAATTTCCCTTTTTTAGGGTTTTGTTTGGTCATTCACACTAATTGATTAAAATTTATAACTTCCCATGCCTATTGTTGTACCCCAAAATTTTCCCTCTCATTTCTCAAGAAATCTCTCATAAGATCTCCATTAATTCAAGACTGCACAGGGTTTGATCAGCTCAAGACACCTTCTCAACACTGGCAACTCAAAATTAGGGTTTGAGTTTTCACAAGGACAATTGGACTTTTAAGGCCTCAAATGAATTTCATGTATCATTAGTAACCCTTAAGATTGTGGATGTCAAGTTTCAAGTCTTGGATCACAAAATTGCTCAGTCATTTGATCAGATGACCTAAAATCAACTATATTGGATAAAAAGTCAATTGTGGTCATTACATTCAAACTTCATAATTTTTTATCCATATAAAAATCATGAACTCATATATGTAAATTGATCAAGTTTGGATCACAATTCCTCAAAAAATTTGATCAGATAATCAAAAGAGCAAAATGGTCAAAATTAGGGTTTTGATTGAGGAGGTTCAGTTTTTGACTTTTGACCTAACAAATGACTTATTGGTTAAGACATGATCTCAAGGATTAAAATTCACCATCTTGACCTAATTGTATAATTCAAATCATATCTCAAGATTATTGGATTGGCAGATGAATTTCAGTCAACTGATGAAAAGTCAACTGTACACTGAAAAGTCAAACTTTGAGTTTTTGATCAAAATCAAGTTCCAAAAATCATATTTCATCAAGACATGTCAAAATATGAAAATTGTTCATCAAGAAATTAAAAAGTCAAAATTATCTTTGAAAAGTCAAAATTCTAAGACTTGGAAATTTTTCCAAGTGTTAGAAAGTTAACTTTTTTTCATAACTTTGTGCCAACTTTCCACCATGATGCAAGATGATTCAAGGGAAACTTCCAACATGAAAGTTGTATATCTCAATGAGATATAAAACATTATAGAGTATAACTTTTTCTAGAAATGCTTGGATTTCAAGTTATGAATTTATGAAGACATGTCCATGAAACTAAAAAGACTTAGTGAAATTTTGCCCTAGTTAGTCAGGATTTTGACCTAACTTCATGGCAACTTTTCACCTAGTTCCAATTTGAATCTTCAAAAATGTCCAACATGCAGGTTGTAGGGGACGTTACAAGATTTTAAAAATGTCTAAGAACTCATTGAGATCATACTTGAGCTAAGAGAATCGAAGGCAAGAAGTTAGGGTTTCAAACTTGTTTTTCAAGTCATTTTCATGATGAACATTTGATCCAATCCATAGCCATGCTGCATAATCCTCACTTTGCAGGCCTCAAAATTGTTTTTCAATCCATAATTAATGGTTTACACAACTGTTTAGGCCCTTATCCAAATGTTTGAAGCTTTGTCCAAAATGATTTTCCATTTATGGCACAAAGTTGCCATTTCTATTTTGATAAAGCATCACTTTTGCAATTGTCAACTTCTTGAGTCTCTCAATTATTTTCTCTACACACACAACCCCTATAAACCAAAATAAACATGTTGAAGGCCTCTATCAACTCACACCATGCTTGTACAACACTTTGAGATTTGTCTTATCACTTTTCTTCAAAAGCAAGTTATAAAGTCAAAAGGCTAAACCTCAGAAACCTTGAGTGCATTTGATCTCTAACCTTTTCCATACATATACACAAGTCTATTGCAACATAACACTTGAGCTAAATCACCCCAAAACACTCCCAAGCATTCTGCAACTCAAAATCTGCCATAACTTGACAGTTTTGAGCTTCACATAGCCACCTCCACATCCACTCGTGCGTATTGAGTTTTAACCATCCAAACACTTAATATACATCATATCAAAGTGATCCAGGCCCTTGTTTCTGGACTATAACTCCCTTTGCACCATTCATCATTTTCAAAACTCAAGCTTCCAACTTGGCTTGAGTAAAGAGTTTCTGTCATCCTCAAAGCAAAGGAGGAGTTGGAACACACCCAAGGAGGTCCAGGCAAGCTAAAGAGATCATCAGGTCATCTCAAATTTTGCTCAAACTCCATACATGAACCCAGCTACAAGAGGTAAGTTTTCGAACTTCAATATCTTGATACAAGCATTTTTTGTGCATACATTCTGAAGTAAAAATGTAGATATCATTGCCCTAAAGTTGTACATATCCATAGTTTTCATTTATATTGCCTGAGCTTAGAGAATTTTAAGTTTGAATCTCTAAAAAAAGTTAGGTCAGGATTTGGTACTTTTATAAATACATGCTCATCTTTGATTGTTAGTCCAAATTGTTTACATTTCTGGAATCCTGGTAAAATAACAAGTTTGATGTTGTAAGTTTTGAGAATGGATGAGAAATGAATGAGTTATAGGGACCCTGGCTGGAGGTTGAAGATGAAGTCATTTCTAGGACTGGATTTATGTTATATATTTATGGTTTTGTTTAAGTTAACGATATATAGCCACCCCAGTGGTAAGGAAGCGCGTGTATCATGTCAAGGGTGTGGGTTCAAGCCCTAGCGCTGCCACTTTTTTATTTTTCCAACATTTTCTTCTTTTTTTTCACACAGCATGCACGCTCTAGGCCTCCTGTGTTGGGCCTTTGCATTTTTTGCTTCTCCTAACCCCCCTTGTTTCCTTTTGGCAACACATCCCATTTATTTTATTTTTATTCTTTTTTTTTTGCTGACTAACAAAAATGCTAATGGGCCAGACTTCAAACAAAAACTGTTTTTTCTAACAAACACCCTAAATCCTATTGTCACCTCCTGACTTTATTTTTTTCACATTTTATTTTATTTTCTTTAATTTATTATTTTTCATTATTATTATTATTATTATTATTTATTAAATAAAAAATTCCAAAAAAATATTTTTATTTATTAAAATTAACTTAGAATTTAGGTTTTCTTTTAGTTAATTAATTTTCATACTATTTTTATTAAACTTAAAACCTTTTCTAAAAAACCCTAAAAAATGCTTTCTAACTTAATTTATTTTCTTAATTAGTTTAGGTTTAATTTTACTTATCTTAATTAATTACTTCTTTTAGTTAATTAGGTCAAAACCAAACAAAATTCCATTTCTTTTCCATTTACATCCTTGCACATTATATTTATTCATTTCTTGTATATTATTCAATATGGTTGTAATAGATAATTAGGTTTAATTTCTTGCAATCCCTATTTGTAAATTTGTATACCCCATCCCCAAATGATGTAATAGCGTAGTAAATTTAATTTCCGCAATTTATCGTTTTCATATAAATGCTAGTAATTAGAGTTTGTATGGAAAGATAAAAATCAACAAGTAGATAAACCTAATCAAAGATTAAATGCATGCAAATCAAATACACTATTCACACATGCACCATTAAGGTTAATTCCACTTGTTGCCTAAAAATGGTCATGTTATACATGTGGGATGTCTTAGCAAAAATAATAAAAAAATGCAAGATCATAGTCCCTCGATGATGCTACAAATGTTTCCTTTCAAATGATCGTAGTCCCTCAAAGAGAAATGCTAAGATATCTTACAACGTTGCTATCATGACTATACGATGACCCATGCCCGTCCTTTTACATCCAAAGATAAGGATTCTTACCAATCAATGGTGAGATAGCAATATCAAAGGAAGAAATGAACAAAGACTTTTGAGTAGGTAGATTGCTCCTAGTTGCTTGCTTGCTCACTTTCAAAACAAAACTCACACCAAACATTTCTAAAAACAAACATCTTTTCAAATACACCAACACTTTCCATGAAATATTTTCAAAAGTCCAACACTTTGTATACGTTCTTACGAATGAGAACCATTACAAAGTTCGCCTAAATGAAGGCGCCTTTTCAAAAAATACACTCAAAAACCACCACAAAGCATATTTTCAAACAAAAGCAAGTGATCTAGCAAGTAACTAAGATCCCATAGATAACTATGGATGAAAAGGATGCTAACACCTTCCCTTTTCATAATTTACCCCCCCTAACTCAAGAAATAGTCTCAAAGGTCTTTCCTGTTCTTTTCCACCTTTCCTTTTGGATAAAAGAAAAGTCAGTGGCGACTATTGCTAACCGCAACAATTGGGATCAAACGCAAAACATCCTAAGTCAGTTCTCCCACTTGATTACAGAACTGACGAATATGCTGGGGAGAAATATAAAAAGTGGGGTTACCTTAGGGCTAGATCACCTTTACTTGCTTTCATTGTTTGACTTGCTTGCTTTACATTTTGGTTCCTTGTTTGGGCTTGTTTTGATCCGCTACCCGGATCTGGGATACCTTATAGGTAAGTAGCAATACATTATGGAAACTGTGCAGGGTATACCGACATGGTCTAAGAAATAGCTACGTTAGTGTGACACATTTATGGGTACCGGTAGCCCTTGAGTAGTCAAGGAGAATACAGGGCCGCTGTGTGGTGTCATGAAACACTAACTGACTTTAGAACCTTTACTTGACCAACTTGGACATTAGGTAGTAGTGAGATAGTCGGTTTTGGTGCAGTCGGAAGTTGGTTGATACTCGATACTATGCTCATTGATATCGGACTTCTCGGGATATTTCGTTCGCCATTAAAGAGGCTTGCGTTGAAACAATACCCAGTGAGAAAGATCAGTGATATTGAGATCCCTTAGAACCCGATTAATATTACTAGAACAGGTTGAGCCAACTAAACTTCAAGAGGGTACTTACCTATAAGACTCCATGCAAGCCTAAACCTAAGGACTTGTTTTCTTTGTGTGTATATGCTTACTTGTACATAACATCATAAACATCATAACATCATAAGCATTCTCACTAACCATATCAAGGATTTTTGGGATTTATCTTTGTTCTGTTTTGTAGGACATGGCTTCTATCTGCAAGAATACTATCCAAGTCAATCTCGTAAGAATTCCTTCTCAAATCAAAGAGTTAGCATCAAGGGTCCTTGAGAATTCTTCATTCACTGAAAGACATGGTCACCTCCAAAACTTGGTTACCTCGAGCACTGATGAAGATATGATGAAGGTGCTTTTCCAGTTCTTTGATCCTCTACACCATTGCTTTACTTTTCCCGATTATAAGCTTGTACCTACTATGGAAGAATTATCTCAACTCTTAAGGATCCCCATTCTCAATCAACTACCCTTAAATGGTACAGAAAGAGATCCAAGACCTGAGGAGATTGCCCGAGCATTACACTTGCAAAAAATCTGATGTCACGACTAATTGGGAAACAAGGAGTGGTGTCAAAGGGTTCTTAGCCAAGTTCTTGTTTGAGAAAGCTCAATATTGTTAGAAATATTTGGATTTACAAGATTTTGAAGAAATCTTGGCCCTTCTCATCTATGGGATAGTTTTATTTCCAAATCCTGACCAACTTATAGATGTAAATGCTGTCAAAATCTTCATGTCTCGCAATCCGATGCCTACTTTGTTGGGAGATATCCTACATTCTCTTCACTCTCACACTATGAGGAAAAGAGGGATCCTCATATGTTGCACTCCTCTATTGGCTAGATGGTTTATCTCGCATCTCCCCCGGTCTGTGTTGAAGAACAAGTAAGGTTTGAGGTGGTCCCATAGGCTGATGACACTTTGACATTCAGATATTCACTGGTGTTCTCGATCCTTAGAGAATGTTACTATCATCGACCATTGTGGGGAATTCCATAATGTCCCTTTGCTTGGCATTAGGAGAGGTATAACTTACAACCCTTGCTTAGCCTTACACCAATTTAGGTATGCCCTAAGAGATGGTCCTCATGATATGCTCATCCAAGGAGTGGTATTCGACTACGAGAGCAAAGATCAAGGCTACCGTCAGAGGTTTGTACGAGCTTGGAGGATGGTAAACAAAGTGGATAGTAAGACGATGGGACACAATAGTTCTATTCCACTTGAGCCTTATCTTAGGTGGGTACGAGCTCATGCTCAGAAGCCCATGATGCCTTATCCCTCCATATTACAAGTTATCATGGAGTTTGTGGCTGAAGGAGATGTCCCGTATACTGTCCTCCATCCCGACATGCCTACTTCTCTTGAAGACTTGCAAAAGGGTTGGATTTAGCTAAAGGAAGAACGAGATGCCTTCGAAGCTCAATTCTATGATAGTGAGAAAAGGGTCTTGGAGCTTACAAAGCAACTACATGAAGAGCAAAGCGTGAACACATACCTTGCGCCGAAGAGGATGCGTTTGACATTTTATCTTAGAGATTTATTTTGTAAGCCCAAGAGGCATGTTGTAATCATTTTAAACTAATTAATGGAAATTGAAGTTTGTTAATTCTTTGTCTATACAAATTTAAATTTCATAAATCCTTGAAATCATTTGAAGCACATATTCCATGCATCATAACATAACAGGTTTTCACACGACATGTTTCCTTATCTTTCTGCTGTTTATTTCAGTAAGATGGATATCGAGAAAACAATGAAGGACCTACAAGCACAAAACGCCCAATTTCAAGAGACTCTACTGACCCTAGCCAAGGGGCAACAAGAGTTTATGATGTTGCTGGTAGCCAAAAAGAAACGAAAGAGGAAAACCCTAGTCAATATGGGTAAGATATTCAGAGAGCCAATCTGTCAGATACCGGTAGGGGAAGATTCGTCTGAGGAAGACGAGAATAAAATTGGAGAGGTAAGGAGTACCCAGGCTGGGTGTATCTATGATCAAGCGTCTGATGATGAAGATTATTTTGACGAGCAGTATCCTCCTGCCGATGTCAAGTACAAGCAGCTAGAAGACATACTGAAGGCCGTTGAGATTCAAGTCGTCCCTGATTTGGATTTTGATGATTTGGGTTTAATATCTAGGGTTTTCATTCCCCACAAATTCAAGATAACAGTCTTTGTAAAATCCGATGGAGTTTCCTGCCCAAAACTTCATCTGAGGTCTTATGTGTGCAAAATTCAACCGCACACCGCCGACAAGAAACTCTGGGTTCACTTCTTTCAAGAAAGCTTGGCTGAGATGCAACTAGAGTGGTTTTACCAATTGGAGGGTTCCCGTATCCATACATGGGAAGACTTAGCCACCGCTTTCTACCACCAATACCAGTACAATACCGACCTGGCACCGACAAGAGTTCAATTGCAAGACATGACAATGGGTAAGGATGAAGTGTTCAAAGAGTACGCCCAAAAGTGGAGGGATCTTGCCAGTAGGGTCGAACCTCCATTAACCGATAGGGAGCACATTGATATGTTTATGGGCACTTTATCTGGTCCATTTTTCAACTTGTTGGTTGGTTGTTCTTCATCTGGTTTCACCGATCTGATCTTAACCGGTGAAAGAGTTAAAAGCAGTATCAAAAGCGGGAAGATTCCCATAGCATCTGCTTCCACCTCCAATTCCGTAAAGAAACCTTTTACCGAGAATAAAAAAATGAATGTTGTGTATGGGGCAAGGCCCCATACCAAGAAAGATGACCTTCTGTTCGTTAATGCTGTTCGGATTTCCAATCCAACTCATGTTCAAAGACAATCCTCCAATCATCAGCAGTTTCAGGCTCCACCAAGATAATTCACAAGGATAGGCATGTCGCTATCCCAAGCCTTACAACACCTGTTAAAGGCTAATTTAGTGACACTTCTTGATCCTATGGCCAGTCCATATACAACTTCACCTAAATACAATCCGAATACCAAGTGTGCATATCACTCAAATAGTCCCGGGCATGAGACTGGCCAATGCTGGTCACTGAAGAATAAAATTCAAGACTTAATAGACAACAAGACCATTGAATTTGATCCTCCTCCAACTCCGAATGTAATCACCGCGCCTATGCAAAATCATGGCAAGGGTGTCAATATTGTTTAAGACACCATTTTTGTTTCCTCCATCAAAGACTTGACTACTCCGTTAAACATCATAAAAAAGAATCTGCTGAAAGCCGAGATTTTCCTTGGCTGTCTGAAGGACTGTGATTGTTGCGCCAAACAACTCAATGGATGCAAATGGCTGAAGGAAGGCATTCAACGCCTGATGAATAGACATGAGATCCTATTTAAGAAGACTCCGTCTGCCAAAAGTTTGACCAATAAGATTGAATACCTCTCCATCATAACGATCTCAAGCAAGCCTTTTAGGATCTCCTCCAAGGGTCTTTCAGGATTTCAAATGAACCAACTATTGCTCCTCTGATAATTACCGCCCCGGGCCAATTTCATACTCTAACAAAGTAGTTCCATGGGACTATGGTGCTGAGGTGTTTTACCATTGAATAAAGCAAGACACTTGGATTGAAGAAAGCAAGGCTGATGACATTGGTAACATTACTGGCTCTAGTATGGTGACCAGAACTGGGAGAATATTTTCACCCAACATCTCACCACCAACTGCTACAAAGGCACCTGTCCGCATCACCACTGCTAAGCCTAGTGCTGACCCAAGGGGAAAGGAGAAAGTGGTTGAGCCTGCTGAGATAGAAATACCCATAAAAGAAATTGTTACTGAAGAACCTTCCGCTCGAGAAATGGATGAGATCTTGAAATTTATAAAAAGGAGTGATTTCAAGATAGTGGAGCAGTTGGGGAAAACCCCTTCCAAGATTTCTGTTATCTTTTCTACTCTGTTCTGATGCTCATGCTCAGGCGTTAATCAAATTCTTGAACAAGGCTCATGTCCCTCATGAGACCATAACAGACCAGTTTGAAAATTGTGTGGCAAGCTTGACGATCGATAATGGTTTGGGGTTCTCAGATGCTGACCTGACACCACTTGGAAAGAACCATAACAAAGCTCTGCACTTTTCTGTTAAATGCAAGGGGAATACCCTAGAACATGTTCTGGTTTACACGGGCTCTTATTTAAACGTGCTACCCAAGGGGGCTTTGGATCGTTTAGATTGTGAAGGACTAGTTTTAAAACCAAGTGATATTATTGTGAGGGATTTCGATGGGTCCAAAAGGACAGCTCATGGAGAGGTGGATCTCACGATCAATGTGGGCTCACATATTTTCAACTCTACTTTCTACATCATGGATATCCGTCCTGCTTACTCCTGTTTACTGGGTCGCCCTTGGATCCACGGAGTAGGGGAAATAACGTCAACCCTTCATCAAAAGCTCAAGTATCCGGTCAAAGGAAGGATTGTCACTATCTGTGGTGAGGAGGAGTTCATGATAAGCCACCTCAACTCTTTCAAATATATGGAGATGGATGGAGAATTTATAGAAACCCCGTGTCAGGCTATTGAAGTTGTTCCACCAATGGCTGCTGCTGCCAAATCTTCCTCTGATGTGTCCAAAGCTGGTAAGGTCGTGCCAAAGATGGTTTCATTCAAAGATGCTCGTTCTGCAGTCGAAGAAGGAAGTTGTGATACTTAGGGGCAACTCCTTGAGATCCCATTGAAAGCAGACAAATGTGGTTTGAGTTTCACTATCAAGACTCAGAAAGAAGTGAGGCGCGCTCGTGCAGGGAAGCCCCTCTCTATATTGGAAGTCATGAAGTTAACGATGTGGGTGATTCTGATGATGAGGTTGCACTTGAAGATTGGGTATATCCTACTACAACGGAGCTCAATAATTGGCACGCAAAGGTCTTTATTCCCATCTCCTTCATTGAGGAGTAATTAATTATTTATTACTTTCTATAAATTTAAGAACATTTTTTCTGTAATATTAAACAACGACTTTTAAACCATATGCCTGGCTCGGGGCACTATGGTCCATTTGTCAAGGGTTTTATTTATGTTCATTTTATCATATGATCATTCAATACAAATCATTGGACTTTTGCATTCAAATATTTATGCTCATTATCTTTCTTTTTCTTCAAATACGTTTTTCAAAATAGCCATGTATCTTATGTGCATACACACACTCTTGCAAGTCCTCATCCACTCTGGATCTCATTGCCAATGACTCTACTATTGCCGACTATGACTTTGAACGTCCAATTAACCAAGCCGAAGACAAAGGCGAGGAAGATTGTGAAATACCGAGAGAACTAGCCAGACTTCTATTACAAGAGGAAAAAGCTATTCAGTCGCACGGAGAGTCAGTTGAAGTCATTAATCTAGGTACCGAGACAGACAAGAAAGAGGTCAAGATCGACGCTAGCCTGGAAAGCAGTGTCAAAATTAGATTAGTTCAGATGTTGCATGACTATGTGGAAGTCTTTACTTGGTCGTATGAAGATATTCCAGGGTTGGATACCGACATTGTAGTTCATCATCTGCCGACAAAGGAAGATTGTCCTCCTGTCAAACAAAAAGTTCGTCGCATGAGGCCTGGCATGTCTGAAGAGATAAAAGCTGAAGTGATGAAACGATTTGATGCCGGATTCCTACCTGTGACATCTTATCCTCAATGGGTTGCAAACGTGGTGCTAGTGCGGAAGAAAGACGAAAAAGTTTATATGTGCGTAGATTATAGGGATCTGAATAGGGCAAGTCCCAAGAATGATTTCCCTCTACCTCATATTGATGTCTTGGTCAATAACACTGCTCAGCATAAAGTTTTCTCTTTCATGGATGGTTTCTCTGGCTATAATCAAATTATGATGGCTCCCGAAGACATGGAGAAGACCACTTTCGTTACGCAATGGGGCACCTTTTGCTACAAGGTCATGTCGTTCAGGTTAAAGAATGCATGGGCAACATATCAAAGAGCTATGATAGCTTTGTTTCATGATATGATTCATCATGAAATAGAGGTATATGTGAATGATATGATTGCAAGATCACAAACTGAAGAAGAACATCTTGATCACCTGTACAAACTATTCGAGAGGTTGAAAAAGTACAAGTTGAGGTTGAACCTTAACAAGTGCATATTCAGAGTATGGTCTGGAAAGCATATAGGTTTTGTTGTTAGTGGTAAAGGCATCGAAGTGGATCCTGCCAAGGTAAAGGCCATCGAGGAAATGCCAGTCCCCCACTCTGAAAAGGAAGTTAGAGGATTCTTGGGTCGTCTTAACTACATCGCCCGCTTCATATCTCACTTAACTGCTACTTATGAGCCAATCTTCAAACTCTTGAAGAAAGATCAAGTAGTCTGATGGAATGATGAATGACAGGCTGCCTTCGACAAAATTAAAGAATATATGCAAGAACCAACTATTCTCATGCCTCCGGTTGAAGGAAGACCCTTGATCATGTACTTCACGATGCTAGAGAATTATATGGGGTGTGTTTTAGGCCAACATGACGAGTTTGGCCGAACAGAGCATGCTATTTACTAACTGAGCAAAACGTTTACCGACTGTCAAACCTGATATTCACTTCTCGAGAAAACTTGCTGCGCTCTAGCATGAGCTGCTCGCTGTCTGAGATAGTATATGTTGACTCACACCACTCTGTTGATTTCTAAGATGGACCCTATCAAGTACATCTTCGAAAAACCCGCTCTTTCCAGACAGATAGATAGATGGAAAATGGTCTTGACTGAATACAATATTCAATACACAATGCAACAGGCCATCAAAGGAAGTGTATTAGTAGATCATTTTCCCCATCAAGCTGTTGATGATTATCAGTCTATGAATTTTGACTTCCTGGATGAGAATATCATGCTAGTGACCAACTGCGCGAAACCTGGACTGTATGACGGACCTGAACAAGGATCCTGATGGACTATGGTTTTCGATGGGGCTTCCAACGCTTTGGGTAAAGGAATTGGTGCTGTGATAATATCCCCTGAAGGTTTCCACACTCCTTTCACTACCAGACTATGCTTCGATTGTACAAACAATATGGCTGAGTACGAAGCATGCATTTTGGGTCTGAAGGCTGCCATTTATTTGAGGATCAAGCATTTGAATATGTTTGGGGATTCTTCTCTAGTGATTAGCAAAGTAAAAGGAGATTGGGACACTAAGAACCCTAATCTCATACTTTACAAAGAGCTTGTGCTATCTCTGATTCCCTACTTTGAAGAGGTCGCATTTGAACACTTCCCTAGGGAAGAAAATCAGCTGGATGACGCTTTGGCAACAATGTCTTTGATGTTCAAGGTCAAATGGGACAACGAAGCTCCTATGATTATAATTGAGATATTTGACGAACCTGCGCACTGCTATGAGCTCGACGCTGACACAGAAAAGCCATGGTACCATGAGGTGAAGAGATACCTTGAAGTACAAGAGTACCCTAAAGGAGAATCCATCAATGACAGAAATTTCTTACAAAGATTTTCAGCCAAATTCTTCTTAAGTAATGGAATCTTGTACAAACGCAACCATTATTCTACTCTACTCCGATGTGTGGACAAGAAGGGGGCAGAGGAAATTATGGAAGATATGCATGATGGTCTCTTTTGGACTCACTCTAGCGGACATACCATGGCCAAGAAGATCCTGAGAGCTGGCTACTATTGGTCAGCGATGGAGACTGATTGCCATCAACACTCAAGAACTTGCCACAAGTGCCAAATCTATGATGACAAGGTCCATGTACCTCCTATCCCTCTAAACGTCATGACCGCTCTGTGACCATTTGCAATGCTGGGCATTGACATGATTGGAGAGATCAAACCCACTGCTTCCAACGAACATCGCTTCATTCTTGTCGCTATCGATTATTTCACCAAATGGGTCGAAGCCGCCTCATTTTCCTCATACACCAAGAACGTGGTAACCAAATTAATCAAACATAACCTCATCTTCCGCTATGGTATCCCCGAAAGGATCATCACCGACAATGGGACTAGCCTCAACAATATTATGATTACCGAACTTTGCACTCAGTTCAAAATCAAGCATCACAATTCTTCTCCTTATAGACCTAAAATGAATGGCGCAGTGGAAGCGGCCAACAAAAACATTAAGAAGATTGTGTAGAAGATGGTAGTAACCTACAAGGACTGGTATTAGATGTTACCGTTTTCTCTTCATGGATACCGTACTTCAGCTTCGACATCAACTGGGGAAACTCCCTTTTCTTTGGTCTATGGCATGGAAGTTGTTATGCCAGTGGAAGTTCATATTCCCTCATTAAGGATTTAGAATGAGGCCGGCCTAGGCGAAGACGAATGGATTTAGACAAGATTGGATCAATTGAACTTGATCGATGAAAAACGACTGGCTGCTGTTTGTCATGGTCAGATGTACCAAAAATGTATGATCAAGGCTTTCAACAAAAAGATCAAGCCTAGAGTATATCAAGCTGGTGACTTGGTGATAAAGTGCATCATTATTCCACAAGGAGACCCCAGGGGAAAATGGAATCCCACCTACGAAGGGCCATTCGTTGTCAAGAGAGTGTTCTCTGGTGGTGCCAAGATGCGGACTACCATGGATGGTGAAGACTTCCCACTACCTTTGAATACAGACATAGTTAAAAAGTACTACGTATAAGAGACCCGCTAGGTTAACACACCTAGGCAAGATAAGGGCATCCCAGCAAACCAAAAGGTTTGAGCAAAAATTAGGGATATATGCAAAAGATTGTACACCCGACAAGTTGAAAACTCGAAAGGGAGGCTTGGGTTAAAATGGGTATCCTGGTGGGCTGAAAACTCGAAAGGGAAGTCCAGGCAAAAGTTAAGGATTAAAAGCGTATGACTATGTCCCGTGGAATCATCACAATCGACTTTATTACCAAGGTCCGAGTTCAAACTGTCCAAGATCAATCCAATCAACTTTTGTCAATGGCAAGGGATATTCAAAGACATTGGGGTAATAATAGAGTTTGAACGCAATGAGATCACTTCCACATGGCTATTATATTTTTTTTCAATTTTGTTTTACTTTCGACGATTTCCTCTTACTAGGATCTCCGTCTCTTTGTACAAAAACACCTATTCATGGGAAAAATATCAATGCAAATATACTTTGAAGTGCAAGCTTTCTATTTTTGTTTTGAATGCAAAGATGTCCAATGACTAAAATTGAACGAACATATGCATGTGAACATAATTAATACTATTTGGCACATGTGTCCTGATAAGCAGCAACAAGCATCTCTTTAATGTATATGGAATATCCCCACAAAGTTATTTCATTAGCATTATCCCCACAAGGACGGCTACAATAAACCAATCTCCAACGGAGTTACCCACAAAGTATCTTTGCATAGGGTTATCCCCAGCCAGAGTCTCAATCTGTTGACAACTCTCTCCCTAGATAAGTTGATCCTAAAAGAAGAAGCCTTGTGGATCTCTTCCTAAAAGAACTCACCTCGTCAGCAGTTCATCAAGTATTCATCAACAGGGTTTATTTCCCCAACATGGTTTATTTCCCCAACAGGGTTTATTTTCCCAACAAACAACATATAACAAACAACGAACAACAAAATTCCCCGGTATAGTCTATCCTCTCCAGCTTGAGTTTTCCTTTCAGACTATTACAAATCAGAGGGCCACAACCCCTAATCCCAGTAAAGTCGTCAACAAAGTCATTTCTATCTCCAAACGTTGATGTGAAGCCTGGAATCCAACCAGATACCAATTTTAACTTCAGTAAGTTGTTGTGAAGCCTGGATCCGACCAGATAACAGTCAACTTCGTTCGTTCAAAATACTATGAAGCCTGAACCCAAATAGATAATAGTGTAACTTTTCAAATGCTATGAAGCCTGGCCACAACCAGATAATAATACAATTTTCAATCACTATGAAGCCTGGACCCGACCAGATAATAGTGAAACTTTTCAAAATACTATGAAGATTGGACCCGACCAGATAATAATACAACTTTCAGTCACTATTGAAGCCTGGCCCCGACCAGATAATAGTATAACTTTCAGATACTATAAAGCCTGGACCCGACCATATAATAGTTAATTTTCCAGACACTATGAAGCTTGGACCAGACCCAATAATGGTTTAACTCTTCGAGATATTGAAGAACCTGGACTCAACCAGACAAGGGTTTAACTCCTTTTACCCGATAGAGGTTTCTCCTACCCCAACAAGTTACTGTGAAGCCTGGATCTGACCAAATATCTCTTCAACTTTATCATTTCAGCAAGTTGGTGTGAAGCCTGGACCCGACCAAATATCAGTTTAACTTTATCTTTTTAAGTAAGTTATTGTGAAGCCTGGATACGACCAGATAGAAATTAACTTTATTCCCTCAGAAATTCGTTGTGAAGCCTGGAATCCAACCAGATAACAACTAGTTCCAAGCAAGTTACTGTGAAACCTAGACCCGACCAAATATCAGTTCAACTTTATCTCTTCAGACAAGTTTATTGTGAAGCCTGGAACCGACCAGATAACAATTAATTTCATGCACCTCAAAAATCTGCGAAGCCTGGAATCCGACCAAATAGCAGTTTAACGTTAATAAGTTACTGTGAAGCCTGGATCCGACCAGATAACAGTCCAATTTCAAGAAATTTTCTGCAAAGCCTGGAATCCGACCAGATAACAGTTAATTTATTCTTCCCCGGGAAGTTACTGTGAAACCTGGAACCCGACCAGATAACAGTTGACTTCCTCATCTTCAGTAAGTTGGTATGTGTTGTACCCCAAAATTTGTCCTCTCACTTATCAAGAAATCTCTCACAAGATCTCCTTTGATTCAAGACCGCACTTAGGTTGATCAGCTCAAGACACCTCCTTAAGCACTGATGACTGAAAATTAGTGTTTCAGATTACACAAGGATAATTGAACTTTTAATGCCTCATATGACTTTCATGGATCATTATGGACCCTCAAGAGTGCTCATGTCAAGTTTCAAGTTTTGGATCACATTTTTGCTCAGTCAATTGATCAGTTAACCTAAAAATCAACTGTATTAGAAAAAAGTCAACTATGGCAATTTACAGTCAAACTCATGATTTTTGATCCATATAAACATTATGAACTCATATATGTCATTTGATCAAGTTTGGACCATAATTCCTCAAGATATTTTGATCAGATCATCAAAAGGGAAAAATGGTCAAAATTAGGGTTTTGATTGAGGAAGTGCAATTTCTGATTTTTGACCTAGAAAATGGTTGATTGGTTGGAGACATGATCTCAAGGATTCAATTGCATCATTTTTTATCTAATGGCATGACTCAAAACATTGTTCAAGGTCAATTGATTGATAGTTGATTTTCAGTCAACTGATTAAAAGTCAACTGCACACTGAAAAGTCAAAGTCAAGTGTCAAAGATCATAATTAAACAAAACATTTCAAAACATGAAGCTTATTCATCAAGAAATCAAAAAGTAAATATTTCATTTTTAAAAGTCAAAATTTCTAAACTTAGAAATTTTTCTAAGTGTTGGAAATTTCATATTTTTTCACATCTTTGAGAATATTTTTCACCATGATGCAAGATGATTCAAAGGAAACTTTCAGCATGAATGTTGTAGATCTCAATGAGATATAAAACATTGTAGAACACAACATCTCCTATAAATGCATGTATTTCAAGTTATGATTTTGTGAATACATGTTCATGAAACTTGGAAACTTAGTGAAATTTTGCCCTAGTTTAGGCAGGATTTTGACCTAACTTCATGGCAATTTTTCACATAGTTCCAAGAGGAAATTTCAAAAGTGATCAACATATAGGTTGTATAGGATTTTACAAGCTTTCCAAAATGTTTAAGAACTCATTGAGATCATGCTTGAGCAGAGAGAATCGAAGACAAGAAGTTGGACATTCATTCTTGAATTATAGGTCATTTCCATGATGAACAAGAATTCAAATCCAAGCCTAGGCTACATAATCCAAGCCTAGGCTGCATAATCTTTGCTTTAGAAGCTTAAATCCAAGCATTTAATGCATTGCCCATGCTTAATACCATTTTAGGAAGAAAGGCAACATCTCCATTTTGGAAAAGTGGCTTTTATGCACAAAGTCAATTCTTGAGCTTTGCACTTATTTTCTATTTATCACACACAATCTAAAATACAAAAGAAACTTGTCTAAAGCCTCTAACAAGTTAGACCATGCTTGGATTCGTATGGAAAAATGGAGTAACTTTCATGTTTGCATCTTTCATTTTTGTTGAGAAATGGTGAAGTTACAGGATCCATGGCTGGAGGTTGAAGATGAAGTTGTATTCAGGGCATAACTTGTGTTATATATTTATTGTTGTGTCAATGTTAACGGATGTACAACCACCCCAGTGGCAAAGGTAGCGCGCATGTATGCATAAGGTCAAGGGTTCAACACCCAACGCTACCTTTTGGTGTTATTTTTCAATTTCTGCTCTCTTTTTTTTGTCACAAACACACACGCCTGGTCCTCAATACAGCGGACCTTGGTCTTTTGCTAGCTTCTACCCCCCTGCCTTGCTTCAGCACCCCTTGGCCCATTATTTATTTATTTCATTTTATTTTTATTTTAGTTTATTTTACTTTCATATTTTCATTTTATTATTTTTATTACTAATATTAATTTTTATTATTAATAGAAAAATCCTAAAATATTTATTTTATTATTTTACACCCATGTTTTATTTTTCTTTATAAAAACTAAAAAGAATAAAAACAATTTTCTTAACAAATTAATTTCTTTTTTTAATTAATATTTAGATAATTAGGCTGAATTATTGTATTATATTATTTTCTTGTAAATTAAAATTAATTTGGAAATTTGGTTTATTTTAATTAAATAATTTTTATATTATTCTTAAAACCTTTTCATAAAAAAACCCTAAAAAATCTTTTTTTAGTTAATTTCTTTTCTTAATTAGTTTAAGTTAATTTTATTTGATTTTCATTAATTATTTTCTTAATTAGGTCAAGATTAAAACCCTTCATAAAATCAAATAAAAATCATTTCTTTTTCCATTTTGCATTCTTGCATTTTATCTTCAATTTTGTACAATATTCAATATGATTGTAATAATTAATTAGATTTAATTTTCTTGCAATTCCCTCATTTGTAAATTTGTACACCCCCTCCCCTATTGATGTAATAGCTTAGTATTTTTATTTTTCACAATTTAATGCTTTATATATAAATGATAGTAAATTAGGGTTTGTATGGAAAGATTAAAATCAACAAGTTAGCAAACCCTAATTCAAGATAAACAAGCATGTAAATCAACACACTATTCACACATGCCCCTTTATGGTAAATCCACTTTGTTGCCTTACCAAAATGGCCATGTTATACATGTGAGATATCTTATCAAAAAGCAATAAAAAAAATACAAGATCATAGTCCCTCGATGACGCTATCAAATGTTGCCTTTCAAAATGATCTTAGTCCCTAAAAGAGAATTGCTAAGATATCTCACAACATTGTTATCATGGCTATATGATGACCCACGCCCATCCCTTTACATCCAAAGATAGGGTTTCTTACCAAATCAATGGTAAGATAACAATATCAAATGAAGGGAAGAAATGAACTAAGACGTTTGAGTAGGTAGATTGTTCCTAGTTGCCCGCTCAATTTCAAATCAAACACTCTTGCTTATCTTCAAAACAAACACCAACACTTTCAAAAAAACCTTTCAAAACACTTTCCAAACTTGAAACATTTTTAAAAGATTAACACTTTGTATACGTTATTACCAACGAGAACTATTACAAAGTTTGCCTAAACGATAACGCCTTTTCAAAATACTTTCAAAAACCACACAAAGCACATTTTGAAACAAAAGCAAGTGATCTAGCAAAAAACTAAGAGCCCATAGATAACTATGGATGAAAGGGTGCTAACACCTTCCCTTTTCATAATCTACCCCCCAAACTCAAGAAATAATCTCAAAGGTCTTTCCTGTTCTTTTCAGCCTTTCCTTTTGGATAAAAGAAAAGTCGGTGGCGACTCTTGCTAACCGCAATATTTGCGATAAAACGCAAAATGCCTAAGTCAGTTCTCCCACCGTATCACAGAACTGGCGACTCTGTTGGGGAAATTTTAAAAGTGGGGTTACCTTAGGGCTAGATCACCTTTACTTGCTTTCATTATTTGACTTGTATGCTTTATATTTTGGTTCTTTGTTTGGGATTAAATCCTCTACCCGGATTTGGGATACCTTATAGGTAAGTAGCAGTACATTGTGGAAACTGTATGGGGTATATCGACATGGTCTAAGAAATAGCTACGTTAGTGTGACATATTTGTGGGTACCGGTAGCCCTTGAGTAGTCAAGGAGAATATGGGGCCGGTGAGTGATGTCATGAAACATAACTGACTTTAGAACCTTTACTTGATCAACTTGGCCATTAGGACGTAGTGAGATGACCAGCTTTGGTGCAGTCTGAAGTTGGTAGATACTCGATACTACACTCATTGAGGTTTAGTTTTAGGATATTTCGGTCGCCATGAAAGAGGCTTATGCTGAAACAATTCCCGAGAAGATAAACCAGTGACATTGAGCTCCTTTAAAACTCAATTACTATTTCTAGGACAGTTTTGAGCCAACTAAACTTCAAGAGGGTACTTACCTATGAGACTCCATGCAAGCCTAAACCTAAGGACTTGTTTGTCTTGTTTGTATATATTTACTTGTACATGACATCATAAACATCATAACATCATAACATCATACTCATACTCACTAACCATTTCAAGGATTTTTGGGATTTATCTTTGTTCTATTTTGTAGGATATGACTTCTATTTGCAGGAAAACCATTCAAGTCAAACTCGTAAGGATCCCTTCTCAACTCAAAGAGTTAACATCAAGGGTTCCTGAGAATTAACCATTTACCGAAAGACATGGTCGCCTCTTAAACTTGGTTACCTCTAACACTGATGAAGATATGATGAAGGTGCTCTTCTAATTCTTTGATCCTCTACACCATTGCTTCACTTTTCCCGATTATCAACTTATGCAAAATTTGGAAGAATTCTCCCAACTCTTGAGGATTCCCATTCTCAATCAACTACCCTTCAATGGTACAGAAAGAGATCCAAAACCTGAAGAGATTACTCAAGCCCTACACTTGCAACAATCTGATATCACAACTAATTGGGAAACAAGGAGCGGTGTCAAAGGTTTCTTAGCTAAGTTCTTGTTTGAGAAAGCTCAAGATTTTTGGAACTCCTTGGACTTACAAGTTTTTGAGGAAATTGTGGCCCTTCTCATCTATGGGATGGTTTTGTTTCCAAATCCTGACCAACTCATAGATGTAAACGCAGTCAAAATCTTCATGTCTCGTAACTCGATGCCTACTTTGTTAGGAGACATCCTACATTCTTTTCACTCTCGCACTATGAGGAAGAGAGGTATCCTCATGTGTTGTACTCCTATCTTGGAAAGATGTTTTATTTCGAATCTTCCCCAATTTGTATTAAAGAATGACCAAGGTTCAAGGTGGTCCCATAGGTTGATGACGCTCAGACATTCAAATATTCATTGGTGTTCTCGATCTTTGGAGAATGTTACTATCGTCGACCATTGTGGAGAATTCCCTAATGTCCCCTTAATTGGCATTATAGGAGGTATCACTTACAACCCCTGCTCGGCCTTACGAAAATCTGGTTACGCCCGAGGGGATGGTCCACATGAGATGCTTATCCAAGGAGTGGTATTAGACTACGAGAATGACAATCAAGGTTATCGTTAGAGGTTTATCCGAGCTTGGAGGATGTTGAAAAAAGTGGATAGCAAGACACTAGGACACAAGAATTACATTCCCCTCGAGCCTTACCTTAAATGGGTGCGAGCTCGTGCTCAGAAACTTGTGATGCCTTATCCTTCCATCTTACCAGTCATCATGAAGCCTATGGTTGAAGGAGATATCCCGTACACCATCCTCTATCCCGACATGCCTACCTCTCTCGAAGACTTGCAAAAGGGTGGGATTCAGCTGAAGGAAGAGCGTGATACTTTTGAAGCTCAATTCTATGCTAGTGAGAATAGGGTCTTGGAGCTTATGAAGCAGCTACAAGAAGAGAAAAGTGTGAACGCCTATCTCGCGCCGAAGACGATGTGTTCAGTCTTTTTATCTTAGAGAGTTATTTTGTAAGCCCAAGAGGCATGATGTAATCTTTCTTGTTTTGTTTAATGAAAATTGAAGTTTGTTCATTCTTTTGTCTATACAAATTTAAATCTCATTAATCCTTGAAATTATTTGCATGTACATATTCCATGCATCATAACATGTCAGGTTTTCGCATAACAAGTTTCCTTATCTTTCTGCTGTTTATTTCAGCAAGATGGATCTAGAGAAAAATGTGAAGGATCTCCAAGCCCAAAATTCTCAGTTCCAGGAAACTCTACTAGCCCTAGCCAAGAGGGCAGCAAGATATGATGACTTTGCTAGCCATTAAGAAGAAGCCAAAGAAGAAATCTCTACTCAACATGGGTCGAAGGTTCAAGGAGACAGTCCGTCAAATCCCAGTAGGAGGAGACTCATCTGAAGAGGATGAGAACCAGATTGGTGAGGACAAGTACTCAGGCTGATGATGATTATTTCGACAAGCAGTGTCCACCCGCCGATGTCAAATACAAGCAATTAGAAGACACATTGAAAGCTGTTGAAATCCAAGCCGTCCCCGGTTTAGATTTTGATGATTTGGGTTTGATCTCTGGGGTAGTCATCCCCCACAAATTTAAAATACCAATCTTTGCAAAATATGACGAAGTTTCTTGTCCAAAACTCCATCTAAAATCTTATATGCGCAAGATATAGCCGCACACTGCTGATAAGAAGCTCTGGGTTCACTTTTTCCAAGAGAGCTTGGATGGAACACAACTTGAATGGTTTTATCAGTTAGATGGTTCCCGTATCAATACTTGGGAGGATTTAGCTACTGCCTTCTACCATCAGTATCAGTATAACACCGACTTGGCGCCAACGAGGGTTCAACTACAAGATATAACCATGGGAACTAATGAAGGATTTAAGGAATATGCACAAATGGAGAGACCTCGCCAGTAGGGTTTAACCACCCTTGACTGATAGGGAGCACATCGACATGTTCATGGGCACGTTATTTGGTCCATTCTTTAATCTGTTGGTTGGCTGCTCTTCTTCTGGTTTCACCGAATTAATCTTAACCGGGGAAAGAGTTGAAAGTGGAATCAAAAGTGGGAAGATCTCTGTGGCATCTACCTCCACTTCAAATCCTATCAAGAAACCTTTTGCTGCAAAAAAGGAAGTTAATGCTGTGTACGGGGCGAGGGCCCATACCAAGAAGAATGATCATCTGTCTGTCAATGTTGTCCAAATCTCTAATCCAACTCTTACTCCAAGACCATATGCAAATCATCAACATTTTGAAACTCCAAGAAGACAATTTTCGACGTTAGGCATGTCATTGTCTCAAGCCTTACAACATTTTCTCAAGGCTAATTTGGTGACATTGCGTGACCCTCCTGCCAACCCTAATACATCGTCACCAAAGTATAATCTGAATGCTAAATGTGCTTACCACTCAAGCAGCCCCGGGCACGAGACTGACCAGTCCTGGGCCTTGAAGAACAAAATTCAGGATTTGATTGATAAAAAAACTATTAAGTTTGATCCTCCTCCAACTTCTAATGTAATCACCGGTTCAATGCCGAAGCATGACAAGGGTGTTAATGCTGTTAAATATACAATTTTTATTGCCTCTGTTGAAGAATTGACTAATCTGCTGAATATAATAAAAAAGAATCTGTTGAAAGCTGGGATTTTCCCTGGATGTGTAATAGACTGTGTGTGTTGTATAAGACAATTCAATGGACGTGGAGGGCTGAAGAAGGGCATATAATGCCTGATGGATAGCCACGCAATTCTATTTGAGAAAACCCCACTTACCAAAAGTTTGACTAACAAATGTGAAGACCTCTCCATTATTACCATCTCAAACAAGCCTCTTAGGATCACCTCCAAAGGTCCTATTAGGATTTCAAATGAACCAACTGTTGCTCCCTTAATAATTCCCAATCCCGGACCAATTCCCTACTCTTCAAATAAAGCGCTACCATGGAATTATAGTGCTAAGGTGTTCTATCATGGGATTAAAAAAGATGCCTGGATCGAAGAAGAAAAATATGACAATGTCGGTAACATAGTTAGCTCAAGCAAAGTAACTAGAACTGGGAGAATATTTTCACCCAATATCTAACCACCAGTTGTTACAAAGGCGCCCATCCGCATTACTTCGTCCAAGCCAAGTACCATACAAGAGGGAAGGAAAAAAGTTGTTGAGTAGGTTATAACTGAAATACCCTCCAAGGACGTTGCTGATGAAGAACCCTCCGCTCGTGAGATGGACGAGATCTTGAAGATAATAAAAAGAAGTGACTTCAAGATTGTGGAACAGTTGGGGCAAACCCCTTCTAAGATTTCAATGTTATCATTGTTGCTTTGTTCCGATGCCCATGCTCGGATATTAATCAAGTTCCTAAAAAAGGCTCATGTCCCCCATGAGACAACAATGGACCAATTTGAGAATTGCATGGCTAGCCTGATAGCTGATAATGGTATGGGATTTTCAGATGCTGACGTAACACCTCTTGGGAAGAATCACAATAAATCTTTACATGTTTCTGTCGAGTGAAAAGGGACTACCTTAGCACATGTGCTAGTCGACACTGGTTCTTCTCTAAATGTATTACCCAAGGGGGCGTTAGACCGTCTAGACTGTGAAGGTTTAGTTTTGAAGCAAAGAGATATCATTGTAAGGGCATTTGACGGGTCAAAGAGGACTGTTCATGGGGAAGTAGATCTTACAATCAAAGTGGGCTCCCAAATCTTCAACTCCACCTTCTATATTATGGATATTCGTCCTTCTTATTCTTGTCTGTTGGGTCGCCCATGGATCCATAAAGCTGGGTCAGTAACCTCAACTCTCCATCAGAAACTCAAATATCCAATCAAGGGGAGAATAATCACCGTCTACGGAGAAGAAGAGTTTATGGTAAGCCACCTTAACTCGTTCAAATACGTAGAGATGGATGGAGAATTCTTTGAGACCCCGTGTCAAGCCTTTGAGGTTATTCCACTCATGATTGCTGTTACTAAATGTTCCTCTGATGAGTCTAAAGCTGTTAAAGCCATACAGAAGATGGTCTCAGTCAAAGATGCTCGTACGACAATTGAAGAAGGAAACTGTGATACTTGGGGGAAACTCCTCGATATCCCTTTTAAAGCGGAAAAATTTGGTTTGGGCTTCACCATCAAAGCTCAGAATGAAGTGAGGCGTGCCCGTGCTGGAGTGCCACCTCTTCGCATTGGAAGCCATGAAGTCAACGCCATGGGTGATTCTGATGAAGAAGCTGCATTTGAAGATTGGGTGTACCTAACTACAACGAAGCTTAAGAACTGGCATACAAAGGACTTTGTGTCCATCTCCTTCATTGAGGAGTAATCTACTTGTTATTGCTTTTCTTTCAATTCAAGAACATTTTGTCTGTAATATTCAACAATGACTTTTAAGCCATGTGCCTGGCCCGGGGAACTTTGGTCCATTTGTCAAAGGTTTTATTTATGTTCATCTAATCATATGATCATTCAGTACATTGGACTCTTTTTGCATTCAAATATTTGTGTTCATTGTCTTTCCTTTCTTTCCAATACATTTTTTCAAAAAAAATATAGCCATGTATCTTACATGCACACACACATATTCTCGCAGGTCCTCATCCACTCTGGATCCTATTGCCATTGACTCTACTATTTCCGACTATGACTTCGAATGTCTAATCAACCAAGCCGAAGACGAAGGCGAGGAAGATTGTGAAATACCGGGAGAACTAGCAAGACTTCTATTACAAGAGGAAAACGCTATTCAACCACACGAAGAGTCAGTTGAAATCATCAATCTGGGTACTGAGTCAGATAAGAAGGAAATCAAGATCGACGCTAATTTGGAAAACAATGTCAAGAGCAGGTTGGTTCAGATGTTGGATGATTATGTGGAAGTATTTGCTTGGTCTTATGAAGATATGCCTGGGTTAGATACCGACATCGTAGTTCATCGTCTGCCAACAAAAGAAGACTGTCCTCCTGTCAAACAAAAGGTTCGTTGCATGAGGCCTGCTATGTATGAGAAGATCAAAGCTGAAGTAATGAAACAGTTTGATCCAGGGTTCCTAGCTGTGACATCCTATCCCCAATGGGTTGCCAATATGGTGCCAGTGCCGAAAAAGGGCGGAGAAGTTCACAGGTGCGTAGACTATAGGGATTTGAATAGGGCAAGCCCCAAGGATGACTTCCCTCTACCACACATTGACGTCTTGGTCGATAATACTGCTCAGCATAAAGTATTCTCTTTTATGGACGGTTTCTCCAGCTATAATCAGATAAGGATGTCTCCCGAAGACATGGAGAAGACTACTTTCGTTACGCAATGGGGCACCTTCTGCTATAAGGTCATGCTGTTCGGATTGAAGAATTCAGAGGCAATGTATCAAAGGGATATTGTAGCTTTGTTTCATGACATGATGCATCATGAAATAGAGGTCTATGTGGATGATATGATTGCCAAATCACAAACTGAAGAAGAACATCTCAATCACCTGTATAAACTATTCGAAAGGCTAAAAAGTATAAGCTGAGGTTAAACCCTAACAAGTGAACGTTTGGAGTACGATCTGGAAAGCTTCTAGGTTTTGTTGTCAGTAACAAAGGCATTGAAGTTGATCCTGCCAAGGTAAAGGCCATCCAAGAAATGCCAGTCCCTCATTCTGAAAAGGAAGTTAGAGGATTCTTGGCTCGTCTCAATTACATTGCCTGCTTCATATCACACTTAACTACTTCTTGTGATCCAATATTAAAACTCTTGAAGAAAGATCAGGTAGTCAGATGAAATGATGAGTGACAAGCTGCCTTCGACAAAATCAAAGAATTCCTACAAGAACCTCCTATTCTCATGCCTCTAGTTGAAGGAAGACTCTTGATCATGTACCTGGCAGTACTAGAGAACTCTATTGGGTGTTGTTGTACCCCAAAATTTTCCCTCTTATTTCATCAACATTTCTCATCACAAGACTCTTGGAACTCAAGATCAAGCTAGGGTTAGCTCTGCTCAAGACACCTCCTTGCACTGTTGACCTAAATTAGGGTTTGAGTTTACACAGTGATGTTTTGACCTACAATGCCCAAATTGACTTTCATACTTCATGTTGGACTCACAAGTTTGTCCATACCAAGTTTCAAGCCTTGATTCAAATTTTTGCCCAGTCAATTGGACAATTGACCTAGAAATCAGTTGTATTTGGGAAAAAGTCAATTGTGGCTAATTGACAGTCAAACCTCATGAAATTTTGACCCATATCAACATTATGAACTCATATGAACCATTTGATCAAGTTTGGATCACAATTCCACAAGAAATTTGACCAGATCACCAAAAGGGCAAAATGGTCATTTTTAGGGTTTTGACTGTACAAAGGCAATTTTTGACTGTTTGACCTAGACAATGGCAAATCAAGCTCAACCATGGACTCAAGGACTCAATGACATTTTCTTGAACCATTCAACAAGTTCAAAAGATCTCAAATGCATAGGATGGACATATGAATTTTTTAGTCAACTGATCAAAATTTAACTATATACTGAAAAGTCAAACTTTGACTTTTTGGTCAAAATCAAGTGCCAAGGGTCATTTTTCATCAAGACATGTAAAATTTTGAAACTTGTTCATCAAGAAACCCAAAAATGCAAATTAGGGTTTAAAAGGGAAAATTTTCATAACTTAGAATTTTTCTAAGTTATAAAATTTCTTATTTTTTCCTAACTTTGTCCCATTTTTTCACCAAGATGCAAATGGATTCAAAAGAAACTTGCAACATTAAAGTTGTAGTACATCACAAAGTATAAAACTTTTATTCACAAAGTTTTCTCAAAAGAAGCTTGTATCTCAAGTTATGATTTTTGGAACAAGGTTACCTAAAACTTTTAACTTAGAAAAATTTTGCCCTAATTTAGGCAGGATTTTGACCCATCTTCTTGGCCATTTTTCACATAGTTACACTTGGAGTTTCAAGTTTCATTTCAAATATGGATTATATTACATGTTGCAAGCTTTCCAAATTGTCCAAGAACTCCTCAAACACCTTTGTGGTTAGAGAGAATCAAATGCTTGAAGTTGGCAAAAACCCACTTTGATCCATGGCCAATACATGTTCATACAACTTGCATTTTCAAACCAAACTAGCTTAGTACATGATTACAAGCCTCTAAACCAATTCACACTACAAAATTGAATGCAAATACATTGGATATTGGCATTGTTCTGATCAAAAGAGCTTTGTACAATGAACATTGCCATTTTAAGCATAAAGGCCACACTTCCATTTTCATAAAGCATGAACTTTTGCAAAGTTGTCTTTCTTGAGATTTGAACTTCTTTCTTTGCAGCAAAAAGGTTCCAAAAACTTAGGTAAAGGTACCAGGAGTTGGTGCATGCTTGGAGATAGCCTGTACAGGCCTATCACACTTCACTTCCAACTTTGCTTTCAAAACAAGTAAAAGGGCCAAAAGCTTATATCTCTCATATCTGATAAAACCAATAAGAACAAAGTTGTCAAACAAGTTTTGCATATCCTCACAAGTCAGAAGCACAATCCTTTCACCCCTAAAGCACCCTCATACTCCAAAACACCATTTTTCTGCAAAACAGGGCAAACCCTGCAGAACCACCTCCATCTCCACTTTCCCTCGTGCGTTTTGCCTCAAACTTGTTCCAATATCTTCCATTCAACTCACCTGAACTATCCCAGACCTCCATTGCTAGCTGTAACACCATTAACACACATTGCCATTTTTGTTTGAAAGCTTTGCAGGTTGAGTTCTGTAGCACGATTCAGGCTACTTCAAAACAAGCCAAACATTGGGAAATCTTCAGTGGACCTCAGGCAAGCTCAAAAGAACCTCAAGCACCCTTGGAAGTTGCTGCATTGTCCAGCTCGAAGTCAACTGAAACAGGTATTTCATGAACTTCTATCTCTCTATTTAGGAATAGTTAGACTTAGGTTTGTGAATGAAAGATGTTGTATTCATAGCCCTGAAACCATACATGTGCTTAGTTTTCATTTATATTAATCGTGCTAGGAGAATTTTGTTCATGAAATTTCTGAAAAAACTAGGTTAAGAATTAGGGCCAGAGAAATTCTCTCTGGTCTTTGAGAGTTAGCTTAAGTTTTTTATATGGTTAGATTCGTTATTTGATGCTCTACAAGTTTCATGTTATGAGTTTTGTCAAAAAAGCAAGGAATCAGGAGATAGCATTTTGTGTACAAAGCGCGTGTTTTGGTTTGAACTGAGAAAGAAGATGAAGTTGATTGGGCTGGGCCTGGTTGTTTTTACTTCTAACACCTGCCTTTTCAGTTTACACCCCCTGACCCATTTCTTTGTATATTTGTCATTTTTGTATTTTTATTTTTATTCTGACTTTATTATTTTATGTCCAAATATAAAAAATGCCAAAAAATTATTTTTATATATTTTTCATATTTATTTGATATTTATTTTTATTTTACTAGTATAAAAGTGTTTAAATACTTTATATTCTTTTTATTAAAACTTAAAAACAATGTGAAAAATATGTTTATTTTCATTCATTATTTTATACACATTTGAAAATATTATCTTGAAAAATATACCTTTTTGTAAATAATTTATTTTATTTTTTATACACACTTAATATATTTAATATATTTAATACATATATATACATATTTTATTAATTAATTAGGACAAAAAACACAAAAATAATATATTTTTATTTTTATTAATATTTTATACTAAAAATACCATTTTTTCAATATACTTATATTTTTGTACCAATTAATACATTATTGTATATAAATAATAAATAATACTATTTATTTAAGAAATTAGGGTTTTGCCTAAAAAACAAAATAATTGAAATTAACTTTTTATTTATTAGCATTTCACATTAAAAATACTTTTTACATACATAAAAACATTTTTTGCATAATACACTTTATTCAATATTTATTTATCGTATTTATTTAAATATTGTACATTTAAATATTATGCCTTGTACATTCAATTTGGTTGTAATAATTTAGGATTTAATTTCTTGCAAAATAATTCCCAATTCAAATTTGTACCCCCCTCCCTATATCATGTTGTAATTGTGTAGAATTTAAAATTCTCGCACCTTTATGCTTTCAATTATGCCATGATTAGACCTAGGGTTTGTATGCAAAATAAAATCAACAATTAGTTTGACCTAATCCAAGATAACAATGCATGAAAACAAACACAATGCACACTTGCACCCCCAGGGTTACAATCCACTTGTTGCCTTCAAAAATGGGCCATGGTATGCATGTCAAGTACTTTGGCAAAACAAAAACAAAACAAAAGATCATAGTCCCTCGATGACGCTATCTTGGTTGCCTATACAAAATGATCTAGTCCCTCAAGAAAATTGCCAAAAAATACTTGACACTATTGCTATCATGGTCTATACGATGGCCCGCGTCTGTCCCGTTTAACATCCTAACACAAGGTTGTTCACCAAATACAATGGTGAAACAACACTATTAAAAGGGTTAAAACATAAGAAAGATCTTTGAGTAAAATAGGGTAGATAACTCTTAGTTACTTGATCAAAGCTTGCAAAAACATCCTTGCTATCTTCAAAGCACACTCCACAACACAATTTCAAAACCCTACTTTCAAACATTGAAAACTTTTCAAAAGACAAAAACACCTTTGTATACATTCAAAAAAGAATCATTACAAAGGTCGCCACAATGATGGCCTCTTTTTAAAACATCTTTCAAAACCACACACAAAGCACCATTTCAAACAATTGAAAAGCAAAGCAAGTGATCTAAGCAAGTAACTAAGAGCCCGTGGATAACCATGGATAGAAAGGGTGCTAATACCTTCCCTTTCTATAATCTACTCCCCGAACCCAAGAAAACATCTCAAAGGTTTTTCCTGTGCTTTTTGACCTTTCCTTAGGATAAAATAAAAAGTCGGTGGTGACTCTTGCTAAACCGAAACATTTGCAAACACAAACGCAAAATCCCAAGTCAGTTCTCCCACCGTATCACAGGTGTATTTTGGGCCAACATGATGAGTCTGGCCAAAAAGAGCATTATATTTATTACATGAGCAAAAAGTTTACCGACTGTGAAACCAGATATTCACTGCTCGAGAAAACCTGCTGCGCTCTGGCATAGGCTGCTCGCCAGCTAAGACAGTATATGTTGACTCATACCACTTTGTTGATTTCTAAGATGGACCCAATCAAGTACATCTTCGAGAAACCTGCCCTTTCCGGACGGATAGCCAGATGGCAAATGATCTTGACTGAGTATGACATTCAATACACTATGCAAAAGGCCATCAAAGGAAGCGTACTAGCTGATCATTTGGCCCATCAAGTTGTAGACGATTATCAATCAATGAACTTCGACTTCCCTGATGAGAATATCATGCTGGTAACCGACTATGCGAAACCTGGACCATATGACGAACCTGAACAAGGATTCCGATGGACTATGGTCTTCGATGGGGATTCCAACTCCTTAGGTAACGGAATTGATGTTGTAATCATCTCTCCTGAAGGTTTCCACACTCCTTTCACTGCCAGACTATGCTTCGATTGTACAAACAATATGGCCGAGTATGAAGCGTGCATCTTGGGGCTGAAAGCTTCCATTGACCTGAGGATCAAGCATTTGAATCTGTTTGGGGATTCCGCTCTAGTGATCAGCCAAGCAAAAGGATATTGGGACACTAAACACCCTAATCTTATCCCTTACAAGGAACTTGTGCAATTCCTATATCCTTACTTTGAAGAGATCACTTTTGAGCACTTCCCTAGGGAAGAAAATCAGTTGGTTGACGCTTTGGCAACCATGTCTTCAATGTTCAAGGTCATATGGGATAACGAAGCCCCTATGCTTAAAATTGAAAGATTCGAAGAACCTACACATTGCTGTGAGCTTGACACTGACGCGGAAAATCCATGGTACCATGAGGTGATGAGATATCTTGAAGCACAAGAGTATCCAGAGGGAGCATCCATCAATGACATAAAATTCTTACGAAGATTTTCAGCCAATTTATTCCTAAGCAACAGAATATTATACAAGCGCAACCATGACTCCACTCTACTCCGATGTGTCGACAAGAAGGAGGCAGATGAAATCATGGAAGACATGCACGATAGTCTCTTTGGTACTCACTCAAGTGGACATACGATGGCTAATAAAATCTTAAGAGCTGGATATTATTGGTCAACAATGGAGACTAATTGCCATCAACACTCGAGGACTTGTCACAAATGTCAAATCTATGCTGACAAGGTCCATGTGCCTCCTATCCCTCTGAATGTCATGACAGCCCCGTGGCCATTTGCAATGTGGGGCATTGATATGATTGGAGAGATCAAGCCAACTGCTTCCAATGGACATCGTTTCATTTTGGTCGCTATTGATTATTTCACCAAGTGGGTCGAAGCCGCCTCTTTTTCCCTGGTCACTAAGAATGTGGTAGCCAGATTCATCAGATACAACCTCATCTGCCACTATGGTATCCCCAAAAGGATTATAACCGACAATGGGACTAACCTCAACAATGCTATGATTACTGAGCTTTGCACTCAGTTTAAGATCAAGCTTCACAATTCTTCTCCATATAGACCGAAAATGAATGGCGCAGTCGAAGCGGCTAATAAAAATATCAAGAAGATTGTGCAGAAAATGGTGGTGACCTATAAGGATTGGCATGAGATGTTTCCGTTTGCTCTACATGGTTACTGCACTTCAGCTAGAACATCAACTGGGGCAACTCCCTTTTCTCTAATATATGGCATGGAAGTTGTTTTCCCAGTGGAAGTTCAGATTCCCTTGCTGAGGATTATGAATGAAGCAGGTTTAAGCGAAGACGAGTGGATTCAAACGAGATTGGATCAGGTGAAATTGATCGACGAAAAACGATTGACTGCTGTTTGTCATGGTCAGACGTACCAAAAACGTATGATCAAGGCTTTCAACAAAAAGATCAAGCCTCGAGTAAATCAAGTTGGTCACTTGGTGATAAAACGTAACATTCTACCACAAGGCGACCCCAGAGGCAAATGGACTCCCAACTACGAAGGGTCGTTTCTCATCAAGAGAGTGTTCTCTGGCGGTGCCATGATGCTGACTACCATGGATGGTGAAGACTTTCCACATCCTATAAACGCGGACATAGTTAAAAAATACTACGCATAAGAGACCCGCTAGGTTGACACACCTAGGCAAAATAAGGGCATCCCGATAAACCAAAAAGGTTGGGCAAAAATTAGGGATATATGCAAAAGATTGTACACCTGTCAGGTTGAAAACCCAAAAGGGCGACTTGGACAAAAATGGGTATCCTGGTGGGCTGAAAACCCGAAAGGGCGGTCCAGGAAAAAGTTAAGGATTGAAAGCGTATGACTATTTCCCATGGAATTACCACAGTCAGTTTTATCACCAAGGTCCAAGTTCAAACGGTCCAAGATCAATCCAATCAACTTTTGTTAACGACAAGGGGGAATTCAAAGACATTGGGGCAATAGTAGAGTTGGAAGGCAATGAGATCATTTCACATGGATATTTGTTTTTGTTTTCAATTTTGTTTTCCTTTCGACGATTTCCTCTTACTAGGATCTCCGTCTCTTTGTACAAAAACGCCTATTCGTGGGCAAAATATCAATACAAATATACTTTGAAGTGAAAACTTTCTGTCTTTGTTTTGAATGCAAACTTGTCCAATAACTAAAATTGAATGAACATATGCATATGAACATAATTAAAACTGTTTGGCACATATGACCTAAGCAGTAACAAGCACCTCTTTAATGAATATGGAATACCCCCACTGAGTCATTTCATCAACGTCCTCCTCAACAAAGCTACTCACAAAGTCTCTTTGCATAGGATAATCCTCAATAGAGTCTCAATCTCTCGGCAGCTCTCTTTCCAACTAAGTTGAATTTTACAAGTAGAAGCCTCGTGGATATCTTCCTAAAAGGAACTCACTTCCCCAACATGGTTTATTTCCCCAACAAACAACGAGTAGCATAACTCCCCAGCTGAGTACAAAGTTCCCCAAATTTGGTCTATCTTCTCCAGCTGATCCTGTTACCCCCAGCTGAGTATACCTCCCAAAGCTGAGTTTGTCCTTCTCGACTGGGTCTACACTCTCCAACTTGAGTTTGCCTTTCAGATTACTACAAATCACAAGGCCACAACCCCTGATCCCCAGTAAATTCATCAACAAAACCTTTACTATCCCCAAAGGTTACTATGAAGCCTGGACCCAACCAGATAATAGTCAACTTCTCAACTCACTGTAAAGCCTGGACCCGACCAGATATTAGTTTGACTTTATCAATTGCTGAAACCTGGACCTGACCAGATAACAATTTGAGTTTCTGAAACCTGGACCCGACCAGATAACAGTTAATCTAAGATACTATAAAGCCTGGACCCGACCAGATGACAGTTTAACTCTTCAAAATATAGAAGAACCTCGACTCAACCAGACCAAGGTTTAACTTCTTTCCCCCAGTAGAGTTTGCCTCTACCACAACAAGTTGTTGTGAATCCTGGATCCGACCATATAGCAATTACTCTCATAAATTCATTGTGAAACCTGGAATCTGACCAAATAACAACTAAATCCCCAAATAGTTTATTGTGAAGCCTGAACCCGACCAGATAACAATTAACCCCATCAACCCTAGAAATCTGCAAAGCCTGGACCCGACCAGATGCCAGTTTTCAAACAAGTTATTATGAAACCTGGAGCCCGACTAGATAACAAATAACTATGATCCCCAGAGAGACACTGTGAATCCTGGACCCGACCAGATAAATAGTACAACTTTCCAAAAACCATGAAACCTGGACCCGACCTGATAATAGTTACCATTTCCAGTTACTGTGAAGCCTAGATTTGACCAGATAACAGTTAACTTCTGTATCCCCAGCAAGTTGTTGTGAAGCCTGGATCCGACCAGATAGCAATTCAATTTCAAGAAATTTTTTGCAAAACCTGGAACCCGACTAGATAACATTTAATTTGTCTCTTTCCCAAGTAAGTTGCCATGAAGCCTGGGCACGACCAGATAGCAGTTGACTACTTCATCCTCAGCAAATTATGACGCCTGGATCCGACCAGATAACAACTAATGTTCAAGAGATATTCCCCAGCAGAAGCATCCTTTTAACAAAGTTTGAAGATAATACATTCTTCATCCCCAACGGGAATCCGAGAGTCAACTTCCCAAAACTCGTCAGAACAGTCAGGGATTTATTTTCCCTGACAAAAACATACATCTCATTTAGCATAATACCACATCTACTGAACATCATGCATACATCTGCATTTTACTAATTCTTTTTCTCATATGTAAAACATCAAGTTTTAGTATAAATCAATAAGAGATTTGTGCTGATACTTCTTCCATTGTTTACCAACATTCCTCCAAATGAAATTTATAAGCCCATTCATAATCCATCTTCGAGTGCAAATTTCTGGGCACTTTAAATGTTCAATCATCTTTCACCTTCAAGTCACGAATTACAGATCCGCCAATCAAACTCTTCAGGTTTAAGAAGATTGAACAGGGGAAGTTGTTGTACCACAAAATTTACCCTCTCATTTATTAAGTAATATCTCACAAGAACTTCTTTGATTCAAGACTGTGCTAAGGTTGATCAGCTCAAGACACCTCCTCAAGCACTGATGATTGAAAATTAGGGTTTGAGATTGCACAAGGATAATTGAACTTTTAATGCCTCATATGACTCTCATGGATCATTTTGGACCCTCAAGATTGCTCATGTCAAGTTTCAAGTCTTGGATCACATTTTTGCTCAGTCAATTGATCAGTTGACCTAAAAATCAACTATATAGGAAAAAAGTCAACTATGCTCAATTTACAGACAAACTTCATGATTTTTGATCCATATCAACATTATGAACTCGTATATGTCATTTGATCAAGTTTGGAGCATAATTCCTCAAGAAATTTGATCAGATCATCAAAAGGGCAAAATGGTCAAAATTAGGGTTTTAATTGAGGAAGTGCAATTTCTGATTTTTGACCTAGAAAATGGTTGATTGGTTGGAGACATGATCTCAAGGATTCAATTGCATCATTTTTTACCTAATGGAATGACTCAAAACATTTCTCAAGGTCAATTGATTGATAGTTGATTTTCAGTCAATTGATCAAAAGTCAACTGCACACTGAAAAGTCAAACTTTGACTTTTTGGTCAAAGTCAAGTGGCAAAGATCACAATTTATAAAAACATTTCAAAACATGAATCTTATTCATCAAGAAATCAAAAAGTCAAGATTTCATTTTGAAAAGTCAAAATTTCTAAACTTAGAAATTTTTCTAAGTGTTGGAAATTTCATATTTTTTCACAACTTTGAGAATATTTTTCACCATGATGCAAGATGATTCAAAGGAAAATTTCAACATGAAAGTTGTAGATCTCAATGAGATCTAAAAAAATTTAGAATACAACTTCTCCTATAAATACATGGATTTCAAGTTATGATTTTGTGAATACATGTTCATGAAACTTGGAAACTTAGTGAAATTTTGTCCTAGTTTAGGCAGGATTTTGACCTAACTTCATGGAAAATTTTCACATAGTTCTAAGGGAAATTTTCAAAAGTGATAAACATAGATGTTGTATAGGATGTTATAAGCTTTCTAAAATATCCAAGAACTCATTGAGATCATGCTTGAGCAAAGAGAATCGAAGACAAGAAGTTGGACATTCATTCTTGAATTATAGGTCATTTCCATGATGAACAAGAATTCAAATCCAAGCCTAGGCTGCATAATCTTTTCTTTGCAGGCCTAAAAATTGTTTGGCACTGCATAATTAAATGTTTACACAGCTGTTAGAAGCTTTAATCCAAGCATTCAATGCATTGCCCATGCTTAATACCATTTTAGGAAGAAATGCAACATTGCCATTTTGGAAAAGTGACTTTTATGCACAAAGTCAATTCTTGAGCTTTGCACTTATTTTCTTCTGATTACACACAATCTAAAAGCCATAAGAAACTTGTCTAAAGCCTCTAACAACTCAGACCATGCTTGTACTATGCCTTGAAACTATGTTTTTCACTTTTCTTCAAAATCAAGTAACATAGCCATAACTCTATATCTCACACTTCTGACCACCTCAAGTGTTAGGATCTTTTTCAAGTTTATTTCAAGCTAACACGATTTTTTCAAGCCTCCTAAAACTCTCCCAAACACCTGCTTCACAAAACTGCTCAACTTGACAGTTTTGAGCCAAAACTCTCCATCTACATTTCCACTCGTGCGTTTTGATTCTTAATCATCCAAACACATTACATACATCATACACAAGTGATCCAAGCCCATGTTTCAAGACTGTAACTCCTCCATCACTATCCACCATTTCCAAAACTGAAGCTTGCAACTTGACTTGAGTTGGGATTTTCAGCCATCCTCAAAGCAAAGTAGGAGTTGGAACACATTCAAGGAGGTCCAGGAAAGCTACAGATATCATCAGGCCATCTCAAAGGTTGCTCAAACTCCATACATGACTCCAACTGCAAGAGGTAAATTTTCAAACTTCTATCTCTTCATACAAGCATCATTTGATTCTGACTTGTGAATATAAGATGTAGATATCATTGCCCTGAAACTGTACATGTCCTTAGATTTCATTTATATTGATTAAGCTTAGAGAGTTTTAGGTTTGAATCTCTGAAAAAAGTTAGGTCAAAATTTGGTACTTTTAGAAATTCTTATTCATCATTGATTTATAGCTTATGATATTTATATGGTTGGATTCGTATGGAAAAGTGGAGCAACTTTCATGTTTGCATCTTTCATTTTTGTTGTGAAATGGTGAAGTTACAGGATCCATGGCTGGAGGTTAAAGATGAAGTTGTATTCAGGGAATAACTTGTGTTATATATTTATTGTTGTGCCAATGTTAACAGATGTACAACCACCCCAGTGGCAAAGGTATCACGCGTGTATGCATAAGGTCAAGGGTTCAACACCCAGCGCTACCTTTTGGTGTTATTTTTCAATTTCTGCTCTTTTTTATGTCACAAACACACACGCCTGGGCCTCAATATAGCGGGCCTTGGTCTTTTGCTAGCTTCTAACCCCCGCCTTGCTTCAACACCCCGTGGCCCATTATTTCTTTATTTCATTTTATTTTTATTTTAGTTTATTTTACTTTCATATTTTCATTTTATTATTTTTATTACTAATATTATTTTTTATTATTAATAGAAAAATCCTAAAATATTTATTTTTTATTTTTACACTCATATTTTATTTTTCTTTATAAAAACTAAAAAGAACAAAAACAATTTTCTTAACAAATTAATTTCTTTTTTTAATTAATATTTAGATAATTAGGATTAATTATTATATTATATTATTTTCTTGTAAATTAAAATTAATTTAGAATTTAGGTTTATTTTAATTAAATAATTTTTATATTATTCTTAAAACCTTTTCATAAAAAAACCCTAAAAAATCTTTTTTAGTTAATTTCTTTTCTTAATTAGTTTAAGTTAATTTTATTTGATTTTCATTAGATATTTTCTTAATTAAGTCAAGATTAAAACCCTTCATAAAATTAAATAAAAATCAATTCTTTTTCCATTTTGCATTCTTGTATTTTATCTTCAATTTTGTACAATATTCAATATGGTTGTAATAATTAATTAGATTTAATTTTCTTGCAATTCCCCCATTTGTAAATTTGTACACCCCTCCCCTATTGATGTAATAGCTTAATATTTTTATTTTTCACAATTTAATGCTTTATATATAAATGATAGTAAATTAGGGTTTGTATGGAAAGATTAAAATCAACAAGTTAGCAAACCCTAATTCAAGATAAACAAGCATGTAAATCAACACACTATTCACACATGCACCCTTAGGATATATCCACTTTGCTGCCTTACCAAAATGGTCATGTTATGCATGTGAGATATCTTAGCAAAAAGCAATAAAAAAAATACAAGATCATAGTCCCTCGATGACGCTATCAAATGTTGTCTTTCAAAATGATCTTAGTCCCTCAAAGAGAATTGCTAAGATATCTCACAACATTGCTATCATGGCTATACGATGACCCACGCCCGTCCCTTTACATCCAAAGATAGGGTTTTTCGCCAATTAATGGTAAGATAACAATATCAAAGGAAAGGAAGAAATGAACTAAGACTTTTGAGTAGGTAGATTGTTCCTAGTTGCTTGCTCAATTTCAAATCAAACACTCTTCTTATCTTTAAAACGAACACCAACACTTTCAAAAAACACTTTCAAAACACTTTCCAAACTTGAATCATTTTTAAAAGATCAACACTTTGTATACGTTCTTACGAACAAGAACTATTACAAAGTTTGCCTAAACGATGGCGCCTTTTCAAAATACTTTCAAAAACCACACAAAACACATTTTCAAACAAAAGCAAGTGATCTAGCAAGCAACTAAGAGCCCATATATAACTATGGATGAAAAGGGTGCTAACACCTTCCTTTTTCATAATCTACCCCCGAACTCAAGAAATAATCTCAAAGGTCTTTCCTGTTCTTTTCAACCTTTCCTTTTGGATAAAAGAAAAGTCGGTGGAGACTCTTGCTAACCGCAATATTTGCGATAAAACGCAAAACACCCAAGTCAGTTCTCCCACCGTATCACAGTATGAAGCCTGGATCTGACCACATAACAACTAACATTTAAGAGATAATCCCCGTCGGAAGCATTATTTTAACAAATTTGAAGATATGTATATTCTTCATCCCCAATAGCAATCCAGGATTCAGCTCCCTAAAACTCCTCAGCAGTAGTCAGGTATTTATTTTCCCGGAAAAATATGCATCCCACATTCATACATCATAGCATATACATACGAAACACATTTAGCACAACCTCATTCATCTTGAGAACGCCATGCATACATCTGCATTTAACTAACCCTTTTTCCACAGGTGAGACATCAAGTTTTATTATAAATCGACCGAAGATTTGTGCTTATACTTCTTCTAGTATTTACCATCATTCCTCCAAATGGCATCTATAAGCTCATTCCCAATACATCTTCGAGTTAAAATTTCTGGGCACTTTAGTGTTCAATCATCTTTCACCTTCAAGTCACGAATGACGGATTCGGCAATCTAACTCTTCAGGTTTAAGAAGATTGAACATGGGCAGTTGTTATACCCCAAAATTTTCTCTCTCATTTCTCAAGAAATATCTCATAAGATCTCATTGATTCAAGACTACACAAGGTTTGATCAGCTCAAGACACCTCCTCAAACACTAACAACTCAAAATTAGGGTTTGAGTTTTCACAAGGACAATTGGACTTTCAAGGTCTCAAATGACTTTCATGGATCATTACGAACCCTCAAGATTGCTCATGTCAAGTTTCAAGTCTTGGATCACAAAATTGCTCAGTCATTTGATCAAATGACCTAAATTCGACTGTATTGAATAAAAAGTCAATTGTGGTCAATTTGCAATCAAACTTCATAATTTTTTATCCATATAAACATCATGAACTCATATATGTCAATTGATCAAGTTTGGATCACAATTCCTCAAGACATTTGATCAGATCATCAAAAGGGCAAAATGGTCAAAATTATGGTTTTGACTAAGGAGGTTCAATTTTTGACTTTTGACCTAACAAATGACTTATTGGTTTAAGACATGATCTCAAGGATTCAAATGCACCATCTTGACCTAATTGCATATTTCAAATCATATCTCAAGATTATTGGATTGACATATGAATTTTAGTCAACTGATGAAAAGTCAATTGTACACTGAAAAGTCAAACTTTGACTTTTTGATCAAAATCAAGTTCCAAAAATCATATTTCATCAAGACATGTCAAAATATGAAACTTGTACATCAAGAAATTGAAAAGTCAAAATTGTCTTTGAAAAGTCAAAATTCTAAGACTTCGAAATTTTTCCAAGTGTTAGAAAGTTAACTTTTTTTCATAACTTTGTGCCAAATTTCCACCATGATGCAAGATGATTCAAGGGAAACTTACAACATGAAAGTTGTAGATATCAATGATATCTAAAACATTGTAGGGAATAAATTTTTATAGAAATGCTTGGATTTCAAGTTATGAATTTATGAAGACATGTCCATGAAACTAAAAAGACTTAGTGAAATTTTGCCCTAGTTAGTCAGGATTTTGACCTAACTTGATGGAAACTTTTCACCTAATTCTAATTTGAATCTTCAAAAATGTCCAAAATTAAGGTTGTAGAGTATGTTACAAGCTTTCCAAAATATCCAAGAACTCATTGAGATCATACTTTAGCTAAGAGAATCAAAGGCAAGAAGTTAGGGTTTCAAACTTGTTTTTCAAGTCATTTTCATGATGAACATTTGATCCAATCCATAGCCATGCTGCATAATCCTCACTTTGCAGGACTCAAACTTGTTTTTCACTCTATAATTAATGGTTTAAACAACTGTTTAGGCCCTTATCCAAATGTTTGAAGCTTTGTCCAAAATGATTTTCCATTTATGGCACAAAGTTGCCATTTCCATTTTGATAAAGCATCACTTTTGCAATTATCAACTTCTTGAGCCTCTCAATTGTTTTCTCTGCAAACACAACCCCTATAAACCAAAATAAACATGTCTAGGGCCTCTATCAACTCAGACCATGCTTGTACAACACTTTTAGATTTATATTCTCACTTTTCTTCAAAAGCAAGTTATATAGCCAAAAGGCCAGAACTCGGAAAACTTGAGTGCATTTGATCTCTAACCTTTTCCATACATATACACAAGTCTATTTCAACATAACACACGAGCTAAAGCACCCCAAAACACTCCCAAGCATTATGCAACTCAAAATCTGCAATAACTTGACAGTTTTGAGCTTCACATAGCCACCTCCAAATCCACTCGCGCGTATTGAGTTTTAATCATCTAAACACTTAATATACATCATATCAAAGTGATTCAGACCCTTGTTTCTGGACTGTAACTCCATTTGCACCATTCACCATTTTCAAAACTCAAGCTTGCAACTTGACTTGAGTGGAGATTTTCAGCCATCCTCAAAGCAAAGTAGGAGTTGGAACACACTCAAGGAGGTCCAGGAAAGCTAAAGGGATCATCAGGTCATCTCAAATTTTGCTCAAACTCCATACACGAACCCAGCTGCAAGAGGTAATTTTTCGAACTTCAATATCTTGATACAAGCATTTTTTATGCATACATTCTGATGTAAAAATATAGATATCATTGCCCTGAAGCTGTACATATCCATAGTTTTCATTTATATTGTCTGAGCTTAGAGAATTTTAAGTTTGAATCTCTGAAAAAAGTTAGGTCAGGATTTGTTACTTTTAGAAATACATGCTCATATTTGATTGTTAGTCCAAATTGTTTACATTTCTGGAATCCTGATAAAATTTCTAACAAGTTTGATGTTGGAAGTTTTGAGAATGGATGAGAAATGAATGAGTTACATGGACCTTGGCTGGAGGTTGAAGATGATGTCATTTCTAGGACTGGATTTGTGTTATAAACTTATGGTTTTGTTTGAGTTAACGGATGTATAGCCACCCCAGTGGTAAGGCAACACGTGTATCATGTCAAGGGCGTGGGTTCAAGCCCCAACACTGTCACTTTTTTATTTTTCCAACATTTTCTTCTTTTTTGTCACACAGCATGCGCGCTCAGGGCCTCCTGTGTTGGGCATTTTCATTTTTTGCTTCTCTTAACCCCCCCAGTTTCCTTTTGGCAACACAACCCATTTATTTTATTTTTATTCTTTTTTGTTTGCTGACTAACAAAAATGCTAATGGGTCAGGCTTCAAACAAAAACTGTTTTTTCTAACAAACACCCTAAATCCTATTTTCACCTCCTGACTTTATTTTTTTCACATTTTCTTTTATTTTATTTAATTTATTATTTTTCATTAATATTATTATTATTTATTAAATAAAAAATTCCAAAAAAATATTTTTATTTATTATTTGCATTCTATATATTTTATTCCTTTAAAAACAAAAGACAAAAAACATTTTTCTTATAAAAAACTTAATTTCTTTTTCTTATTAAATTAATAATTAGATTTAGGTTTAGTTATTTTATTTTTTTAATTAAAATTAACTTAGAATTTAGGTTTTCATTTAATTAATTAATTTCCATACTATTTTTATTAAAATTAAAACCTTTTCTAAAAAACCCTAAAAATGCTTTCTAACTTAATTTCTTTTCTTAATTAGTTTAGGTTTAATTTTATTTATCTTAATTAATTACTTCTTTTAGTTAATTAGGTCAAAACCAAACCCTTTCCTCAAAAACCAAACAAAAATTCATTTCTTTTCCATTTACATCCTTGCACATTATATTTATTCATTTCTTGTATATTATTCAATATGGTTGTAATAGATAATTAGGTTTAATTTCTTGCAATCTCCATTTGTAAATTTGTATACCCCATCCCTAAATGATGTAATAGCGTAGTAAATTTACTTTCCATAATTTATCGCTTACATATAAATGCTAGTAATTAGGGTTTGTATGGAAAGATAAAAATCAACAAGTAGATAATCTTAATCAAAGATTAAATGCATGCAAATCAAACACACTATTCACACATGCACCCTTAAGGTTAACTCCACTTGTTTCCTAAAAATGGTCATGTTATGCATGTGGGATGTCTTAGAAAAACAATAAAAAATATAAGATCATAGTCCCTCGATGACGCTACAAATGTTGCCTTTCAAATGATCTTAGTCCCTCAAAGAGAAATACTAAGATATCTTACAACGTTGCTATCATGACTATACGATGATCCACGTCAGTCCCTTTACATCCAAAGATAAGGCTTCTTACCAATCAATGGTGAGATAGAAATATCAAAGGAAGGAAGAAATGAACAAATACTTTTGAGTAGGTAGATTGCTCCTAGTTGCTTGCTTTCTCACTTTCAAAACAAAACCCACACCAAACATTTCCAAAACCAAACATCTTTTCAAACACACCAACTTTTTCCGTGAAATAGTTTCAAAAGTCCTATACTTTGTATACGTTCTTATGAAACGAGAACCATTACATAGTTTGCCTAAACGAAGGCGCATTTTCAAAAAATACTTTCAAAAACCACCACAAAGCACATTTTCAAACAAAAGCAAGTGATCTAGCAAGCAACTAAGAGCCCATAGATAACTTTGGATGAAAAGGGTGATAACACCTTCCCTTTTCATAATCTACCCCCCGAATTGAAGAAATATTCTCAAAGGTATTTCCTGTTCTTTTCCACCTTTCCTTTTGGATAAAAGAAAAGTCGGTGGTGACTCTTGCTAACCGCAATAATTACAATCAAACATAAAACATCTCAAGTCAGTTCTCCCACCGTATTACACCTATAAAATCAGATATGAAGTATTTTATAGTGCTTGAACAAGTTGAGGTCCTAAAGATCATTTTTATGGAATTTTAAAATGTTATTTTATATTTTTTAACAAATTGATTTCCAAAACATCTCTAGTTTAAGCATTTTGCTAGCTAGTTTTCAAAGTTTGCAATTTTAAATCAAATTTCCACCTCAACCCAAGAACTGTAAATTCTATTTATGACTTTTATAAAACTTTAGGAAGCTAGGGTTTTAATTTCATAATTTTACAAGTTATTTTCCTATTTTAAATCTAATTTTTGACTTAGGTTTGTACTTAGGGTTTAATTTTGATCAAGACTTATAATTGAGAATTTTTGTACATAATTCTTGTTTAACTTTTGATTTGGAATTTGATACTGACTTGAAGCTTATTTTAGGACAAATTCTTCAACATCGTTGGATCTAGGGTGTTGATAGGTTGAAAAACCAAATCCATCAAGACGGATTAATGATGTTGATGATATTTGAAACTAAATTTCATCTAATACATCCCCTCCCTCTTCATCTTGTCTCATTCTTACTTGTGCTAAATATTATTGGAGAATAACTTACATAACATTTCTCAAAACATATGGTACATATATTGCTATTGACCGACCTCAAAATAGGTGGGACTTCTATATAAGTCCACTTACGATTACTTAACATAGCGCTAAATTTTGTCTCGATTTAAGAAATGATCATTCGTGGCCCAAATCCATGTTTTTAAGCCCAAGTATGTTAATTTTAATCCTTTTATCCAATAACCTTAAGATTCATTGTTAGGAGGATTTGGTCTTATCAATCCTCTAATGAATCTCCATAAGCTTTGGTCAAAGTGAATCAAATAAACATCATTGATAATTTAATGTTGCCTTAGGATTTTGAAATGAATGATATACTTGACAAAAAACAAATTAAACTTGTTGTTGAGAGACTTTAATTTTATCAATCTTCTAATGAGTTTAAAATTCAAGTTTAAATATGGTCATTCAATTAACCTCTAACTTCTAACAATTGTCTTTACTTTATGCCTTTACTTTATACTATTTACTTTAAGCACATTTATCTTAGCATTTCCATTTCATGTTATTTTCGTCTTTGCTCACTTGAGCATTTATCTTTATGTCATTTTGTTTTGCTCACTTGAGCTTTTCATTTTATTTTTGAAGATACTTAATAATCAACTTGAAATAAAAAAATTTAATGTTACTTGGACTACTTGGTTACTATCCTTGGCATTATGGAGATTGTGGACTTCTTGGACTTAGGATTAGAGACTCTGACCTACATTGGGACCTTGTGACCTCAACTGTTATTTTGTATGGAGTTCTTGGGTTTTACTCCAAGATATTGGGTTGTTTGTTTGCTTTGTATGCAGGTTATTATGATTACATGCTTTGTCTGTGATTGGGAATTCATCTGTATACAGTCATTACTCTACCCAATTTTTGTGAAGACTTAATACAATTGAAGCGTGGTTTTCTTAAGAGTTTTATTATCTTTGTTTGTTTGGTTTCAAAATCCAAAGGATGAGAACTCTACATTGACTCATTTTGTCAAGTGTTGGCTTCTTGTTGATTAGATGGTTCTTTTCCTTAACTTTTACCTTATTCTTTAGGATAGTCCCTTTATCTCCTCCCATTTTATTTAATTTCAAAAATCTTATCCCTCCTTTTGAAAAATCTTCTTGTTTCTAACTTGAACCTCTTTTACAATAAACTTGGACTTAGGTCTATGCATTTTCAAAAATATTTTCTTAATCAAATTTTAAACAATTTAACAATAATTTGACATTTTTGTGAGAAGACTAAAAATCAATCAATCTCATTCAAACCATTTTGCCATTTTGGCTTTCTACTTTAAAATTTTCTCAAAAGATTAGACTCTTGTCAATCCTTGTAGTGATGCGAACTAATATACTTCTAAGATATGTAGTGAAGTGAGATATTTTCCACTTGGGTGTTGAGTGAGGCTTTGTTGATTTTGAAATCCAAGCCATATCCCCCACTTTGAGATGACGCAAATTCTCCTTTCTCATAATTGTGGGGTAGTAAGTATGTTCTTCCACTCGGATACGAAGATGATGTCTTGTCTCTTAAAATTAACCAACACACTTGTGTTTTAAAATTTTTAAAGGTGAACTATGAGTACCCTTATCCCCTATTGCACGAAAGATGGTACGTAAGCACTAAAGGTTCGCAACCGCGGCAGGTGCAAAAATTGTAAAAAAAAAGTATTTCTTTTCTCATCCATACGATCCATTTTTATACAAATCTGATAGCCAAAATACACAAATTTTCAAAGAGGTTCTTGCGGAGTACCATTGATGTTTAGGGTGCTAATACCTTCCCTTTGCATAACCAACCCCCAGACTTAGATTCTCTCCTCCTATTATAGGGTTATTCGCTCTTTTCCCATTCTTTTGTAAATAATAAAGCGCGATGCCGATTTTTATTTGATTTGTGCGAGTCAAGTCAATCCAATGGTTTAGTCTCAACATTCTACCGCTACAGAAAAATGGCGACTTCACTGGGGAAAGATCGACGTATTGTTGGTCCATCCCTAAGTGGGTTGAGCCTATCTTTGTTTATTTGTGTATGTGTTATTATCTATTGTATATTATATGTTGTATATATATTTGTATGGACTTTTCTGGTTTTCAGAGTGCTTGGTGATTACTCATGAGTCCTATAGTCGGACTTGGGAAAACTTAAGATAGGACGGGCGGTATAGTCATGTTAACTTTGAGGGAGTAATCCTAAAAAAGGAGACATGAGATCCCCCACCCAGTGGAGGCCCCTTTGACTATAGTATCATTTACCGAGTAATTGGGAAGACGTGCTGCTTTTGACCTGGGAGTCTGCTGAATCTGAGAACCGTAGAACCTTTAACCCATCTTGGCCTTTTAGGTGTATTGCAGAAGCTACGACGGAGTATTTCGGAAATGGTTGTCATGTGATACTATTCTCAGACGAGTTTTTCTTGAGAATATTGCTAATTACCGAGTCAATCGGGATGTTGGTAATATCCGAAGGAAGGATGTAGACTCTGGGAACCTCTTAGAACCGTGTTCGGCAGGTGATAAACTTTTAGACCATAACTTGTGGGTAGTACCTTTGACCTCATGCTCGTGACGTGAAACCCATGAACCCTATATTTGTGATCTTGTATGTGAATGTTGCATCATGCATTCATGCACTTATGAGCATCTGTCGTACCCCAAAATTTACCCTCCCGTTTTTCATATTCTAGGGTTTCTCGAATACTCAATTTGGCTCAGAAGTTGGTCAGACAGATTCTCCCTAGGCAGCAAATCAACAATTAGGGTTTGGTATTTCTCAGGGAAAATTGGGTTTTCTAGGTTTCAAATGGTCTTCATAGGTCTTCCTGTCTCCTCAAGGATGTTTATGCCAGTTTTCAAACTTTGCATTGCAATTTTGCTCAATCGATGGCTCGGATAATTGAAAACGACTACATTGACCCAAAAATCGACCTTTTGCAAGAACAAGTTCAAATGATTGTAACTTCTTCATTATTCGATATTTTTGAGCAGTTTTTCTTGCGTATGATTCTCCTTGATATCATCTCCAATTTCTCTTCACAAATCAAGAGCTGATTAAGTGTAGAAGATCACCAAAATTCGAATACGTTAGAAGTCGCATCAGGGACTTAGACCTAATATTAAATAACCATCGTCTGATTTCTAAGAATTGTGATTTCATCAAATTACAAGATCTTGAGACGATTATTTCTGCATATGGTCATAAGTGATGTTGCTCACGAGTTTATCTTCAAAGATCGAAATAAAATTGTGTTTGGAAGACTTTGAAAGTTATCGAATCGTCGCAAGTCATTTGTTTGATTCCGAATGTTCTTAACCAAAATTTGTTGAAGTTTGCCAATTCTACAAGATTGACAAATGTTCTTAAAGCATGTTTGTTTTGCAATGAAGTCCCATTTTAATAGAGTGTGGCGTGCGAGTTCATTTTGAATGCAAATTTGATTTGGACAAGAGGTGAAGATTAAGACTATTATTTAGATGACTATGGTTTTGGGTTTGAGTTAACCAAGTTGGAATTGAATTCTTAAACATTTATTTTGTTTAGGAATTTTATTGGAGTACAAGGTGCATGGTTTATTTGATCATTTTGTGATTCCTTGAAGTTCAAGTTACCAAACCAAGGTGTTTTATTCAAAGCATTCAATTGAGAATTGCAAAGTTTAAATTAAAACTCAGGTTTTGTACAATAAATTTCATCATTTACAAATTTATTCAAGGCTTTGTGTTTATTACATTACAAATGAAATGAATTACAAATTTTTGTTTACAAAGAAAGAAATTTTGTTCTATTTCTTCAAGTCTTCTTTTCTTCATCTTCAAGTAATCCATCCAATCCTCGCTTTCCATCCACGCCTCATGTTCATGAAACAAAGAAAAGAAAGTTAGAAATTCAAGCAAAAGTGATGTGTAAAGAAAGGAAAAAGATTCATTACTAGGGTTTTGAAGCTACCAGAAGAAAACACAGAGCTGTCACCGAACTTTATTTATCCCGAAGGAAGGGGAAATATCGATAAAACCACAAGGGAATGGATAAGATGGTCTTGCGACCAAGAGAAAGGGTAAGGGAGTCGGTTATTCGAGGGGAAGGTATTAGCACCCCTCACATCTGTTGTACTTAACGGGATCCGTTTTGTTCGTTTGTCTTAAAGGGTGTATTTATCTACAACTATACTTGCTTAAGGGGAAATGAATGGTTTTTTATTATTGCATTCGTGAGGGTTTCACGACCCTTTGCCTACTTATCCAATGAAGGAATCAGAACACCGTAGTTCCTCTAGAAAATTGTTGGTTTGTTTGTGTTTTTTAGTGGGCGACATTAATGCACACATTCTAGCAAATAGGCATGGTCGGTATCGCGGTAGAACGGAGATAACATGCCCTTTGGGGGAAATTTGGATTTGTTGAGTGTCTTGCGAGTTTTAAAATAAATTCAAGTAATGATTAAAAGTGTTTTTGGATTTTTGATTAGTGAATGGAGTTTTAATTACAAAAGAAGAAAAAAGTTTTAAGAGGGAGACTAAAAACCTAATTGTTTGTTATCTACAAGTGAGCTAAAAGTCTATTTCGACATAAGGCGATCGAAACGGGATTTAATCGCCACATGGAGCTACCTAAGGGAGTATGGCATCGAAGTTTGAGCGAATAAAAAAAACTTAAATTCTAAGTGTTTTTTTATGGTTTTTATATTAAATTAAATAAGAAAATACATTTAAAAGTGAATTATAACATATTCTAATATATATATATATATATATATATATATATATATATATATATATATATATATATATATATATATATATATATATATATATATATATATATATATATATATATATATATATATATATATATATATATATATATATATATATATATATATATATATATATATATATATATATATATATATATATATATATATATATATATATATATATATATATATATATATATATATATATATATATATATATATATTGCGATTTTTTGTAAAGAAAATATTGGAAGAAAATTAAAATATAATTCTAAAAGTATATATTTTTGTGATTTCATATTATAACTTGATTAAGAAGATGGAAAAAACATTTTTTGTTTTTTGTATCAAAAAAGTAAAATTAAGAAATAAAAATACGAAATTGGGCTTGGAGGTGCTATTGGCAAAATGGGTGGTAAGGCCCAAAGAAATTAACCCAGACATCAAAAAAAGAACCCAACAAAAAAACAACAAAAAACTGAGTCGGCCCGGGTAACCCGGATCTGTGGCCTCTCTCCTTAGTATCATCTTTATTGGAAAAAACCCTATAGTTGATAACAAACCCGCCGTCGAAATTCCTTAATTCTCTCCATCCTCAATGGTCCCAACAGTTCTTCATTACACTCACCTAAATGCTAATCTTTGTAAAACTCTCTTCTTTGCTTTCCAGATCACGAGATTCTCCCTTCATTCTCTTAATTCATTGTTCGGTTCTCTTGCGTCCAAAAAACAAACTCGCTCAATCTTCTTCCCCTCCAAAGAGAATCGCTCCTTCTTTCTCTGTCTCAACCCTCGATTCACGTTTCTGATCGACCATGGAAGAAACATGAAGCAACAACGATCAAGTGAAAAAAACGCTTAACCCTCAATTAAAACCCATATCACAGATTTGGACACGTTCAGTGGCTTACAAAAGCAGGAAGTTGTAATGAAAATTAATAAACGAAACACTGAGAAAATCCATAACAAAAAGCTACACTAGTGAAGGTATGGTAATTCTTTCTATTCGCATTCGATTCCACCTTCTGCTTCTGGAACTGTAAAATAATTGTTGATTTTGCTCACTCAGGTCCGAAGATTGAGTCAATTTCACCTTCAAGTGTGGGTTCACCGACTACAAGGACGATTTTTGACAATGCGTGGTCATGGATTTCCACCCCAAGATGAAGTCGAAGGAGAGGCGTGGTTAAGAGAGTATGAAGATGGTGGGTTACGTGGAGTTTTGATAGAGATAACATCTTATGGTATGAGTATTATGTTTTATGTAATAAATTTGGATTCCCAATAATGTCATTTTCTCATGGTTTTCACAGAAAAAATTTGTTCATGAAACTCTTGATTAACCTATTATTACATTTTTTACATTTAAGCCACCAAATGGAAACAACAAATAAACAGATTATAGGAGAACAATGATGGCATCAGCTTATAACAGAATAGATATACATAAGAGAAAAGGTAAAGTGAAAGATGAAATCCAGTAAAGTACCAAATCGGAGCCCCTCCGATGGGTTCTTCGAGCTCAGGTAATGGTTCTACTCTTTCCTCTGCCCCCACTCTGAAGGTAGCAGAATTTTATTGGTGTTACGAGTTGGCTTGCTTGATGCTGCCAGACCTCTTGGGTTGTTTGCTCCGATTTATGACACTTTCTGTTAGATTGTTCAATTCGGTTTTGTTGGTTCAGTAAGGAATTTTATAGATTGAGGAAAAATGAATGGTTTGCAATAGAGGTTATACAGGGCTGGTGAAGAGGCCTTGAGCAGAATATTCCTCTGTTTTTCTTTTCTGGATATCTTACTGTGATTGTTGGGGTTTTCTGGTTGAGTTCTCTCTTTTGGATTTTTTTGGGTGTGTATATTATGTTTTTTACTTGGTAGTTCTCTCCCTCTCAGTTTTGCTGTCTGTGTGCTCTAAAAAAAATCCCCTATTTTACAATGAAACATTGGCCTTTTTTATAGTGAAATGGAGGTGAAAATTAGGGTCGAAATTAGTGAAATTTTGAACATATTTGGCAAGCTGACTTTGTGGCCTTTTTGAGTAGCAGGTTTGTATTTTCCTATATGGTGCAACTGTTTTTTAGGCTTGCAACAGGTTATGCACAGGGTGACATCTCTCTAACCCTACCTCTTTTCCTCTTTTATCTTTCAATCACTTAAAGCTGTTTGGATTTTTGAAAATTCTGAAGGATTTGCATTTTAGGGAAATGATGATGCAGGGTTTTAGGCATGTGGTAGCTAGCTTGCATTGTTTTTCTTGTTGCTTCCCTATACATGTGTTGTTTGCTGTTTTGAGACCTTTGTAGCCTATGATGCCTTGCTTGCTTGGTTTGCTGGCCTGCTGCCTAAGTGTTGTGCTACTGCTATTTTTGTGATGCAGTTTTCTGTTTTATTTCTGCTTCATTTGTTTGGCTTGTTGCTGCTTGCTGTGTGTTTTTGTTTAGGTTGTCTGCTGCCTTGTTCTGCTGCAGTTATCTTGTTTGCCTAGCTTCCATGTTGTTTTGGTGCTTTTCAGTTTGTATATGTTTGTAGTTTGACTTTGCTTCTGCAGTACAAAATATTTGCAAATTTCTTTTTTCCCTTTTGTGAACCAAAGTCCAAACTTTGTGATTTACAAGATAAGAGAAGACCATGATTAAGAACAAAACCCTTTTAGTTCTGATTCCAAAATGCAAATCCTAATGATGAGTTTTCTTGTTTAACAAATAATCCTTGCTTGAATTTTCACATGTTGATTGTTTGCTAATTTTTTTCTTCTTGTTTCATGAACACGAGGAGTGGATGGTAAGCGAGGCAAAGTTAAAAGACAAAGCGAAGACCATGGCTAACAAGGAGTGGATGAGTTGCTTGAAGACGAGGCAAAGAAGACTTGAATAAACAAACATTATTTCTTTCTTTTAAAAAAAAACAATTGTAGTTTGTATTTCACACTGTGATCCCTTTTGTTAAATTGTCCACAAAAAATGTAATTTGAATGATATTTCTTTAAATCGTGTGGATAATGAATTTGTTGTACAAAAATTAAACAGCTCTTGAATCTTGTTTGAACTTTGAAATTCTTACTTGAATGATTTGAATGTTCATCTTGCATTTGTAACTTGATTTTCAAGAAATCACAAACAACTATTGCAACTTGTATCCCAAGACCCTTACACCTTTTCTTTTAATCCTCGATCTCCATATCACGCCTAAACCAAACTTTCCCTCTCAACAAGAACTTTTACTCTGATATCCAAACCACAAGTAACTTTTAACTTAAGTAACAAAAACACGCCTTGATCGTCATGAACCCCCAACCTTATTTCTTAGACCTGGATTCCATGTTCATCCTTTCAAACTTCAAACTCCTGATTCAATGACTTAGAGATCTCAAAAAAGAAAACTTGAAGTGCGAGGAGATATTAGACATGAAACCCCTAACCAAAGGTACTTGACTTTGAGTTATCTTTGAGGCAGGAGAAAGAAATAGTTCACAAGAACCAGGGATCCAAAACCTTAGCATCTTGACCAACAAATAGGGAAATAAACCCTAAACCCAGCTCTGATGAATTCGAGCGAGAAACATCCTTGTAACTTGATAAGAAAGCAATCCATGATACCTCAAGAATCCACCCCACGATCCAATAACCAAGAACCAGATGAATTTCCCTTTTACCTGCTAAGAAAACTTCAAAACAAAATTAGACGTAAATAGGGCACAACCCTAATACCTTAATCCAAGGCGCCTGATTCCATGAGATGCGAGATATGTAAATGACTTAGTAAGAATGATGAAAATGGGATGCGAAGTTCAAAGCCGAAAAAAAGTAAAAAGAAGTAGGGAAAATTTGGGGTACGACAACTGTCCCTATTTAATCGCCTTAAACCTGAAGGTGAGATTGGCGTCAGCCTTTCGAAAGTTCAAGGTGGAAGATGATTAATACCAGGACCTGAAATTTGTCCTGGAGAGATGGTGTGAGTGTTATTTATTAGTGTGAGTGTCGCTGGGGAAAGAAAAATTGGTCTTCTGGTAGACTGGTCATGATGGATAAACATGGTTGAATAATGGTAGGTCATACCAGGGTAACGGTTCCAATACAAGGTTCTCGAGGGAGTGGGCGGTAAAGTGGCTGAAAGGATATGGTTGACGATGTCGTGATGACTGAAGGTAGGATTACTAACAACATAATAACTTAAAGATGACAAGTAGAATTTGACGACAACAGAGAATCTATCGTGTGAGATTCATGACCCAAAAATAAAGGTAAAAACAATGGGTAAAGATCGGCGTATGATCTATGACCCAAGAAAGACAACGTGAGAGTAAGACCTGCGAGCGGCCTATGACCCTAGAAAAGATAATGCGAGGATAAGACCTATGAGCGACCTACGACCCTAGGAAAAAATGTGAGGGTAAGACCTACAAGCAGCCTACGACCTTAAAAACAAGATGAGGAGAGGGTAAAGTCTACGGACGACCTACGACCCTAAGAGAGATAAAGTGAAGGTAAGATCTATGGACAACCTACGACCTTAGAAAAGATAGCGCGATGGTAAGATCTATGGATGATATACGACCCTAAAAACAAGATGCAGAGAGGGTAAAGACCTACGAGCGACCTACAACCCTAGAAAAGAAATAATGTGAGGGTAAGACCTACGAGCGACCTACGACCCTAGCAAAGATAACGTGAATATTGAGAGTTGGGGAGCACGACGTACTGACACCATGGTTTATTTTAGTAGGTAGTGTAATAACAGATGTTTAACTGGGAATTATGAGGATGATAGTTTTTGTGGGGATGTTTTATTGATTTGGGATTGATTTGGGGCTCTCGGGAAATGTACCAAATCCGGCTCATGCTTCATATGTATTTGAAGTGTGACATGATGATCCATGGATATGCATTTGAGGATGCAATGCAATATGCAGTGATGATTATTATATGAAAAATGCGAGCGATGGGGCTCATTGGGGTCTGTTGCTCGTCGTCTTGAGATACCAATATGGACTGGTGCTTGACATCTTTGAGAGTTGAGTTAGCCTTATCGAGTTCATTGGGGATTAAATCTCGCTGAGGAGAAGTAACTTGATCTGACTTTCTTTATATGTCGGACTTCTTGTGAATAACTGAAAAGAGACGTGGATCTTATCAAATGCCTCAAGTTTCTTAGTGTTGGAGAAACGGGCGCTCGATCGACTGTAAGGAGGCGACGAGGATGAAAGCTTGGTCAAGGTGACTGTTATAACTTGCTACCTGCACAAAAAAACAAACACTTGAACGCCTGGAATTCCCTTGGGATGTCTTCATATCCATGTAATGTAGTGATTCACATCTAAGCTTGTGATTATTATTGACTTTTGTTTTCAATGCAATGCTTAACAAAGAATTTAAATCACAATTCGCATACGAGAATAAAGTAAAAGGACAAAAACTTTTTGGTTGAAGGGAAAATTTTTATTAATGAGTTTGGCCTGTGAATAGGAATTCGTACATGGAAACAACTCCTAAATGAGGAAGTTGCAAAGAAAAATACAACATACAGCGAGTAAAATGGCAATAAGAAAATCTCGAACTTCTGTTAAAACTGATATTGCTATAGTTCCCATATCCTGGGTCATCCTAGTGTTGTGCTTCCTAAGGATAATAGCTGAATTGATCCACCCCGTATTAGGTGGGTGTACGTGAAGAGTCTTCAGACTGCAGTCTCTCGCTTTTTGTCCCTAATTTTTGCCTGGGTCGCCCTTTCGGGTTTTCAATCCACTGGGACACCCATTTTTTCCTAAACCACCCTTTCAGGTTTTCAACTTAGTGGGTTATTATTATTTTTCTTTTTTAGCCCTAGCTTTTGCCTAAGTCGCCTTTCGGGTTTTCGACTTAGCGGGTCCTTTCATGTGTAGTATTTTTTGACTGAGTCTGAATTGACTGGAAGCGGAACGTCTTCCCCATCCATGTTTGTCAGGATTAGAGCACCTCTTGAGAAAGCTTTCTTCACGATGTACGGTCCCTCATAGTTGGGAGTTCACTTGCCTCTTGGATCAATGTGGATTGGGAGAATCTTCCTTAACACCAGGTCACCTGCATGGAATTCTCGAGGCCAAATTTTCTTGTCAAATGCTCTCTTGAGACGCTGTTGATATAACTGACCGTGACAAATGGCTGCTAGGCGCTTTTCTTTGATGAGATTGAGTTGGTCGAGTCTCGTTTGAATCCATTCAGCTTCATCAAGTTTAGTATCCATCAAAACCCTCGAGGAAGGAATCTCCACTTCGACTGGGAGTACCGCGTCCATACCATAGACTAGTGAAAACGTAGTTGCCCCAATAGAAGTACACACCGAAGTTCGATAGTCGTGTAGGGCAAAAGGCAACATCTCATGCCAATCTTTATATGTTCTAACCATTTTCTAGACGATCTTCTTTATGTTCTTGTTAGCAGCTTCGACTGCCCCATTCATCTTTGGCCGATAAGGTGATGAATTATGGTGCTCAATCTTGAATTCTTCACACATTTCCTTCATCATCTTGTTGTTGAGATTCGACCCATTATCAGTGATGATTTTGTTAGGAGTTCCATACCAGCATATGATTTCTCTTTTGATGAAGAGGGTAATAACTTGCTTGGTCACATTCTTGTACGAAGCCGCTTCCACCCACTTGGTGAAGTAATCAATAACAACAAGAATAAACCTATGCCCATTTGAAGCACTTGGCTTGATGCGTCTAATCATATCGATGCCCCACATTGCAAAGGGCCATGGTGAAGTCATCACATTCAAAGGAGTGGGAGGAACATGTATCCTGTCTGCGTAAACCTGACATTTGTGACACATCTTTGCATATACACAACAGTCGCTTTCCATCATCATCCAGAAATAACCTGCTCATAGGATCTTATTGTCCATGGAATGTCCACTGGCATGAGTCCCAAAAGAGCCCTTGTGTATCTCTCGTATAATGGATTCTGCTTCGTGTTTATCCACACATCTGAGCAGAACTGAATCATAGTTCCTCTTGTACAAAACGTCTCTTGACAGTAAAAACTTGGACGCCAACCTTCTAAGAGTCCGCTTATCACAAATTGTAGCACCTTCAGGGTACTCTTGCTTTTCAAGATATCTTTTGATGTTGAAGTACCACGACTTTTCGCCCGATACATATTTAGTTGTGAGACAATGAGCATGGAAAATATACACTGGATCCTTGTAACGACAGATCCTTATATTGGGTGCATGATTCGGGTAACTGACTTTGAACATTAATGCTAAAGTGGCCAGAGCATCTGCCAGTTGATTTGCTTCTCTAGGAATGTGCTCAAAGGTGACCTCATCGAAAGCGGGCAACAACTCTAATATGTAATCCCAGTATGGAACAAAATTAGGGTGTCGTGTATCCCAATCACCTCGTACTTGATGTATCACTAAGGCAGAGTCCCCATAAACTTCAAGAATCTTGATCTTCAAATCAATGGCTGCTTCAAGACCCACCACACAAGCTTCTTATTCAGCGACATTATTCGTACAATCAAAACATAATCTGACAGTGAAAGGTATGTGAGTATTGCATGGAGAGGTCAAAACTACCCCAATTCCATGGCCCATAGCATTTGATGCACCATCGAATGTGAGAGTCCATCGCTCCCCTGGTTCGGGTCCTTCATTATCATCAAGTTTCATAACGTCCTCGTCTGGAAAATGGAATTTCATGGACTGATATTCTTCCAATGGATGGTGAGCGAGATGATCAGCAAGAATGCTACCTTTGATATACTTTTGTGTGACGTACTGGATGTCATACTCAGACAAAAGCATTTGCCATCGAGCTAATCTGCCTGTAAGTGCTGGTTTGTCGAAGATGTACTTTATCAGATCCATATTAGATATCAGAAGTGTAGAATGTGTCAACATATACTTCCTCAAATGTCGAGTTGCCCACGTAAGAGCACAACAAGTCTTCTCAAGTAAGGAATACCTTGATTCACAATCAGTGAATTCTTGCTTAGGTAATAAATGGCGTGTTCTTTTCGTCCAGTATCATTATGTTGTCCGAGCACACAACCCATAGATTCTTCAAGCACAGTCAAGTACATAATGAGAGGTCTCCTTGGAACTGGTGGTATGAGTATTGATGGTTCTTGAAGATACTCCTTAATCTTATCGAAAGCTTCTTGACAACTTTCATCCCAACAGACATCTTGATTCTTGCGTAACAATTAAAATATGGGTTCACAGGTAGCAGTAAGCTGAGAAATGAACCTGGCTATGTAATTCAACCTTCCAAGGAAACCTCATACTTCCTTTTCATTTTCGGGGCCGGCATATCCTATATTTCTCTCACTTTGTATGGATCTACTTCAATTCCTCATTAGCTCACGATAAAACCAAGTAACTTGCCTGATCGAACCCTAAAGGTGCATTTGTTGGGATTAAGCCTTAACCTGAACTTTCGTAAACAATCAAACAACTTCTGCAAATGGACCAAATGTTCTTCCTTAGTCTGTGATTTCACAATCATATCATCCACATACACCTCGATCTCTTTATGAATCATGTCATGAAAGAGAGTCACCATAGCTCGCTGATATGTCGCACCAGCGTTTTTGAGACCAAAAGGCATGAATCTATAGCAAAAGGTACCCCAAGGAGTTGTGAAAGTTGTTTTATCCATGTCTTTCGGAGCCATCTTTATCTGATTGTAGCCCGAGAACCCATCCATGAAGGAGAACACTGAAGATTGAGCAGTATTATCAACCAATACATCAATATAAGGAAACGAGAAGTCATCCTTCAGGCTTGCTCTATTCAAGTCTTGGTAGTCAACACACATGCGTGCCTTACCATCTTTCTTAGGTATAGGCACAATGTTAGCAATCCAAGGCAGATAATTTATCACAGATAGGAAGCCTGCACTACGCCAAAAAAGACCTACGAAAGCGCTTTTTTTGGCATTTAAAAGCGCTTAAAAGCACTTTCTAAGGTGGCGCTGCTATAGGTTTTAGCAGCGCTTTTTGTTTAATGAAAAGCGCTTTCGTAGGTCTACCTAAGACACCGCTTTTTCTAAAAAGCGCTCTCTTAAGTAGGCTTTTGGCAGCGCGTTTTCTAAAAAGCGCTCTCTTAAGTAGGCTTTTGGCAGCGCTTTTTTATGAAGAAGCGCTTTCATAGGTCTACCTAAGGTGGCGTTTTTTTCTGCAAAAGCGCTTTCATAGGTGGTCTTTTAGCAGCGCTTTTGCCTGGAAAAGCGTTGTCATATGTTTACCTTAGACAGCGCTTTTTGTGAAAAAGCGCTTTCATAGGTGACCTAAGGCAGCGTTTTTCTTGAAAAAGCGCTTTCATAAGGTGTTTTTTTAGAGGTATAATTTATATAATTCATATACCTGCATTGTTTGCAACATATTATTTATATAAACCAGTTGCCACAACCTGTAATTCATAAACCGCGGTAATGCATTGTATACCATTGTAATCCAAAATATATATACACCATTTTTGTACCTCAAAATATATAAAAACCATTGTTATCAGCATTGTAACTCAAAACAGTCTTACGAAATCAACCCTAACAACAACTAAACCAGTCCTAATGTATGAAAGAAACACGGTCAATTATGTATTAAGGTCTTGGTCCTGCGAGGTTTGAACATAATAACACGGTCAATATGGTATTCCATGTTCACATGTAACATATTCATAACACGTAATTTTCACATAATAATGTATTCATACCTTATATGATTCTCTGCTCAATAAAATATTGACACAATTCCTCTTTGATTTCTTCCAACTGAAGTTTCGTGTAATATGCACATTTGTATTCATCGAAGTACTACATAACAAAACATAATATGCATGATTTAGTTAAAAGTAAAAAATTATATGAAATATCCGAGAAATAATAAAGCAAATCCTAAGTTATAAATCCATACCTTGACTGGAATCTCTATTTGATTCAGTTAAATGATTTCTTTGATAAACCGCATAACGAAGTATCCGCAATCTATACCGTTTTGCTGTTGAGGATACTACATAGAAAAACAAATAAGAATATATAGTTGTATTATTTTATCAAATAGCATAAATATTATAAGCAAAATAGTGGAAATTAATATACCTGCACTTTGATCCAATTAATGTTGTTTGATTTAGACCTTCGTACCCGAGCTGCTCTTTGACACCGGAATACTTGTATCGCTCTAACAAAATAAAAATATATATTTAGAACAATGTCACAGAAATAATTAAATATATAAATACACACAAATATTTAGAATAATCTCACTTACATATCAATCATTAACTTCATATCCGGATAATTTGTCCAATCACCGTCAACCGAATTCAGATAATAGACCACTTCTTTTATAGGATCGATAACAACCAACAACCAGTGACGTCTATAAATTAAAACAACAGTTTAGAAGAAAATTTTCTATGCAAAAATTACAAATATTAAAATGAACTTAGAATGAAAATCTAACCCTGTAGGAATAGTATTATACTCCCAAAGATATAAGCTTTCTGTATTGCCAGTTGCCATGAATCTTTCGACTAAGTGCTCTCTTACTGAATCTGGTTCCCTACCAATTGTCGCTCCGCTGACACGGGAGGAAGACACGAAATGGAATCTGTTTGACAATTGATTCCCGCACATCAATTTGTCATATAACAGCCTTAAATAAAAACATAATTAACATTAGACTATATTCATTGAAATGTTTAAAAAAGATTTCAGCTAATTACATAATATAAAGATGGGGTTACCGGATGTATGCATGCATAATACTGACGCCTCATTCTTTATGACGGAAAATCGGTTCCACGTCCTCATGTCAAATTATTTCGGTGCAAGGAAAACCAAAGATACCTTGATCCATATCCATTTGACAAATACCACCATCCATCAAATCTGTTGTTCCCATTATTGTTTCAAGACACTGCCAGTATCGAGGGAAAAATCTAGTAGGCACCCTTTTCTTGGGTGGTACGCCAATGATTTTCTGGCTCACTTGTTGTGACCCTTGAAAAGGTACCTAAAAATCATATAGACTCAGTTAAATCATAAAATTATGCAGTTTTTTATTCGGATCATATAATTAACACTTTAAATGTACCTCTTTTTGTGATACATCAGACTCGTCGTGCCGCAAAATCCCTTTACCCTTAGATGCGGGTGTTGTAGGAGTCTATAATTACCGTGGAAATAACTGAGGTCAGAACTGACAGTTGAAGACTTAAAGATTCATAATTGTTTTCAACATACCTGATCATCTATGAAAATGAGGTTCGATGGCCATGCAACAAAAGATCCAATTACATCTCGCAGCAATGTGGTCTCAGCAACAATGTCAGGTACCGAAAACAACGCATCCATATCTAAAGCAATGTCAACCGATACTTTCATGTGTCCATCCGGAAGCGGTCTATGGTGAAGTAAATCTCCCGAAGTGTTATGGACTTTTCCCTTGCCAACTAGTCGATAAGTCGGCGATGATAGGTATAGCTGGCAAGATGAAATGCCCTAAACCAATAATAACCGTTAGAAGTGACTAAAAATATTCTATAATAATAACGGATATATATTGAAAATTACCTCGGGAAATTTATGCTGACAGTTGATACTAGCTTTGTCACTAGTTTCTTTCAATTGTGAACTGCTCTTTTCCGTCATATATCTCTCTTTATCCTTCTGCAATTCACGGACTTGAGCTTGTAAATCCTGCAATGTTTGCATCACTTCTGCATTGCTAGGATTTCTTCTCCTTGGATGCTTATACAAAGAGGTTGGAGTCACACCATGACCTTTACCCCTCACCCGACCCGGATACTCAGCAATATTTAGTGCTCGACTAAGTACGCTCCTGGTATCCTGATGATCCTCACCTGGGGATACCGATTGCGACAAGGTTTCCTGTAATTCATTTACATATAAAAAATTATTAGTGGAGATAAAAAATTATTTAAATATTAATAAACATTTGATTTAACTAAAGACACAATCTTATACTTACACATTCATCATACACATGTTAAATATCGGGATTAACAACTTGATCATTGCCCACACGAGCTTCCTTCCACAACAAATGTGTCGGTAGTGATGTTGCATCACTTTTCGTCTCTTCTAACTACGCATTGACACAAGTCTTAAGATCATCAATTATAACACATTGAGAGAATTAATAAGATCGTAGAGTTTATATTTACTTACAATTTTTTCCTCTAAGCGAGCATATCCCAAACGCCCTTTTTTGTATAGATATGCGGGTTTTGATGCTCTCTCGCGATTGATAGCACTCACTTTCTTGAAATTCTCGTCTCTTCTTTGGCCTACAAAACCAACCCATTCTTCAGGTGTAATGAAGTTCTCATATTTCTTTGGACGTTCCGGATCCTCTTCAAGAAAATTTCGTTCATCATCTTTAAGATACTTGTTTGTTAAAAATGTTCTCCACCCTCTGTGTCTTTTTCCAGCCAAACCCATTATATACTTTTTACGGGTATCTTCAATGTTAAAAGACCTCTACAAAAAAACATACGCATAAAATGTGTTAGTAAAAGAAATTTAAACACATATTATCGTCAAGATAAAGCAAATAACAAAAACCATATATGTACCTTTATCCCAGTCCAAACTTTCTCTTTAGCCTCATCCAACTCTCCTCTTTTCCATCTAGGAGTGGTGATCGGAATGTGTATACGAACAAGCGTACCAATGTAGCTTGTCAACTTTGCAGCATTAGACCCAATTAGTTGGTCATTATCATTCCAATCTACATTATATGTTACTCCTCTATCTCTATCACGGATGATTCCCCTCATAATAGTTATACCTCGTGTAATATCTTTTTCTGAAGTCTTTTCTGAAGTATTTTCTGGAGTATTTTCAGGAGCATTTTCAGGAGCATTTGCATCTTTTGAGTTTTCTTGATTACTAGCCATTTGACCTGTAATAATGAAAAAAATAAAAATGAAATGAAAAATATAAAAATGAAATGACAAATAAAAATGAAATGACAAATAAAAATGAAATGACAAATATAAAAATGAAATGACAAATAAAAATGAAATGACAAATAAAAATGAAATGACAAATTAAATTTTATTGAATGATATAGGCTATAATTATATATACTATTACCCTTTTCACTAAGGTCTCTTTCTTTTCTTGGTAGGAATGTGTTCTACTCGTCTCTTAACAACGCGGACAGTTGGATTGATCCAAATACCCTCATTATGATCATTTCTAATACATGATTCATTATCATTTTGATCAGTTATGGTTAAAGATTCAATGTCAACACTAATATCACTTTTATCTCCAATGCTTTCATCAATTACTTTGTTAGATAATAGCACTATAGACCATTTCGTACTTGTTGGATCATTGATATAGAACACTTGTTTAGCTTGAGAGGCTAGAATGAAAGGCTCATCTTTGTACCCCACCCTATTAAGATCTACTTGCAAAAAACCTGACTTATCCATTCGTACGCCATTATCATTTTCAACCCACTTGCAACCAAATATAGGAATCTGAAACTTCTCGTAATCAAACATCCAAATGCGCTCGATAACCCCAAAATATGACAAATTTTCAAATTTTGGGTTTAAGTCCTTCACACTTGATATATGCATTGCTTCAGCGATCAAGGTGACACCACTATTTTGCATAGTACTTTTGTCATCCTGTTCTTTGGTATAAAATGTGTATCCATTAATTGCATATGCGCTATAAGAAAACACAACTAAACTTGGACCGTATGCTAAACATCTCAATCTTTCTATTACTGAAGCATGATCTGAATGATACTTTGAATAAATATGTTCCTTAAACCATGGTATGAAACTTCGATTGTGCTCTCGTACAATCCAATTCTCATTTCTATTTGGATTTAAACCTTGAAGAACACCCTTGTGCATTTCAACATACGGCTCAACTTCAAGCTCATTATGCCGAACATACAAATGCACTTGATCCCGTTCGACCATTGATACTGTCACAACTTTATTTCCAATTAGCTTCTTACCTTCTTTTTTTTCAACAACATGAGATTTGGGGAGTCCAATTGATTGAACATTTGACAGATATTCAGTACAAAACTCAACCGCTTCTTCAACAATATATCGTTCAGCAATACAACCCTCTGGTCGACTTAGGTTTTTCACATACCCTTTTAATATTTTCATATAACGTTCAGTAGGGCACATCCATCTCATATAAGCTGGTCCGCACAGTTGTGTCTCTTTGACAAGATGAACGACAAGATGAACCATTATGTCAAAAAACGAGGGAGGGAAATACATTTAAAGATCACACAAAGTAACAACTATTTCTTTTTGCAATGTTGGTAAGATCTCAGGATCGATCACCTTGCGGCAAATTGACTTGAAGAAAAAACACAGTTTAGTTATTGCGCTTCTTACTTTTTATGGAAGAATAGAATGTATACCTATCGGTAGAAAATGTTCCATTATAATATGGCAATCATGCATCTTTAAACTCTTTAACTTTAGGTCTTGCATAGACACAAGTCTTCTAATATCTGATGAGTAGCCTTCTGGAACTTTAACCTCACTTAGGAACTTACACAATATTTTTTTCTCCTTTCTGGATAGAGTGTAAACAACAGGTGGTAGATATGTTCGTCTTCCTTTTTTCACGGGTCCCAATTCAGTTCTTATTCCCATCTCTACCATGTCCTCATTTGCTTTAAGACCATCCTTAGACTTCCCTTTTATATTGAGTTACGTACCAATACATTGTCAAATACATTTTTTTCAATATGCATAACATCAAGAAAATGTCTTACGTACAAAGATTTCCAATATGGAAATTCAAAAAAAATCGACCTCTTCTTCCACCCACCTGTGACAACTTTATGTGCAAAAGGCTTGCCAAACTGAATACTCACATCTTTCACCTTTTCAAATAATTGATCACCTGTCAATCCAGGTGGAGCTCTACGTTGTTCGGTATCTCCGTTGAACTCTTTTCTCCATCCACGATATTGATGTTTAGAATTTAAGAATCTACGATGACCGAGAAAGACATTCTTCTGACAAAGTTTCAATCGCATCGTATCGGTTCCATCTTCATAGATAGGACACGCTTTTTCACCTTTAATGCTATACCCGGATAGATTTCCGTAGGCTGGAAAATCATTAATTGTTCCAAACAACATCACCCTCAAGTTGAAACTTTCTTTCCTATACCCATCATAAACCTCCACACCGTTCACCCACAAAATCTTCAAATCTTCGATTAAAGGTTCCAAATATACGTCTATGTCATTTCCTGGTTGTTTAGGCCCAGAAATTAACATAGATAACATCATGTACTTATGCTTCATACATAGCCACGGAGGTAGGTTATAAATCATAAGAATCCCAGGCCATGTGCTATGCGAGATACTTTGAATACCGTGTGGGTTCATTCCATCAGTAGATAATGCCAAGCGAAGGTTTCTTGCTTCTTTTCCAAATTCAGGATAATCATTATCAATTTTCATCCACTGTGGTGAATCTGCCGGATGTCGAAACTTTCCATCAACAATTCTTTCATCTACATGCCAAGTTAAGTGTCTTGAATCGGTTTCACTATGATACATCCGTCTAAATCTCAGAATTATAGGAAAATACCATAAGACTTTTGCCGGAGACAACTTTTTCTTATATCGAGGGGCACCGCGTTTAGGACACTCATTTAACGATGCATACTCGTTTTGAAACAAAACACAATCTTTTGGACAGGCATGTATCTTGTCATAGCTCATGCCAATAGAGTACAACATCTTTTTGGCCTCATACGTTCGATTGGGGAGAACATTATCCTATGGTAGCATATCTTTCATAAGGGCTAATAACTCTGTGAAACTTTTATCCGACCATGCATTGCCTGCCTTTAAGTTGTACAACTTTAATACCGCAGACAATCTTGTGAATTTTGTACAACCATTATACAACAGTTTCTTTGCATCGCTTACCAACCTCTCAAACATTCTGGGACAATCATTAAGATCTTCTTCAAGCGCTTCTGCAATCTCTTCAACTCGATCATAATCGTATATATCTGTGCCATTTTCGTTTGAAGCATAGGTCCTATTATCCCCCGATTCATCATTCCCGTCACTTTTCTCACCATGCATATTCCAACTTGTATAACTTCTATCAATTTCATACCGTATTAAATGTGATGCCAACTGAACCGCGTCAACCCGATTACCATAACAGCAACACAAACAAGGACATGTCATTCGACTGGGGTCTTCGGCGTGCGCAACAACAAACTTAATGAATTCTGATACCCCGTTCTCGTATTCTTTCGACAATCGATTGGAATACATCCATGTCTTATCCATGGTTTACGGTTTCTGAGTCAATTTGAGATAAATGATAAATTAGAAAACAAAACCAATACTCAAAACTTGCACTTGCTCTTGCACAACCATATAACAAAACCAATACTCAATACTTTTCACTAAATTCATTTTATTCTATCAACTACTTTAGTACACAAGTATAACACAAGAAATCATCATTGCTCAAAATCAATCATAAAAAGCACACGAAAAAAACAATATATTAATAGAGTTAACAATATATATATATGGCTACCTTTATTAAATATTTTGTTACGCTCTCTATCATTTCTCTCTTAGCTTGTTTTACCAATGCACAACTTGTTAATATAAATGATGTTTGATAAAATAAAAAGCACATGAAAATGTGTTGTTTTCTATTAATATCAGGACCATAGAATTTAATCGGATTAGAACAGCACGTAACAAAGCAAATTAATTGTATGTAAATATAATAAATTAGAATCAAAGAAAGCATAGAACAATTTATTCATACAAAACTATACTAGAAATTGAAATACCTGGAGCTGAGTTGTGTAACTTTGTGTTGTATATTGTTGTGATTTCTGATGCAGCAAACTTTGTGATTTCACCTTGCGGTTCTCCTGTGGCAAGCGGTGGTCGTTGTTCTCTCTGCAGATGCTAACGGAGGCAGAGGTCCTGATGAAGAAGTCCTGAAACAGCCCCGGTAGTGCTGAAACAAGAAGACGTAGAGGATACGAATAGAAAAGTGGTAGTCGTTGATCGTGAAGAAAATTTGCTCGTAGATGCTAACGGAGGCAGAGCTTTGGTTTAGGGTTTTGATGATATCGTGAAGAACAATAGAAAAGTGATGATACCAATTTTTGATATTTATTATAAAACTACCTACAAAAGCGCTTTTAAAAGTGCTTTCTAAAGGTCACCTATAACAGCGCTTTTTAATGTAAAAGCGCTTTCGTAGCATATCCTATAGCAGCGCTTTTAAAAGCACTTTCTAAAGGTCAGCTTTAGCAGCGCTTTGGAAAAGCGCTTTCTAAGGCTAACCTTTAGCAGCGCTTTTGAAAAGCGCTTTCTTAAGGTACCCTCTGAAAGGCACCCTTTAGCAGCGCTTCCCAAAAAGCGCTTTCTAAGGGTGACCTTTAGCAGCGCTTTTGAAAAGCGCTTTCTTAAGGCACCCTTTGAAAGCGCTTTTTTTAAGCGGATTTTTTTAAAACCTACAGCAGCGCTTTTTTCTAAAAGTGCTTTCTTTTATGTGCTGCTAAAACTTATTTTTGGCGTAGTGCTGCCTCAAGCTGTTTTTGAACTTCTTTGATCTTCAAAGCCATGTCAGGTCTGATCCTTCTTGGCTTCTGCTTTAGAGGAGGACATTCTGACTTGAGCGGCAATTTGTGCATCACTATATCCATGTCTAAATCGGGCATATCTTCATATGACCAGGCAAAGATGTCAGCATACTCTCAAAGCAACTCAATCAACCCCTTCTTTTCTTTGTTTTGTAAGGAAGCACCTATTTTGACTTCTCTTTTTACCTCTTCAGTACCGAGATTGATGACTTCTATTTCTTCCTGATATGGTTGGATAACCTTCTCTTCCTGTCTCAAGAGCCTGGCTAGTTCTTCAGGGACTTCACAATCTTCCTCACTATCTTCATTAGCATGATCGACTGAATTCTCAAGGATATAAGGAACCATAGCACTATTATTTACAACGGAGTCTGAGACGGATCTGCATGATCGGTGATTTTATGTTTTATTTTTAGAAAGTGCAAAAGAATATTTAGAATATGAAAAGAAAAGTATTGCCATTTTTTTTTTGAAAAAGTAAAAGTAAAAGAAAAGACATGGAACAAAATTGTATGCGAAAGTGTGATTTTCATCCAATGTTAAATGGAGATTGAAACATAAGGGTCCACTTCTACAAGCTGTCACTATGCCTTGGGCAGGACACATGACTTAAATGGAAACAGAAAATTAAACATCAAGGAAAACAACTTCAGGGATGCCCACGGCAGTCCAATTGCTGAGCTCCTGGTCCGGTGCAACTTGATAGATAAATCTTGAAACATCTTCATTGTCACCTTCATCATCTGCGGAGAGTACTTGTCCTTCTTTGCTTACACCAACACTGATGAACACTTCAGAAATTGGGGGAACCTTCTTTCCTCTGAGAGGAACCCAACTAGCTCGCACGGAGGATGATGGCTGATACCCAAGACCAAAGCGATCTTTCTTCTCTTGAACTTCAAAAAATTTGCCCCAACTGTCATGGGGAGGTCTAGTTTCTATGAGGGCTTTGGCATCCTTCAAAGAGGCCAGGGGTGCTTCATACTTCTTACATTCCATGATAGGGAACTTTGTCAACAGTAACAATCTCCAGAGCTTGAAAGGGAAACTCCTGCACCTCGCCTTCCACTTCCATATAACGGTAGGTAGTCAGATTATTAATCACTATGTCTTCTTCTCTACAAACGACGACAACTTAGTCATTCATAATGAACTTCAGGCGTTGATGAAGAGTAGATGTCACAGCTCCTGCTACGTGGATCCATGGACGAACCAAAAGGCAAGTATAGGATGGATGGATGTCCATAACATAGAATGAAAAATAGAAAGTGTGGGGACCAATCTTGACAGGCAAGTCCATGTCTCCATCCACTGATCTTCTTGAACCATCGAACACTCGAACATTTAGAGTGGAAGGCCTGATCATTACTCCATCCATATTCAGCTTAAACAAAGTAGCCTTAGGCATCACATTGAGTGAAGAACTCGTATCTACCAGAACTCGAGATAAAACAGTGTCCAAACACTTCATAGAAACATGCAGCGCTTTGTTGTGGGCTCTTCCTTCAACGGGGAGTTCATCATCACAGAAACCCAAACAATTTCCCAGAGCGATATTGGTGACGATTCCTTCAAACTAGGCCATAGAGATGTCTTTGGTAACATGAGCGGAACATAAAATCTTCAATAAGGAATTGTGGTGGGTCTCTGAACACAAAAGGAGAGACAAGATGGAAATCTTGGATGGCGTCTGGTTAAGTTGATCCACTACTTTGTAATCACTTCGCTTAAGAATTCTCAAAAGCTGCCCTGCTTCTTGTCCCACAGAAGGTTCGGGTTGATTATCCATCACTTGCTTGCCCCTAGCCTTGGCTAGAGCTCTACTGTTAGTTTCTTTAAGAGGCAGTGATGGAGGAGAAAAGATCCGGACACTATGAGTCATGTTACTGGTTCCTGCAATGTTTGTAATATTCTTGTCAACCACTCGAGGACACTCATACTTCTTCCCATGAATATAGACCACATTATAATCCCATGGAACTACCTTCGAGTCGTTACTTGTAGGAGGAATAGGAGCTTGAATCATTGCGGGGGTAGCGGGAGCTTGAATCATTACTGGGGTAGTAGGAACCTGAATTCTCAACGGAATACTTGGTGTTGCTGAAAAGCTTCTCGGATAGTAGGGGATTTTCAGGACGTCAATCTCTTCTTCTCGGAATATCTTCTCTATCTGTAGGACACCTTCATCGATCAACTGTTGGATAGCCGTCTTCAAACCAGTACACTCTTCAGGTTTAGAGGAACATGTTAAGCAGAAATCATGAAGTTCTTGTAGCACCTCATGCTCCAACAAATGTTCTCTAATAGTTCTTAATGATATCTTGATCTCATCGACCATGGTTACCAGAATCTGTTCACTACCTTCTTAAATAGCATTGACCGTTGCCCCTGGGTGAGGAGGCATGGGATTTGTTCGGAATATTCGGACTAACAGGGTTGAAGTTGATGGCCTTTGCACCGAGGAGGTCTTGAACTTTACATTTGAATGCTCTACAATTCTCAATTGTATGGCCTGGGGCACCAGAATGAAATTCACAATGAGCATTAATGTCATACCCCCTAGGGAGAGGATTGGCGGTGGACCAAGTTCACGTAATTGAACCAACTGACTAGCAAGTAACTGTTGGAGAAGCTGAGCATAAGACATATGAATGAGATCAAATCTTCTTCAAGGCGCTATTTGTCTTTGAGGAGCTCTCGGACCTTGAGGTTGTTGATTTTGTTGTTGATAAGTTGGAGGAGGTGCAAATTGTTGTTGTGGAACATACTGTGGTTACAGAGTGAAAGGCCGTTGTTGGGCCATCCAGGGTGCTGGAGTTTTAGCAGCATACACTTGAGGAACAAATTGGTTGGGAACAACAATAGGTGTAGGAAAATAAGGAAATCGGACTTGAGGAAATACATGAGTTCTTCCTTGGTTGATGGTGACGACACAAGTCTCACCTTCTTTCTTCTTGACAAAACCAGAAAACAGCTTTCTACCAATTTCCCGCATTGTTGCTAGTATTGTTAGGGACACCTTGGATCGTTCCAGTCTTAATGCAAGTCTCAACATGTTCACCAATGATGACCATATCAGAGAAAGAAGTAGAAGTACTACTGAGCATATGTTTGAGATAAGGGCCTCGTAGAGTACCCATAAATAGGTTAATCAATTCATGATCCAAGAGAGGAGGTTGGACCCTTGCAGCCAGTTCACGCCACCTCTGAGCATACTCTTTGAATGACTCTTCAGATTTCTGTATCATCCCTTGGAGTTGAGTACGACTAGGAGCCGTGGCAGTATTGTAATGGTAATGTTTCAAAAAGGCGTCAGCAAGTTCTCCCCAAGTACTGACATGAGATCTTTCCAATTGCATATACCAATCCAATGGTGCCTCGGTCAAGCTATATTGGAAGAAGTGCATGAGTAATGGTTCATTTTCTGCATAGGGAACCATTTTGCGATAGTAGGAACGGAGATGAGTCCCTGGGCAAGAAGTGCCTTTGTATTTGGAAAAATCTGGAACTTTGAACTTGGGAGGAATAACTACCCCAGGCATGAGGCATATTGCAGCAGTATTGAATCCATAAGCCTTAATACCCTCCATGGATTTAAGACGCTCTTCGAGAGCATGGTACATTTTCGCAACTTCGGCAACTCCAGCGACAAGGTTCACTTGGGGTTCATCAAGATCAATAACATTGTGATGATCATCGACATCATTCCTAGGAGCTCCAGTAGGGGTCTCAACATTAACATTGTCATTCCTCCCATTAGCAGAAGTGGAGGGAGCAGCAGTAGTAAGCTTGGCAACACTTTGATGTAACTCTTCTTGAACCTTGATCACAGCATGAAGGGCTTCCATAAGCTGATCCATGCGAGTGCCCATGTTGCCCATATCTCGGCGGAGTGCATTCTGATTCTCTTCAAAAAGATCCATAAGTCTTCGCTGGTTGCCTCTTGTACGGTAAGGATGTGGAGAAGCCGTCTTTGCTGTTCACAGAAGTCAGTGAGAAAAGGGACCCCAATGAGTTTTTGTTGTGAAAAATGAATGCATGGTAGTATGAATAAATGCTTTATCTTCATTTCTAAGGAAATCCAAAGACTCGTCTATCTTTTAAAATTTTCCTTTTTTGAAAAGCTATACCAACGAGACTTGTCTTTGGACTTCCCTAGATATGAGATATATATATACATGATGATATGATGTCATGGTATGCTATGGCATGAAGTCTCAGCTCCACATATTCTGGATAACCACTGTATAGTCTGTTTCAGCGGCTGAAAGTAACATGATCAAAAGCCCGACGTCACAGGCATGGAGTCAAGTTAACCACCCATAAGGTATGTACTAGGGGTTTATCACCTTCCGAACAAGGTTCTAAAGAGTTCTCGAAGTCTACGCTCTTCCTTTGGATATTAGTGACGTCCCAATTACTTGGTAATCAGTAATATTCGTAGGAAAAACTCATCCGAGTGCAATATTGTGTGACAACTACTTCAAGATTACTCTTTTATAGTCTCCGCACTGCACCTAAAAAGGCCATGATAGGTTAATGGTTCTACGGACCTCAGCTTATCGAGTTCCCAGGTCGAAAGTAATAACGTCTTCCCAGTTACTCAGTAAACATCACAACTTTCAAGGGGACCTCCACTGAGTGGGGGATTTTCATGCCTCCTTCTTCGGGATTACTCCCTCAAAGTTAACATGACTATACCGCCCGTTCTAATCCTAAGTGTAACCCAAGTCCGGGTATATGACTTATCAAATATAATAACCAAACCCAACATCACAATGTATCCAGAATATGTGAGTAGCAACAATATATGCAATATATAAAAAAGAATACAATAAAGCAATAAAGAAATAAAACAGTAAAGCAAAATAAAGCAAATAAATAAACATCCAAAAAGACAAATAAACAAAACTAGATGAGACTCGCTAAAGATCCCCAGCAGAGTCGCCAGCTGAAGCTATCGGCAGAAAACACAGAGCCGCCACCGAACTTTATTTATCCTGGAGGAAGGGGAAATATCGATAAAACCACAAGGGAATGGATAAGATGGTCTTGCGACCAAGAGAAAGGGTAAGGGAGTCGGTTATGTGAGGGGAAGGTATTAGCACCCCTCACATCCGTTGTACTCAACAGGATCCGTTTTGTTCGTTTGTCCTAAAGGGTGTATTTATCTACAACTATACTTGCTTAAGAGGAAATGAATGGTTTTTTATTATTGCGTTCGTGAGGGTTTCGCGACCCTTTGCCTACGTATCCAATGAAGGAATCAGAACACCGTAGTTCCTCTAGAAATGGTTGGTTTGTTTGTGTTTTTTAGTGGGCAACGTTAACACATGCATTCTAGCAATAAGCACGACCGGTATCGCGATAGAACACAGATAACATGCCCTTTGGGGGAAATTTGGATTTGTTGAGTGTCTTACGAGTTTTAAAATAAATTCAAGTAATGATTAAAAGTGTTTTTGGATTTTTGATTTGTGAATGGAGTTTTAGTTACAAAAGAAGAATTTTTTTTTAAGAGGGAGACTAAAAACCTAATTGTTTGTTATCTACAAGTGAGCTAAAAGTCTATTTCGACATAAGGCGATCGAAACGGGATTTAATCGCCTCATGGAGCTACCTAAGGGAGTATGGCATCGAAGTTTGAGAGAATAAAAAAAACTTAAATTCTAAATGTTTTTTATGGTTTTTATATTAAATTAAATAAGCAAATACATTTAAAAGTGAATTATAACATATTCTAATATATATATAGATTTTTTGCGATTTTTTGTAAAGAAAATATTGGAAGAAAATTAAAATCTAATTCTAAAAGTATATATTTTTGTGATTTCATATTATAAATTGATTAAGAAGATGGAAAAAAATATTTTTTGTTTTTTGTATCAAAAAAGTAAAATTAAGAAATAAAAATACGAAATTGGGCTTGGAGGTGCTATTGGCAAAATGGGTGGTAAGGCCCAAAGAAATTAACCCAGACCTCAAAAAAAGAACCCAACAAAAAAACAACAAAAAACTGAGTCAGTCCGGGTAACCCGGATCCGTGGCCTCTCTCCTTAGTATCATCTTTATTGGAAAAAACCCTAGAGTTGATAACGAACCCGCCGTCGCAATTCCTTATTTCTCTCCATCCTCAATGGTCCAAACCGTTCTTCATTACACCCACCTAAATGCTAATCTTCGTAAAACTCTCTTCTTTTCTTTCCAGATCGCGAGATTCTCCCTTCATTCTCTCAATTCATTGTTCGGTTCTCTTGTGTCCAAAAAACAAACTCGCTCAATCTTCTTCCCCTCCAAAGAGAATCGTTCTTTCTCTGTCTCAACCCTCGATTCACATTTTCGATGGGCCATGGAAGAAACACGAAACAACAACGATCAAGTGAAAAAAACGCTTAACCCTCAATTAAAACCCATATCACATATTTGGACACGTTCAATGTCTTACAAAAGCAGGAAGTTGTAATGAAAATGAATAAACGAAACACTGAGAAAATCCATAACAAAAAGCTACACTAGTGAAGGTATGGTGATTCTTTCTCTTCGCATTCGATTCCACCTTCTGCTTCTGGAACTGTAAAATAATTGTTGATTTTGCTCACTCAGGTCCGAAGATTGAGTCAATGTCACCTTCAAGTGTGGATTCACCGACTACAAGGACGATTTTTGACAATGCCTGGTCATGGATTTCGACCCCAAGATGAAGTCGAAGGAGAGGCGTGGTTAAGAGAGTATGAAGATGGCGGGTTATGTGGAGTTTTAATAGAGATAACATCTTATGGTATGGGTATTATGTTTTATGTAAGAAATTTGGATTCCCAATAATGTCATTTTCTCATGTTTTTCACAGAAAAAATTTGTTCATGAAACTCTTGATTAACCTATTATTACATTTTTTTACATTTAAGCCACCAAATGGAAACAACAAATAAATAGATTATAGGAGAACAATGATGGCATCAGCTCATAACAGAATAGATATACATAATAGAAAAGGTAAAGTGAAAGATGAAATCCAGTAAAGTATCAAATCGGAGCCCCTCCGATGGGTTCTTCGAGCTCAGATAATGGTTCTACTCTTTCCTCTGCCCCCACTCTGAAGGTAGCATGATTTTATTGGTGTTACGAGTTGGCTTGCTTGATGCTTCTAGACCTCTTGGGCTGTTTGTTCTGATTTCTGACACTTTCGATTAGATTGTTCCATTCGGTTTTATTGGTTCAGTAAGGAATTTTACAGATTGAGGAAAAATGAATGGTTTGCAATAGAGGTTATGCAGGGCTGGTGAAGAGGCCTTGAGCAGAATTTTACTCTCTTTTTATTTTATGGATATCTTATTGTGATTGTTGGGGTTTTTTGGATGAGTTCTCTCTTTTAGATTTTTTTGGAAGTGTATATTACGTTTTTTACTTGGTAGTTCTCCCTCTCTCAGTTTTGCTGGCTGTGTGCTCTCAAAAAAAATCCCCCCCTTTTTCAATGAAATAATGGCCTTTTTTATAGTGAAATGGAGGTGAAAATTAGGGGGTAAACTAGTGAAATTTTGAACATATTTGGCAAGCTGGATTTGTGGCCTTTTTGAGTAACAAGTTTGTATTTTCCTATCTAGTGCAACTGTTTTTTAGGCTTGCAACAGGTTTGGCACAGGTTTTGGCATGTTCTATTTGGTTTGAAGAAAATTTGGACTATTTTGCAGTAGGCTGGGGGCAGGCTTATGCACGGGGTGACATCTCTCTAACCCTACCTCTTTCCTCTTTTATCTTTCAATGACTTAAAGCTATTTGGCTTTTTGAAAATTCTGAAGGATTTGCATTTTAGGGAAATGATGATGCAGGGTTTTGGGCATGTGGTATCTAGCTTGCATTGTTTTTCTTGTTGCTTCCCTATACATGTGTTGTTTGCTATTTTGAGACCTTTGCAGCATATGTTGCCTTGCTTGTTTGGTTTGCTGGCCTGTTGCCTTAGTGCTGCTCTACTGTTGTTTTTGTGATGCAATTTTCTGTTTTATTTGTGCTGCATTTGTTTGGCTTGTTGCTGCTTGCTATGTGTTTTTGTTTAGGCTGCCTGCTGCCCTGTTCTGCTGCAGTTATCTTGTTTTCCTAGCTGCCATGTTGTTTTGGTGCTTTTCAGTTTGTATACGTTTGCAGTTTGACTTTGCTTCTGCAGTAGAAAATATTTGCAAATTTCTTTTTTCCCTTTTGTGAACCAAAGTCCAAACTTTGTGATTTGAAAGATAGGAGAAGACCATGATTAAGAACAAAAACCTTTTAGTTCTGATTCCAAAATGCAAATCCTAATGATGAGTTTTCTTGTTTAACAAATAATCCTTGCTTGAATTTTCACATGTTGAGTGTTTGCTAATTTTTTCTTCTTGTTTCATGAACACGAGGAGTGGATGGTAAGCGAGGCAAAGTTAAAAGACAAAGCGAAGACCATGGATAGCAAGGAGTGGATGAGTTTCTTGAAGATGACGCAAAGAATACTTGAAGAAACAAACATTATTTCTTTCTTTGTAAACAAAACAATTGTAGTTTGTATCTCACACTATAATCCCTTTTGTTAAATTGTCCACAAAAAATGTAATTTGAATGACATTTCTTTAAATCGTGTGGATAATGAATTTGTTGTACAAAAATTAAACAACTCTTGAATCTTGTTTGAACTTTGAAATTCTTACTTGAATGATTTGAATGATTTGAATGTTCATCTTGCCTTTGTAACTTGATTTTCAAGAAATCACAAACAACTATTGTAACTTGTATCCCAAGACCCTTACACCTTATCTTTTAATCCTCAATCTTCATATCACGCCTAAACCAAACTTGCCCTATCAACAAGAACTTTTACTATGATATCTAAACCACAAGTAAATTGTAACTTAAGCAACAAAAACACGCCTTGATCGTCATGAACACCTAACATTATTTCTTAGACCTGGATTCCATGTTCATCCTTTCAAACTTCAAACTCCTGGCTCAATGACTTAGAGATCTCAAAAAATAAAACTTGAAGTGAGAGGAGATATTAGACATGAAACCCCTAACCAAAGGTACTTGACTTTGAGTTATCTTTGAGGCAGGTGAAAGAAATAGTTCACAAGAACCAGGGATCCAAAACCTTAGCATCTTGACCAACAAATAGGGAAATAAACCCTAAACCCAACTCTGATGAATTCGAGCGAGAAACAGCCATGTAACTTGATAAGAAAGCAATCCATGATACCTCAAGAATCCACCCCACTATCCAATAACCGAGAACCAGATTACTTTCCCTTTTACCTGATAAGAAAACTTCAAAACAAAATTAGACGTAAATAGGGCACAACCCTAATACCTTAATCAAGGCGCCTGATTCCATGAGATGTGGGATATGCAAATGACTTAGTAAAAATGATGCAAATGGGATGCGAAGTTCAAAGCCAAACAAAAGTAAAAAGAAGTAGGGAAAATTTGGGGTACGAAAGCTGCCCCTATTTAATCGTCTTAGATCTGAAGGTGAGATTGGCGTCAGCCTTTCGAAAGTTCAAGGTGGTAGATGATTAAATACCAGGACCTGAAATTTATCCTGGAGAGATGGTGTGAGTGTTATTTATTGGTGTGAGTGTCTGCTGGGGAAAGAAAAATTGGTCTTCTGGTAGACTTGTCATGATGGATAAACATGGTTGAATAATGGTAGGTCGTACTGGGATAACGGTGCCAATACAAGGTTATCGAGGGAGTGGGCGGTAAAGTGGCTGAAAGGATATGGTTGACGATGTCGTGATGACTAAAGGTAAGATTACTAACAACATAATAACTTAAAGATGACAGGTAGAATTTGACGATAACAGAGAATTTATCCTGTGAGATTCACGACCCAAAAAGAAAGGTAAAAACAATGGTTAAAGATCGGCGTATGATCTAGGACCCAAGTAAGACAACGTGAAGGTAAGTCCTGCGAGCGGCCTTCGACCCTAGAAAAGATAATGCGAGGGTAAGACCTATGAGAGACCTACGACCCTAGGAAAAATAACGTGAGGGTAAGACCTACGAGCGGCCTACGACCTTAAAAACAAGATGAGGATAGGGTAAAGTCTACGGATGACCTACAGCCCTAAGAGAGATAAAGTGAAGGTAAGATCTATGGACGAACTACGACCTTAGAAAAGATAACACGATGGTAAGATCTACGGACGATCTACGACCCTAAAAACAAGATGTGGAGAGAGTAAAGACCTACGAGTGACCTACGACCCTAAAAAAGAAATAACGTGAGGGTAAGACCTACGAGCGACCTACGACCCTAGCAAAGATAACGTGAATATTGAGAATTGGGGAGCACGACGTACTGACAACATGGTTTATTTTAGTCAGTAGTGTAATAACAGATGTTTAACTGGGAATTATGAAGATGATATTTTTTGTGGGGATGTTTTGTTGATTTGGGATTGATTTAGGGCTCTCAGGCAAGGTACCAAATCCGGCTCATACTTCATATGTATTTGAAGTGTGACATGATGATCCATGGATATGTGTTTGAGGATGCAATGCAATATGCAGTGATGATTATTATATGCAAAATGCGAGCAATAGGGCTCATTGGGGTCTGTTGGCCGTCGTCTTGAGATACCAATATAGACTGGTGCTTGACATCTTTGAGAGTTGAGTTAGCCTTATCGAGATTATTGGGGATTAAATCTCTATGAGGAGAAATAACTTGATCTGAATTTCTTTATATGTCAGACTTCTTGTGAATAACGTAAAAGAGACGTGGATCTTATCAAATGCCCCAAGTTTCTCGGTGTTGGAGAAACGGGCGCTCGGTCGACTATAAAGAGGCGACGAGGATGAAAGCTTGGTCAAGGTGACCGTTATAACTTGCTACCTGCATAGAAAAACAAACACTTGAATGCCATGGAATTCCCTTAGGATATCTTCATATCCATGTAATGTAGTGCTTCACATCTTAGCTTGTGATTATTATTGACTTATTATTTTCAATGCAATGCTTAACAAAGAATTTAAATCACAATTCGCATACGAGAATAAAGTAAAAGGACAAAAACTTTTTGGTGGAAGGGAAATTTTTTATTAATGAGTTTGGCCTGTGAATAGGCATTCGTACATGGAAACAACTCCTAAATGAGGAATTTGCGAAGAAAAATACAAAATACAGCGAGTAAAATGGCAATAAGAAAATCTCGAACTTTTGTTAAAACTGATGTAAAATCAAGCTTCTCAAATGCAATTTTGTTTTGATGAAGACAAACCATGATTGACAAAGAAGGCAAAGATTACTGATCAAGCTAAAAGCATCTGTGGATAAAGTCATTGGTTCAAGCACTTAGCAAAATTTCAAGGTATAATGATAATACTTACTTTGAACTTAAGACATAGATGTTCAATGGTCAAAAGAAATATTTTATATTGTCCAAATCCTTACTCAAGTTTTTCTAAGTTAAAAATCATTTTTCACTTGAGTGCAACCGACTTGCATATTAGTGCAATCGATTGCATGCTTCAATCTTTCAAAACATTTGCTACTGTGTCTAAGTGCAATCAATTTACATGTTTGTGCAATTGATTTCACTCAATCAATTTTTGCTACTGACTTCACATGCAATCGATTTACACTCGTGTGCAATCGATTGCACACTCAAAATATTTGAAATTCTAGCTGTTGAAACCCCATGCAATCAATTTATACAAAGGGTGCAATCAATTGCATGCTGCACGATTTTGAAAAACAGCAGCTTCGCACGTGCCTGTTCATAACACCATTTCATGGAAACCTTTCACTCAATCTTGGCAATTGTTCATGATTCATGTACAAAACTTTATGATGTTTCAAAAAGGTGCTATGAATATATAAATACTCATTTTAAAAATCATTTCAACACCTCTTCCAATTATAGTTTCTAAGTTTTCAAAAATCAAACTCAAGCTGCTATACATTTTCATACACAAGTTTTTTGCACACTTTCACATATTGTTAACCAGAAAACTTTGAGCATTATATATCTTGAGTCATTGTCTACTATTATCATTGGAAGAGAAGATCAATTCATTGGTTAAATCACTCAAAGTGATCATTGCTACTCAAACTCACTCAAATCAAATATTTCTATATACTTGCTTATTTTTCAGGATTGTTGGAAATAAGTTTAAGTTGTTTTATAAATCTTGTCTTTCCAGGATTGTTGGATACAAGTGAAGTCACTTTGAGAGGATTATTCTCATTGTTGACATAGTGAAAATCCAAGAGGATTGTTTTTGGTCCAAGAGGATTGTTCTTGGTTTTGGGTAGTTCTTGTTTAAGTTTGCCACAATAAGGAAATCTCTTTCATGTTGAAAGGGGACTGGAGTACTCTCGGACTGTGAGGGGAACCAGGATATATCACTTGTGTCTCTTTATTTTTCTGCACTTTAATCTTTCATAAACTCACCATAATCCAGAAAAATAATATCCATCATCACTAAAACCAGAATCTTTTAAAGTACCTAATTCACCCCCTCTTAGGCGCACTTCGTACTTACAATTGGCACCAGAGCAGGTTATAGGTAACATGTTCCTAAAAGATCCAGAATGGCTTCCGCAAATTAAAATCCCGTTTTCAGAGATGGTGGTAGTAATAATAAGCCTCCTCTATTTTGTGGTGAATATCTTGACTTCTGGAAACTACGCATGAAGGAACATCTAGAAGCACAAGGAGAAGAAATATGGGATGCCGTCGAGAATGGTCCATTTATCCCTATAACGGTAATCAATGGTGCTGAATCACCAAAGCCTAAAACTGCATGGGACGAAGATGATACGAAGAAAGTCATCTATGATAAAAAGGCAATAAACCTTCTTCAAGGTTCACTTAGCATGGATGAATTCTTCCGTGTCTCGGCATGTAAAACAGCGAAAGAAATATGGGATACCTTGGTACAAACTCATGAAGGAACTGTTGAAGTTAAAAGATCAAGACTAAATACCCTGAGTCAAGAATACGAATTATTTCGAATGCAGCCCAGAGAAACCATTCTTGACCTAAAAAAGAGATTCATGCACTTGAAAAATCATCTAAGTGCTCTTGGTAAGACTTTGACGACTGATGAACTAAATCTGAAAGTACTTAGGTCCTTAACTAGGGAATGGCAACCAAAGATAACGGCAATTTCAGAAAAGAAAAGTCTCTCCTCCATGACGTCCGCAACATTGTTTGGGAAACTTCAAGAATATGAAACGGAACTCGGAAGACTTGAAAAACATGAAAATAAAGAGAAGAAATCCAAGAATATTGTTTAAAGATAGATTCCAAGGAAGTTGAAAAGGAAGACAATCCGGAAGAAAATGAAAATGTCATGCTTCTTGTTAAAAGGCTTGGTAAGTTCTTTGGTAGAAATGACAAATCCTTTTCTCATTCAAAAGGAAAGAAACAATTCAAGAAAAAGGAAGCTTCCACATCAACACAAGAATTCACATGTTATGAATGTGGTAAGTAAGGTCATATCAAGCCGGATTGTCCGGAACTCTCCAAGAAAGGTGGCTACAAAAGGAAAAAGGGACTCAAGAACAAAAAGGCCTATGTTGCATGGGAGGATAATGAAATAAGTTCCTCATCTGATTCCGATAGTGATGAAAGTGCAAATCTAGCATTGATGGCCTCACACCATTCTGATGATGAAGACAATGAGGTTAGTAATGAATTTTATCTTTTTGATAGTGATGCACAAGGTGTTATAGATGAACTATTAAATGAATTCAGAATTCTATATAAAACTATTTCATCTCAAAAGAAACAAATTTCATCTTTAGAAGAAAAATGTGAATCTATGGAAAAATATTTCAAAGAAGAAAAACAAATATTAAGTGATAAAAAAAACAGAATTTTGTATGCAAAAATTATGAATCACTCTCTTTCAAAATTGTCCAATTAAAAAGAGTCATTGAAAGATATGAAAAAGGTGTTCTTAGCCAACAAAGATACTCCAATGATAAAAGTGGACTTGGATATTCAAAGTTTTCAAAATCAAGTTCTAATAAAACTATCTTTGTTAAGGCTAGTGATCAATCATCCAAAGATAAAGTGAACAAATCTAAAATAGTTCATCACTATCCTAAAAATAAAACATTTCCTAAGAAGAAATCTTATCCTTCTAGATATAGAAGTAACTTTGAACCTACTTGTTTTTATTTTGGTATTAAAGGCCATACACCTAATGCTTGCTATGTTAGAAACTTTAGTGTGGCGAGTGGGAATTATGTGTGGGTAAAGAAAGGCACTAATTATGAAGGACCCAAAGCAACTTGGGCACCTAACAAAGCCTAATTTGTTTTGCAGTTATGCTTGAAGACCACATGCAATCTTTGGTATTTTTATAGTGGTTGTTCAAAGCATATGACGGGAGACATAAACCAATTTTTAAATCTAGTTCTAAAGGCCAAGGGTTTTGTCACTTATGGAGACAATAATAAGGGAAGAATTCTTGGCAAAGGCAAAGTTTGTACTCCACCTTTCACATCTATTGAAGATGTTCTTTATGTTGAAGGACTAAAGCACAATCTTCTTAGTATTAGCCAACTTTGTGACAAAGGCTTCAAGATCAAGTTCACCAAGGATGAATGCTTGATAGAAGACGAAGTCACACATGAGGTTATAATTAAAGGTAAAAGAATCAATAATATATTCATGATTTCCCTTTATGATCCATCTTTGAAGGTAAAATCTCTCATGGCGAACAACGATGATTCATGGCTGTGGCACAAAAGAATTGGTCATATTCACATGGAACACTCGAATAAACTAATCAAGCATGATCTTGTCATTGGGTTGCCTAAGAGAAATTTCGTCAAAGATAGACTTTGTGATGCTTGTAAAAAAGGGAAACAAACAAAATCAACTTTCAAATCTAAGAATGTGGTGTCTACTACAAAGCCACTACAATTGTTACATATGGACTTATTTGGTCCATCAAGAACAAGAAGTTTCAGAGGTAATGTATATGCTTTGGTTATTGTTGACGATTTCTCTAGATATACTTGGACATTCTTTTTAGTGCAGAAAATTGATGCATTCAAGGCATTCAAGAAGTATGCTAAACAAATTCAAAATGAGAAGTCTCTAACAATTTCCTCCATAAGAAGTGATCATGGCGGAGCATTTCAAAATTCTCTATTTGAAGAATTTTATGGAGAACATGGAATATCTCACAACATCTCAGCACCAAGGACTCCTCAACAAAATGGAGTGTTAGAAAGAAAGAATAAGTCTCTTGTAGAACTTGCAAGAACGATGCTTAGCGATTCAAATCTTCGAAAATATTTTTGGGCGGATGCGGTGAGCACGACATGTTTTGTTAGCAATAGATTTAACATAAGACCGATCTTGAAGAAAACTCCATATGAACTCTTCAAAGGGAGGAAATAAAACATTGGTTTCTTTCACATTTTCGGATGCAAATGCTTTGTCTTAAACAACGACAATGATAACCTTGGTTAGTTTGATGAAAAATCCGATGAAGGTATTTTTCTTGGCTACTCTCTTTCTAGTAAGGCATATAGAACCTATAACAAAAGAACTTTAACAATTGAAGAATCAATGCATGTATCTTTTGATGAAACTAACCCCTCCAAGGAGGAAAATATTGTTTGTGATGATGATGATGATGAAATACTAGAAGGACCTCAAGAAAAATACTTCCAAAGATCAACCAATTCAACACGAAGAATCATCCCAACAAGAATAAAATCTCAATGATCTACCAAAAGAATGGAGAACTCATAGAGCTCATCCTATCGATAAATTAATTGGTGATATAAGTAAAGGTGTGACAATAAGACTGAATCTCAAAGATGCTTGCCTAAACATGGCGTTTGTCTCTCAAATTGATCCTTCTAAAGTTGACGAAGCCTTAGGCGATGACCAATGGATTATCGATATGCAAGAAGAATTAAATCAATTTGAAAGGAATCAAGTTTGAGAACTTGTCCCTAGGCTAAGCAACAAACACATTATTGGAACAAGATGGGTGTTTAAAAAAAAACTTGACGAAAATGGAATAATTGTTCGGAACAAAGCAAGGTTAGTAGCACAAGGCTACAATCAAGAAGAAGGAATATATTTTGAAGAATCTTTCGCTCCGGTTGCAAGGTTAGAAGCTATCCGTCTCTTACTTGCCTATGCTTGCTCATTAAATTTTCAGCGTTTCCAAATGGATGTCAAAAGCGCATTCTTGAGTGGATATATCAATGAAGAAGTCTACGTTAAGAAACCCCCAGGGTTCGAAGATTTCAAGAATCCATCTCATGTATTTAAATTGAGAAAAACTCTCTATGGGTTGAAACAAGCACCAAGGGCATGGTATGATCGGTTAAGCAACTTCTTATGAAAAAAAGGTTTTGAAAAGGGTAAAGTTGACAAGACTCTGTTTATCAAGAAAATCAAAGATGACACTTTGCTAGCTCAAGTCTATGTTGATGATATCATTTTCGGATCTTCAAACAAAGAAATGTGTGAAGAATTTTCAGCAATGATGCAAGGAGAATTTGAGATGTCCATGATGGGTAAAATGAATTATTTTCTTGGACTTCAAATCAAACAATTAAAAGATGTCATCTTCATCCACCAATCCAAGTATTACAATGAAATCTTGAAAAGATTTGACATGGATAACTGTAAGGAAATGTCTCCACTAATGGGTTCCAGTACATATATTGATCAAGATGAATCAGGTGTTTCCATCGATATTTCAAAGTATCGAGGTATGATTAGCTCCTTATTATATTTGACGGCAAGCCGTCCTGACATAATGTTTAGTGTTTGTCTATGTGCTCGCTTTTAAGCAAATCCAAAGGAATCTAATCTCACAGCGGTGAAAAGGATCATGAAGTATCTCAAAGGGACAACAAATGTCAGATTATGGTATCATAAAGGTAGTGTTTGCAACTTAGTTGGTTATTGTAACGCGGATTATGCAGGTTGTAAAACTGGTAGAAAAAGCACAAGTGGTACTTGTCACATCCTTGGAAATGCATTAGTATCATGGGCCTGCAAGAAACAAGCATGTGTTGCTCTTAGCACGGCCGAAGAAGAATATATTGCAGCGGGTAGTAGTTGCGCTCAAATTTTGTGGCTCAAACAACAACTTCGTGACTACGGACTCGATCTAGGATGCATTCCTCTACGGTGCGACAATACAAGTGAAATAAACATTACGAAGAATCCGGTCATGCATTCAAGAACCAAACACATAGATATACGACATCATTTCCTTCGTGATCATGTACTTCAAGGAGATGTCGAGGTGACATTTGTAGATACTCATAATCAACTTGACAATATCTTCACTAAACCTTTGGCAAGAGAACCATTTTACAATATTCGACGAGAGCTTGGCATTCTTGATGAACACGACATATAAGTTGCTTTCTATCCTTGTTATGATTTTATATATTTGTTTTAACCGTGCTATATGTGAATATATATGTTAAGTGGTGTTTAAGTTTAAGAAAAATATGTTTTTGGTCATTTTTGGTTGCATCAAACCGATTGCACAATAGTGTAAATCGATTGCTCACTGAGTGTTTTTAATTTTGACCTTTCTGTTTCAGTGCAAATCGATTGCACTCTGTGCGTTTCAGTTTTATTTTTCTTCCGTTTTATGTGCAAATCGATTGCATCTGTATGCAAATTGATTGCACCCACTATAACATGCTTTTATGACAAAAATATTTGTTGGTCACAATTCCTCTCATATTCCCAAGCTCATCTCTATTATTGAAAAGCCAAATAAACTTTATTACATATAATACAACCCACTCATTTCTATCTACTCACAAATTATATCCAAACTTCAGCTCATCAAACATCCTTCCCTCAAAAACCTAAAACCTTCAAAACCCTAAAAATACCTTACCCATGGCTTCAAGGCAAAAACGAAAGGTGTCAGCTTCAGAGAAAGGGAAGAAAAAGGTTGGTTCATCCTCTGAGAATCCATTAATTTCATCTCTCACCGAAGAACAAGAAGCAAGATTCATAAAGGATTTTCAAAGAAAGATAGTGTCCAATCCTAAATATGGTATGCTATCATCCTTTCCCCATGAATGTTCCTCTTTTCAAAATGATTTAACTGCTTATGGACTAGAACCATTAATTTCATCATTTGGTCTATATTATCTGGATCTGGTAAGAGTAGAGGCAATATGGTGTCATATGTGTTGGGTACTCGAATCTCTCTAATCCCTGAGATTGTTGGTGAGATTCTACATATTCCCTACACTGGAAGCTCTTTGTACGGCCCTGAAAATGAAGCATGGGATCTGTTGCACCCCAAAATTTACCCTCTTTTCATACACGCATATTATTGGTTTTATGGTTATGGAAGAAAGGTATACTTATCAAGCTTCTTCAGGTTACAAGTGACGTTTATTTCAGCAATGGATGTTCTCAGAGTATTTTCCGTGCTGAAGATCGGTTCACTGTTTTGCAATGATTCAGGGTTCAAAGATTCACAAGTCCATCCCGACGCATCATATTCAGGTGTTCTTTCGCCAAGATATCTCTGATAACGTATTCTAAAATTTAGGTTTGGATCAAGATTCAATTCTTTAAAGAAGGTCTCCGAATGTGTGTGTTTTCTCGAAGAAATGTGGTGAAAAAGTGTGTTGAACGTGCAGTTTTTACGCACTAAAAAATTTATAACTTGAAGATCGTGGCTTGTTTGAATATGTTCCGGTATCCAAAATTCCGTCTTGACGTCATCTATGTTTTCATCTCTCACGGCTGGAAGCCAATTTCGATAAGAAGGTCTTCAAAAATGCGGATTTATCAAGTTTTTTAGTACAGAAAATTTGTGACAGAAGTTTATTTGCGTCGTGTTTAGAAAATAATAATTTGGTCTATTTTCATCGTATCGAGCTTGTTCTGGCGCCAAAATTTCACAAATTGAGTTGGCTAAGTTTTCACAAAATGTATTGAGTTCGAATGGTATCCAAAAGACCTTCATTTTTTGCTCAGATTTGCGCGTGACGCGCTAAAAATCCTGAATGCTAAATATTATTTCATCTGGGTCGAAACTTCGAAAATTCATAACTCAATCAATTTTTATCGGATTGGGACCATATTTTTACACAAGGTCATTGACTCAGAGATTTATAACTTTGCTTCCAAAGTTGAGACCGGGTTATGCTCCGATCAATACCAGTTTTTATTGAAGAACATGTCAGAGTTGACACTGGAGCCCAAAATAAGTTTGTTTGAGCCAAAACTTCAAAAATTCATAACTAATTCACCATTTATCCGATTGAGCCTATTTTCGGACCGGAGTTAGTCCTCGATATCGGCTACATTTTGTTTTCATATTTCAACTTCAAAAATTGAACTTAAGCCCCTGCGATTTAGCCTGAACGTGATGGACTCAAGTGAATAAAAATATGCACTATTGCTTGTGGTTATTGGAGGCCCAATTGCACATTCAAAGCCTATTTTTTCTCTAATTTCCATTATATAATCTCATTCTTTTCACACAAATAACACGAGAAAAAAAACCTTTGCCACAACCCTGTCAAAATATCAAATTCCTTCAAAAACCCTAAAAACCTTAAAATCCTCATCTCACTACAAACAAGCCATCCTTGTTACAAACCCACATCTCACTACTTCTCCAGTAAGGGTAAGGCTGGTTTGATCTCCATGATCAAAAGGGTATAGAAGCATTCGTACATGCCATATTGGTTTTAGCATTACAAAATTTCATATATTTGCTTTATTTGTATTTCATGATATAGTAATTTATTTAATGTGTTCATGAGATTCAACAATGCAGATTTAGACAGGGTCCCATGCAGGGTTATTACAAAACACTGAGGCCAAAATAGAACAACACTAATGCATGACAAGGCAGAAATCTGGAGAAAGTTAAGGGCATGAGTTCAACACCCACCCCTATTGGTTTTTGTTTTCTTCCATTCCTTTTATCTATTTTACCTATTTTCCTTCTTTTTGTTTAAAACTTTTTTCATAAAACCTAATTTTTTCACAAACCTTTGATTTTTCCTCCTAAACTCGAATAATTAATTTTAGGTTTTTAAATTTAATTTTAGGTTTTTTTTAAATTTAATTTTAGGTTTTAATTAAATTTTAGGTTTTCATTTAATTTTAGGTTTTTAATTTCATTGTTTGTTTTTGGTTTCTAACCAATTTGTCTTCTTCAATCTTAAATTCACTTAACCACAAAACTTTTTTCACAAACCTTTTTTTTACAAAAAAACCTAATTTAATTTTTAGTTTAACTAATTTTATATTTTTTAACTTTTTTTCAAAATGAACCATATTTTTTAATTAAAACTAATTAGGATTTAGATATTTTAATTAACTTTTTTTAAAATTAATATTTTTTTTATTAATTAAAATTAATTAGGTTTTTTTAGGTTTATTTAATTAATTATCATAAATTATTTTTTTCATAAAAAATCACCAAAACATTTTCTTTGCTATTTTCATCTTATTTTTATTTTCCTAGATAAAGTATATAGGGCGCGTTCAATTGTAATAGCGTAGCTTTATTTTTCCCGCTTTTTTTATTTATCATTATCATGTAATTGCTTCCGGGATGTAATAGTTTTAGGATTTCTTTTTCGCCCTCTTCACTATTATGTAACTGCCCCAAAGCTCTGTAATAACTTAGGTTTACATTTACGCATTTATCTCCTGCTACTATATTTTATGCAATGCTTAGATTAATAGGATTGTATGAAAAGATAAAAATGAACGATTGAAAACCCTGATTGCAAGATAAATATAACTGAAAAAACACAATGTTGTGCACTTGCACCCCTAGGGTACTCCCCACTTGGTTGCCTCGGAAAACAATGGTCATGTCCCTCGAATGTAGGGATATCTTAGCAAAAAACCCTCAATCTAAAAGTCATCATAAAGATCATAGTCTCTTAACGTCTCTCGAGTTGCCTACGAGAAATGATCTTGTCCCTCGATGTTGCCTACGAATATATGATGACAGTCCCTTCGAAATGCTAAGGTATCCTTACATGTAGCCTTCAATGACCATTACGTCCCTTTCGATAGTCCCTCAAACATCCAACGACTAGGGTTACCTACTCACTAATAGTAGGATAACACGGTCTAAAGGATAGGAGGAAAATAACGCATTTTTTCGAGTAGGTAGATAATTTTTAGGTACTTGCTCAAAACAACAAATCTTTTATACCATACACTTTCAAACAAACTTTTCAAACTAAAGTTTTCAAAACACTTCGTCACACTCTTGAGGACCGATACAAGGGTTATCACGAAGTTAAACAAAAACTTTTCAAAACACACACAAGCAATTTTCAAAATGAGCAAGTACCTAAGAGCCCATGGAAAACCATGGATAGAAAGGATGCTAACCCCTTCCCTTTCTATAATCTACCCCATGTACTCAGAAACATCTTGAAAAAGGTTTTTTCTGTTCTTTTTCCTTTTCTTGATTGGATAAAAAAAGTTGGTGGTGACTCTTGCTTACAACAACATTTTGCAAACAAAAAATGCAAACCAGTATTAAAAGTCGGTTCTGCCATCGTATTACAGAATTGGCGACTCTGCTGGGGACTAAAATAAAGTGGGGTTTACCTTAGGATCTAGGTCATTTTTAAAATTTATTTCTTGTTTGTTTTGCCTGCTTTATCTTTAAGGGTTTTTGCTTGGGTATTATTGATGATCCTACACCTGGATCTAGGGACACTCTTTAGGTAAACAATAATAGATCGTGGAGATTGTACGACATAGACCGATATGGTTTAAGCGATATCTGTGTTGGAGTGACACTTTGGTTGGTACCGGTATCCTTCGTGTGGAAACAAGGAGAATACGGGTCCGCCGCGTGGTGTCTTGAAGCACTAACGGACCTTAGAACCTTAGTTGAACAAACTTGGCCATTAGAAAGTAGTGAGATAGCCGGCCTTGGTATAAAGCTGAGGATTGGTTGATATTCGATGCTACACTCATTGAGATCAGACTTTCGGGATATTTCGGTCGCAAGAAAAGATTGCATGAGCTGAAACAATGCCCGATAAAGGATGATCAGTGATATTGAGAATCCGTAGAACCCGATTACTTTTCTAAGACAGGTTTGAAACCAACTAAACTTCAAGAGGGTACTTACCTATGGAATCCATGCAATCCTAAACCTAAGGTTAATTGTGTGACTTGTTTTCCTTCTTTGCTTAACAATTTGAACTCATTGCAGGGCTTTGTTTGTATTCCTTGCAGGACCTTGTTTGTATAAATCCAATAAATTGGTTTCTTACCCTGCATTTTTGCTTGATGCATAGCATACACATCATAACATCATAACATGACATATCATACTAACCATTTCAAGGATCTCGAGGGCATGTGATGCAGGTTATGATGAACCAGACGTCTAGCAAGGGGAAAGAGGATTTATTTTCCTCTAGCCAATGTCTTCAAAAGACCAAAACATGATAACTAGAGTCAGGGGCTATGACCCACTTGATATGGTGAGCTTGACTCTTGTAGAAGGACCTTCAACGATACGAAGTGCTTCAATCAAAGCTGTAAAGTTCAACGCCTAACATTTTTCTTGTTTACCCCACGAGATCCTTGATAACATTGCATACACATGCCATACATATCAATGCATAAACAGGTCTCATAACAGGTTTCTCATCTTCCTCGTTGTTCATTTCAGCAATGAATCTCAAACAAGACAATAGAGGTCTTCAAACTCAAGAAGCTCAGTTCACGGAAATGTTCCTAAACCTATCCAAGGGGCAGGAAGAGTTGAAAGCACTCCTCGCTTTGAACCTGGCCAACAAAAGTCCTGAAGACAATAAGGACGAACGGTTGGAACAACTGCAAGCTGAAGTTGAAACAATGAGAACCCAGATGTTAGGGCAGAGGACTCTTATCCAAGGCCTAGCCCGGGGACAAGAAGAGCTGAGAGCCATTATCAACAAACTTCACCAAGACGGATACAACCATATGAAGCAAGCAGTCGAGGTTGGGGACCAAGTCATGGATCAACCTCCGATAAGACGAGAGGTTGGTTTAGTGAAGACTGGGCCTTTCCAAATTGCTACCACATCACGAGTCCAACAAAAACATCGCCAAAAACAAAGGTTTAATCAGAGTAAGTCGGATATACCCAAAAGGCAATTTACCAAACTCAACATGTCGTTGTCTCAAGCTTTGCAACACCTGTTGAGGATGAATCTGGTTACGTTGATAGGACCTCATCCGAATCCCAAGACTTCATCCCCTAACTACAATCCTGATGCAAGGTGTGCATACAACTCCAACAGCCCGGGGCATGATACTGACGACTGTTGGAGGTTGAAATATGAAGTTCAAAACCTGATCGATGAAGGAGTACTAGAGTTTACACAAGATGGTTAGGCTGAGTTCTTCTGCCATCCCTCCAAGACACACCATTTGAAGTGACAAGTTCTGACAAGAAGGCTTTTCGTTCATTAGAATTTTAAATTTGTAACTTTCTTTTGGTTGTTCAAACATTTATTCATGTCAAACTTTGTTACTTTATCAATGCATTGCATATGTATGTTTTGAATCAATTCATTCGTATTCACTATATTTAACCTGCTTTCCTTTTTGTGATATTCAACTCTCGATCAAAAGCTCTGAGCCTTTAGAGGGAGGATAACGAAAATGATACCACAATCTCTACATTATGCTTTTGAGAAGACTCTGCTAACGATGTACATGCGTTGTTTCAAATCCTAAACAATGGAGTTATAAGGAAGATAATCCCTAGTCAACCCCTTTGAGCCAAAGAAGTAGGAGTTTTTATTTTCATACAAATTAAAACCCTTTAATCATAACCTAGGGCAGGGTAGTTTCTCAGTTAATTCAGATGTGCATTCAGTCGCAAGTTCTACCTTCATACATGACAAAAGGTGTAGAAGATACCTTCCAAAGATGGTGATGGTTCCGCATAATCATCAAAACAGACAGTAATTATTTTTCAAACGAAAAGCCCGCTAATTCAAAACCTATGAAGGAGACTTAAGAAAAAAATAGGGGCATCCCGCTGACTATAATCACAAAAGCAACAGTTCAGGCAAAAGAAGGGATAACGAAAACCAAAAAAAGAGGTTACTACAAATCCAAAAAAATTATTACAAAAATGACTGCCTCTTCCAAATAAATTTTCAGTATTCGAACTATCACCGGAACATCAAGGATAATATTCCAGAACTCAACTTGGATTCTAAACGCGCAATTAACTGAGCATAAGACTGAAGAACATCACGAAGAGCGGGTGGGTACAAATAAATTTTGAGCCTTTATCCTTTGTTTGTTGAACCGTGAACCAGGCCACGTTATAACCCTTAAAATTCCTAACTGAAGCGTGGGTTAGTTCAGAAGCATACTATTACAAAAGGTATCCTGACTCCTGTAGGACTTGCTATAAATCCTGAGTTGATATCACTCTTTTACAAAATTAATTTGTTTTACTAAAAAAAATGAATTTTCAAACTTCAAGACAGACATAAGCTTTGCATTCACAAAATACCATTGTTTGCATATGACTATTTTTTCAACAGCAGAGAAATTCGCATGACGGATATCTAGTGAACAAAAACCTTCTCAATGAAAAGGATCACCTCAAGTGAAAAAACACTTCAAATCAAGGGGCATAGCATGATGTCCAGCTGATCTGGGGAAGTCAAGTCAAGATTCAAGGAATCTCTCAAAGATGCCAAGTAGCCAGGGGCAGATCTCTATCTAAATCACTTGGGGCATTGGACATGAATTCCAGCAACAAATCCCGTACGATCAAACGAGCATCTTTTGGCAGTGTGGCAACACTTACTACTATGGACAGTGACAATTCTCTGTACCCGGTGAACATGGACATAGTCGGAAAATACTACGCATGAAAAAAAGACCCGCTAGGTTAACACACTTAGGAAAAAATAAGGGAATCCCGGCGAACCAAAAGGGTTCGGGCAAAAGTTAGGGATATACATAAAAAAATCTGTACACTGACAAGTAGAAAACTTGAAAAGGCGGCTTGGGCAAAAAGGTATCCCAGTGGAATGAAAACCCGAAAGGGCGGTCCAGGAAAAAGTTAGGGATTTAAAATGTACGACTATGTCCCGTCACTTGTCTATCAGTGGAAGACTTATACCTTGATCAACATTCATCAAGAGCACTAGAATTGAGAAATGGTTCAAATATGCTCAGATACGGATGCCATCCTGATACTTGATAACGAGAAATCGTATCATATAATTACTACGCTTTTTACTGATTTTATAATACATTGATTCGTCTAACTCCCGATTATTCCGAGTTTTTATGTCTTTTCACAGGTACAACATTTGTCAACTCAAACCAATGAAAAAGGACTACATGAAGGAGGCTAGACAATAAACAAAGAGAAAAGAACTAAATCTGCAAAGTTTGGAGATTTTGAAGCAGTGACGACCGTCACACCCTGTGACGACCGTAACGACTCCCCAACTTGAAACAACGCTCGTCACACATCATTGACGAGCGTAATGCGCTATCTAAGCGCATTATGACCGACACCCACCTGTGACGACCGTCACGCACGTAAAGATGAACGTTGTGAATTGGTGGAGACGTGGGCAACGTGAGGGAAGAAGTGTTCTCCTATATTCCCTCCACTCAGTAACCATGCATCCTATATTTCCTCCACTCAAGCCTTTTCTCAGGAATCTTTCAACTGCTATATTTTCTCCTATATATATGTGTGGTAGTGCAAAGGGAAAAACGTCGAAGGAATTCTCCCAGAACAAAATTACTACTTTTTGCAATGATTTCTATTTCCTTGTTTTTGAGTATTTTCTACGTACTGTAATTTCTACTTCCAGCACTATTTCAAGCATTAGTTTTAGGGTGTTAATTCTTCATTTAAGAATTAACACAATTTGTTGATTTCGATCAAGATGCAAGGAATATTGTAACATTTCAAGATTACCATAGCAACGTTATTTCCAGGTTTTTTTATTGCAATTAATATTTATTCATTCTTGTATTATGCCAATTATTTTTATGGACTATATTTTGAATTGCATTGTTATTAAATATATTATGTCCGGCTAAATTATTTGTACCGGTATGTGACTCTTAAGAACCGAAAGAATTCAGTGATACCTTGGCCAAAAAACATTTATAAAACAATTTATGGTTTCCAATTTCCATGTTTAATTTAACTACCCTTGTCACGAGAGTGAGAGGATAATTAACACGATTTTGCCACGAGAGTGGGAAATTAATTAAGGCAAGAACCTGCATGCGAGAGCTGGGGTTCAACCCAGATAGTGGTAACGAAACATTAATTTTTAAATACACGAGAGTGTTTTAATAAATTAAATAAACTCAAATTGTTTTCAAAAAGTGTTATTAAATTTAAAGTGCATCCACTAGGTTTAGTAGCATGACTTATTTCATGAACACGAGAGTGTATGTCTCAGGTTTTTAAACAATTAGTTTTTACCGAAATACTTTATAGGCCAAGCGATTCACAGAATTCCCAAAGTCCGACTATCACATACCGGTATAACTATTACTATTATTTTTAATTAAACTATTCCCCCTCCCCCAAATCAAATATTCATCGCTTAGTTAAACAACTGTAACATTAGATCGTATGCGATTGATCCTCAGTCTCTGGGGTTCGATAATCAATTAAAACTAGAACGACTAAACTGTATACTTGCAGTTAGTATCCCAATAGACTCATAAAGTCCCGATCAAGTTTTTGGCGCCGTTGCCGGGGACTGATTAGTCAATTAATTACGATTCTTCTGTTGCGCGTTTAGACTAGGCAATAGAAAACCCTTTTTCGATTTATATGCCAAGGAATCGCTCACAAGGCGAACCACTTGACAAATCGATGGACGAACCTGAATGTATCCTTTCCGTAACACGTGCAGTCAGGGATTACTGTTTAAATCACGCTATTCCTTTACCCAAACCCGAAATCAAGATTGATTCTGAAACAGATTCTAATTCTTCCACTGAGACCGAAACTAATACAGAATTAGACATGGCCGAAGAACAAAGGACCCTTCCACTGAAGGAGTACGCAGCTCCATCACAACAAGAACCCCACAACAACATTGCTGCTCCAGCAATAAATCGAAACGATTTTGAGTTGAAACCGTCATTGATCCCAGCTATCCAACAACGCCAATTCTCTGGAGATCCTTCCGAGGATCCAAATGAACATCTTACAAAATTCGTTCAATTTGCCGACACAGTTATAGAAAATGGTGTTAGTAAAGATGTAATAAGATTACGTCTTTTCCCTTTCTCGCTAAGAGATAGAGCTTGGGATTGGTTGCAATCCTTGCCATCAAATTCCGTCACTACGTGGGAAGGACTTAAGATTGTATTTTTAGCACAATACTTTCCCCCAAGCAAGACTGCTGCACTAAGAGCCCAAATCAACGGATTTAGGCCGAAGGATACTGAATCGTTATTCGATGCATGGGAACGCTACAAGGATATGATGCGAATGTGCCCACATCACGGACTAGAAAAATGGCTGATCAACCACACGTTTTATAATAGACTCTTGTACAACACAAGACTCTCTATAGATGCCTCCGCAGGTGGTACACTGATGGACAAGCCTTATGAAGAAGCTAACCAACTCATTGAAAATATGGCTCAAAACCACTATCAGTGGGGAGGAGAAAGAACATTTGTGGAAAAAACTCAAACAAAAGGTGGGATGTACGAGATTAGTAGCCTAGATAAAGTTAATGCTAAGGTAGATGCTCTTACCCAAAAGATAGAAAGCTTGACCTTACCTCCTGCAGCCACCGTGGCTGCACTTACCCCAAACTGCAAAGTTTATGGAGTCCCTAGTCATGTTGGAACCGAATGTCAAATCTTAGCAGGAATATCAATTGATCAGGTAAATTACGCTCAAGGTAATCCTTATGCTAATACCTATAATCCTGGTTGGAAGAACCATCCTAACTTCTCGTACAAGAGCAATAACGCTTTATATGCACCTGGCCAAGCACCTGCTGTACCTCCAGGTTATCAAAAACCCGCTGTTAATGTTCCTAACATTCCTAAGAAATCTAACATTGAAATCCTAATGGAAAATTTTATCGCTAATCAAGCCTAACAAAACAAAGAATTCCTCAATCAAAACGTTTACACCAGTGAACAGTTGAAGCTATTAGCAAATAAGGTAGATGCCCTAGTAACTAACAATAAAATGTTAGAAACCCAAATCTCCCAAGTAGCACAACACCAAGCTAGTTCTGCCGCACCTGCTGGTACATTTCCTGGACAGCCACAACCCAATCCTAAAGGACATGCAAATGCTATCACATTACGAAGTGGGACAGCCCTTGATGGACCGGTAGATCCTAGACTCCAAAACCCGACCATGTATCAGAAACCTGAAAAAGAAGTAGAGAAGTCGAAAGATCAATGAGAATGTAGAGGAAGACGCGAATGAGAACAAAGAGGCTTCAGAAAAACCTTACGTGCCTCCACCACCATATAAACCACAAATTCCATACCCCTAAAGACTTGCAAAATCCAAGAACGAGGGGCAATTCAAGAAATTTGTAGAACTTCTGAAACAATTAAACGTTACTATTCCGTTTACAGAAGCTATAACCCAAATGTCGTCATATGCTAAATTCCTAAAAGAAATATTGTCTAATAAGAAAAAAATTGTTGAAAACGAAACCGTTATGCTAACTGCCAAATGTAGCGCCATAATTCAAAATAACATGCCTCCAAAGCTAAAAGATCATGGTAGCTTCTCTATACCATGTGTAATCGGAAAATCTGTCATAGACAAAGCTCTATGCGATTTAGGAGCAAGCGTTAGTCTAATGACCTTATCTATTTGCGAGAAGCTCAAACTAGGCGACATGAGACCTACCAAGATGTCCCTACAACTAGCCGACAGATCAGTCAAATTCCCTGTTGGTATGCTAGAAAACATCCATGTCCGAATAGGACAGTTTTACATACCGACTGACTTTATAATAATGGACATCAAGGAAGATTCAAACATTCCCATCATACTAGGAAGAACATTTTTAGCTACTGCAGTAGCCATCATTGACGTTAAGAAAGGAAAGCTTACCTTCGAGGTAGGAGAAGAAAAAGTAGAATTCATTCTTTCCCAATTCTTTAAAGCCCCTGCTATAGATGACTCATGCTGTCTCCTAGATATTATTGATGAATGTGTCAAAGAACTAGAAAGCCAAGAAGACACCTATTCTGAGATGCTGAAAATTCTGACACCGACTATCCTCAAGGATGATAACTGGAAACAAGAACATCTAGATGTCAACCTAAGCGAATGTTTCGCCTTAACACCCGATCCTGCCCTAACTGATAAGAAAACTGGTATAGAACTTAAAACATTACCTGAAGATCTTAGGTATGAATTTTTAGATAAAGAACTCGAACGACCAGTTATAGTTAATGCCAAATTAGGAAAGATCGAAACCGAAAAACTTCTTAGTGTGTTAAAGAAATATCTAACCGCGTTAGGCTATAATATATCAGATCTAAAGGGAATAAGCCCTTCTCTCTGTATGCACCGCATTATGTTAGAGGAGGACTGCAAGACTTCTAGAGAACATCAAAGACGAATAAATCCTATCCTAAGTGAAGTCGTTAAGAAAGAAGTGAAGAAACTACTAGAGGCATGCATCATATACCCAATATCAGATAGTAACTGGGTCAGCCCAGTTCACGTGGTGCCTAAGAAAGGAGGTGTTACGGTTATAACAAACACGAAAGGCGAATCGGTAGCACAACGTACTCAAACAGGATGGATAATGTGTATTGATTACAGAAAACTAAACAAAGCTACGCACAAGGACCATTTCCCATTACCATTCATTGATCAAATGCTCGAGCGCTTAGCCAAACATTCCCATTTCTGCTATCTTGACGGATACTCAGGATTCTTCCAAATTCCCATTCATCCTGATGATCAAGAGAAAACCACATTCACATGTCCCTATGGTACCTTTGCATACCGAAGAATGCCATTTGGACTATGTAACGCACCTGCAACTTTCCAACGATGCATGATGGCGATTTTTGCAGACTTTTTAGACGGAATTATGGAAGTATTCATGGCCGATTTCACTGTCTGTGGAGAAAGTTTTGACGGATGTTTATGAAATCTTGAATTAGTACTGAAACGCTGTGTCAATGTCAACCTAGTGCTCAATTGGAAAAAATGTCACTTCATGGTGAGACAAGGAATTGTGTTGGGTCACATTGTATCGAACAGAGGGATTGAAGTCGACAAAGAAAAAACCGAAATTATCAAAAACCTTCAACCACCCAAAACAGTTAGAGAAATAAGAAGTTTTCTCGGACACGCTGGTTTTTACCGACGTTTTATAAAAGATTTCTCTAAAATCACTAAGCCACTAACTGAATTATTAATGAAAGAAGCTGAGTTTATTTTCGATGATAAATGCTTAAACGCATTTGAGACGCTTAAAGAAGCCTTAATTTCAACACCTATTGTGCAACCTCCTGATTGGAACCTACCATTTGAAATAATGTGCGATGCGAGCGATTATGCTGTAGGCGCAGTCCTAGAATAACGCAAAGATAAAAAAGCTTCACGCTATCTACTACGCAAGCAGAACACTCGATCCCGCACAAATGAATTACGCCACTACGGAGAAGGAACTCTTAGCTGTTGTATTCGCATTGGATAAATTTCGTTCTTACTTAGTAGGCGCCAAAATCATTATTTACACGGATCATGCTGCGATCCGATACTTACTAAGTAAAAAGGACGCCAAACCGTGACTACTCAGATGGATCTTACTCCTACAAGAGTTTGACTTGGAAATAAAAGACAAAAGAGGGACTGAAAACGTGGTAGCTGACCATTTATCAAGATTAGATGGAATCCAAACCGAGAGTGTTCCCACAAACGAAGATTTCCCTTATGAACGCCTTATTGCTAAGCTAGAGATAGCTCCTACCGACAGTTTAGATCAACACAATGAACCTTTAACAACTGCGGTAGTAAAAGCCATTTGTACCAACACCACGTTACCATGGTACGGTGATTTCGTCAACTATTTAGCTGCCGGTGTCATACCACCTGATTTAACATACCAACAGCGGAAGAAATTCTTCCATGATCTTAAACACTACTTTTAGGATGAACCATTACTCTTTAAAAGAGGCGCCGATGGTATCTACCGTCGCTGCATTCCTAACGATGAAATAGATGACGTCATTTCCCATTGCCATTCCGCCCCTTATGGTGGACACGCTAGTACATCGAAAACTTGTGCAAAAATACTTCAAGCTGGCTTCTTCTGGCCTACTTTATGGAAAGACGTCAACGTAGCAATTATGAACTGTGATAGATGGCAACGCACAGGAAATATATCTAGACGCGATGAAATTCCACAAAAAGGAATCCTCGAAGTAGAAATTTTCGATGTATGTGGAATTGATTTCATGGGACCATTCCCGCATCTTTTGGAAATAAGTATATTTTGGTAGTCGTTGACTACGTATCAAAATGGATTTAAGCCATCGCTGCACCCACAAATGATACACGAGTGGTACTTAAACTATTCAAGCATGTTATCTTCCCACGATTCTGTGTACCAAGACTAGTAATCAGTGATGGCGGTTCCCATTTTATCTCTATAATTTTCGAAAAATTACTTTCAAAATATGGCGTTAAACATCGCATAGCCACACCATACCATCCTCAAACGAGTGGACAAGTGGAAGTGTCAAATAGGGAGATAAAACAAATCCTTGAGAAAACCGTAGCCACATCCAAGAAAGATTGGTCCTCCAAGCTAAATGATGCTCTTTGGGCATATCGAACAACTTTTAAAACCCTTATCGGAACAACGCCGTTTAAATTAGTTTATGGAAAATCTTGTCATTTGCCAGTAGAATTAGAACATAAAGCTTATTGGGCCATTAAAACCCTTAACTTAAATTACAAGATTGCTGGCGAGAAACGAGTATTAGATATCCATGAATTAGAAGAATTGCGTTTAGACGCTTATGAAAATGCTAGAATCTATAAGGAAAGAACAAAAAAATGGCACGATAAGCGTATATCGCGGAAAGAATTTAAGGAAGGAGACATCGCACTCCTATTCAACTCTAGACTAAAACTTTTCCCGGGAAAATTACGTTCCAGATGGTCAGGACCATTTGAAATTAACAAAGTTTTCCCAAGTGGTACGATAGAAATTCAAGGAAATTCTATCGAACCATTCATAGTCAATGGCCAACGCTTAAAGCATTACTTTAATGTCGGAAATATCAACTATTCGGCTTACCTTCAGTTAAGTGAGCCACCTACCCCGATACCTAACTGAATATGTATTATCTGTCGAGCCGTCGACATAAAACAAAGGCGCTTCGTGGGAGGCAACCCATGTTTTATTTTTATTTTTTTTATTTTTTAACATGTTTTTCTTTTTCTTTTCTTTTTCTTAATCTTTAAAACTTTCATGTTGCATCTCTTACTCCTTTTTGTTTTCTTTTTCTTCTATTTTTATTTTCCCTTTAAACTTTCTTTTTCTTTTTAATTTAACTTCGACAACTTTTAACCTGAAAATACTAACTTAGTTTTTCCAAACATTTATTAAATATTTTCAGGGGGGTAATTCTTTTGCTTTCATATTTAGCTCCATGGCACGTGTAAACTTCATGAATATCACTTTGAGAAGCAGACACCAAAGAAGACGCTTTGAGGATCTGGCTGAGCGGGAAATGTGCCCTACAATCTACGTTGATGACCATGCTATGACCGCTCTTGGCATTCGTGAGAGTGTCATGTATTTGCTACATCAGATTGGCTGGGACACTACTGCTATCCGAAGACGGTATTGTACTTACAAGAAGCTGACCCTTGAGTTCCTGAGCACCTTGAGCTACATTCCAAATCACGGGTTAGGATTCAATCGTGGGTTGATCACTTTCAGGTTGTCTGACATGGACTACCGCTATAACCTTAGGGAGTTTGCCCACCTGCTAGGATTCCCTTTTGGCCCTGATGTTATCACTATGACCCAGGAGGACCTCTTGCTTGATTCTGACCTTGATTTTTTCTGGGGAAGCATTACTGGCAATAACCATCCAGAACCGTCTGACCTATATTCTGAGTGCATCCACAACCCGGCTATCAGGTACTTTCATAAGATCATCGCCCATACCCTTTTTGGTAAACAGCTGAATGTTACATCCGTGTCCCGCGATGAGCTCTTCATTATGTACTGTGCCTCCCAAAGCTGTCCGGTAAACGGTGCCGCTTATATGCTAGCTAACATGGAGCGTATTATCCAGACTCCGAATGCACCAACCCTGTTGGGTGGTTTAGTCATTATGATATCAAATGCAATTGGACTCCGAAGGCCTATGCTAGGATCAACCCTGCATTAAGGAATAAAGCCGATAAACATTGAATTTTGTTTCAACACTAGCTTTATCGAGAATTTTGGGCCAGATCAATTTGAGCTGTTAATTAATCATGAGACTGTCCACCAGTTTATGCTCCCGAACCCTATCACTAGTGTGCATAATAGAGCAAACTGGCTTTTTGACCTCCACCATCCTGCTACACCGCCTTCGTCTCCTTCTACTGTTGACATTTACGAAGTACCCAACACCTATCACAATGCTGAAGACCCTGCCACACCACCGGGATACCATCAGTTCCCCGATCCATGGGAACAGCAGGTAGCTTCTACTGAGACCGCCACCCAGGCTCCAGAGATCCCACCACCGCTTCCACCTACTGTTACCCTGCACTCTTTGCATGAATAAATTACTGAAATGCGGGGCGAGCTTACATCTCTCTGAGTGGGCTTCATCGCTTTCATGGATTTGGTGACCGACCAGTTGGATTTCATGCACCAGCATATGTTCCCTACTCCCCGTGGCTAGAGTTGTCGTTGTTATCTTGATCTTTTCTCTCGCATTTGTATATACAGTGAGGACACTGTTTAGTCTTAGTGTGGGGGAGGATTCTAGTTGTTCTAGCATTTTATCATTTTTTTACTTTAGTTATTTCGAAGCAATTTATATGGATTAATTCAATCATTTATCAAGTACCAAGTTTCTATTATTTTATTTTTCATTCATTTTCATTTTCAGTATATATTTTTTATTTCTTTTAATTTACTGTTTATATTTCACGCAAATATTATTTCATTATGTGTTAGTAAATAATATTTCATAACTTTAATTATTAGAATATTTCAAAATATTTCAAAACTTTAATTATTAGAATATTTCAAACTTAGAATATTAAGAAAATAATAAAAATTATATAAACATCTCTAATGGTCTTGTAACGATCTTCTCATTAATGACATTGAACGTGTTACGACCGTCACACCCTCGTGACGAGCGTAACACGCATTTTTGTCGTGTTACAACCGTCACACCCTCGTGACGACCGTCACGCGCACAATATATCAGAACGGCTATTACAGAACCGTTCTAACCATTGTCTCCTTAACCACATTTCCTCCATTGTTACAGAACCACACGAAAAATACCCACTCCACTCCATTTTTTTCTCAAACTTCCAAATTTCCAACACTAAAATACTATCCACCCACTACCCCAATTTCATTCCAAACCTTTTGCAATCAGTTCTACAAACACCATGGCCAATGTGATCGGTGGATCTGGAACTGACTGTTTAACGCTGGTTCGCGAAATGTCGCGGAAGCAAGAGTCGCCACCGTCTTTTATTTTCTCCAACATGGACAGGACAAAAGCACAGCAAAATTCCTTATGAGATAGTTTCTCGGTTCGGGAGGTAGATTTATAGAAAGGGGAGGTGTTAGCACCCTTTCTATCCATGGTTATCCATGGGCTCTTAGATACTTGCTCATTTATGTTTTCAAAAGTGTTTGCTTTTCAAAGTGTGAGTGGGTTTGAAAAAGTTTCTTTGAAAGTTTCAGATCGACCCTTGTATCAGTCCTCAAGAGTGTTTGAAAAGTTGTTTTGAAAGCTTTTTGCAAAGTGTCGGTGTGAAAAGAGTTTTTTGATTTGATTTGTTTTGAATTAGAGCAAGTATCTATGAGTCGTCTACCTACCCTAAGGAATTAGGCTGTGTAAATGTCCTTAAGGTAGTGCCATCCCACCATTGAGAGGTAGGTAGCACCACCGTTGGAGGTGTTCGGGTCAATTCGTTTGTTAGGGACAGTATGGTCACCAGAGCAACAGTAGGACACCTTAGAAGCTACCCTTATGCCATGTTCATGGACATAAGGACTTACTAAAACGTCCTATACTCGACGACCACGTTTCGAGGGGCAAGGCAACAGTGAGGCGTACCCTAAGAGTGGTGTATGAATTTGTGTATTGTTTCAGTTATGTTTCATCTTGTCAATGCGTATGGTGGAATTCACGTGATGGCCTTTGGATGAGATCTCCTGGGCGCGTGGCAAGCAAGCATACGAGGATGCATGATGGTCTTTAGATGAAGCGCTGCGTGGAAACATGTTATGGAGAAAAATTTGAAATATAAGAGGGGGACCTAGGAATTGAACCCAGGTCCCAGCGTTTACCAAATGCACGTCCAACCATCTGAGCTATGCGCGCGTGTTGTATGTGGAATGGACAAAGAACATAATATATGAAAGCAAAGGTGACCACGCTGAAACAACAAAAACGCGCTAAATTCAAACTATCCAGTCACGTATGGACACGCCAGCTTCGTCTTCATCTTTTTGCCTGTAAGTAATATCAAATAGCGGGGGTTTTAAACCCCCACTAAACCAGACCTGCAATAATAGCGATTAGACGATAGTCAAAAAGAAAAAGGGCGCGAGGTGTGGATTCCATTTGTTTGGAGGTCCTGATTCCATTGGCATAGGTTTTATTGTCTAATTTTTCCACATGAAGGAAACCCCAATTTCAAACTTCTGAAACCCTAGAACACGTCCATGGTGAATTCCTATTTAGACAGCCATTCTTCAATTGAGTAACACCATTAGCTTCAGAATGTCATGGTTAGTATAAATCAACAATTAAAATGCATGAACAATGCCTAGAAATCAAAACACGATTATGGATAATTTTGAAAGGAAAGCAATTCTGTTCTACCAATTCCTTGTGCGTGGAGACTTGGTTTTGATTGGAATCGTTTCCTGGATGTCTTGGCAAGCTTTTGGAATACTTTTCAAGCCTTGAAACGTGTTCTAGCTAGGTTTTCAGTTTTCAAATTTTTGTGAAGAAAGTGCAATGTTGTTCTTGGTCTTGGGCGCAGCTTCTGTGTCCCTTGCATTAGGTTTCACTTATGCTTATGTATGTGAGTAGAATTAGGTTAACAACCAGCCCAAAATCCATTGGTTTAATGCTTTTGAATATTTGATTTTGTCAAATCTTTTCCAATATTTTTTCATGCCAATTATGCCAATTATGGAAGATTCTTTCCTTGGTGATTGATACACGAGATAATGAGCTCATAATGGGAGAATATGCTGCACAAAAAGATTCAAAACCTTTGTTTAGTATTTTTCTCATAATTAATTTTAATTAAATGAACTAATAGGATTAAAAATTCAATTAATTAATTAAAAATAATAAAATAACTCCCTTTTAGCTTAATGGGTCGTGCATAGCTTTTGGGTAATGGTTCATGGAAGAAATTGAGGCCCATTAGCAATTTTGAGGCATTTGAAGCAAAGTTGACTTTTCAAAATTCCCAAAAATTTCCCAACTTCCACAAGGCATATCTTGCTCAATTTTTAAGCTTTGATCATGTTCTTGGACATTTTGGAAAGGTCATGAAGTCCTCTAACCAATTCCTTTTATCCCATGTTATTTTGATTTACCAATCTCAAGTTATGGTCTTTGACTTGAAGTGCCTTTTTGTTGACTTTTGAAAATGACCTATAATGTTGAGATTGATAACTTTTTGTGAGAGCATTTCTTGGACTTGAAGTGTGAAGATGAGTTGTAGGAAATGTAATTCTCTTCAAAATGAGCTTTGGATGGAATTTTTCTGATAAACCATGTGGAAGTTATGCCTTGGTCAATTTGCAGTTGACTTTTTCAACTGTCCAAAATAGAAACTTTTGCATCTTGAGACTTTTTGAGCCATGCTTTGAGAATCATGATCAAGAATTGATCAAATGATGTTTGTGGCTTCAAAATAAGATGTTGACCAAATTTTTTGACTTTTGACTGTCAAATGACCATTTTGCCCCTGCAGTTGACTGTGAAGCATTTAGGGTTTTTGACTGTGCAATTTGGTGCTGTGAATCTTGAAACTTGGCATATGGATGCTTGACAATGTTTATAGGCATGTGGGACTTGTTTGGACCCTTGGAAACTTCAATTTCTTTGCCAGAACCAAAACCCTAATTTTGACTGTGTTAGGAGGCAATTGGATTGTGCAACCCTTGGGAGATTTTGGACCATGCTCTTGCCAAATCTTGAAGAATATGGGAGGGAAAATTTTGGGGTACAACAGCCAACAATCAACAAGCTCCCGCTCTCACTTTCAGATCCGGCGAACAAGGAGATAACCAACGGATCAAATTTCAGAAGTTTCAACGCCGAGGTCTCCAACCTACACGGTATGTTGATCTTGACTGCTTGAGGAGTTTGGGACTACTTGACAGTGTCCGCCAATTGTTGCAGAGTGTGGATTTATGGAACTTGTGCCGCGAACCAAGACCAATTTATGAAACTCTTACTCTTGAGTTTTTGAGTTCCTTTGTTTACATCACTCCGCCAGGTGCCACGAACCAACTGTCAGGCCTGGCCAAATTTCGCATGTTTGGCTTTGAGCACGAGTTGCCCCAATCTGACATCGCGCGGCTTTTAGGCTTCTGTTCGTACGAAGGTGTCCATCTCCGGGTGCCGGATAATTTTGGTGAGGAAGCCTTCAACTTATGGCACAGTTTGACGAATATCCGTGTCGGATCCTACGACCACCTAAATGCCACCCACATTCATAATTCGGCCATCCTCTATTTCCACCGTATCCTCAGCAACATAATCTTCGCCCGTGACAACAACCACAAGCTCAACTCCAAGGAGCTCTTCTTTATGCATTGCAAGTTCACAGGGCAAAAGATCAACTCCGCCCCGTTCTTACTAGCTTACATCCACTCTATTTGTGCTAGAGGCGGAAAACCCTTTTATTTCGGAGGGCTGGTCACTTCACTTGCCATAGGTCTGAACTACGGTGCTGCTCTCGCGACTATGCCTTCTATGGCACCGACTTTGCTAACTTTGGATCACTACAAAGCCGCACATCTCATTTATGAGCGGGAGGATGGCATATTCCACCCTGTGATCAGGAACACTGTTTATCAGAACATCATTTTGCCTTGCAGGGACCGAATCGATCCACGAAACCGAGCAAACTGGTTGTTCGATCCTGCAGCTCCCGCGGGGCGTGCACCTACTCATGAAGACCAACCTGCATCCCCCGCAGACGGAATGCAAGAAGAGTTGGATAGTGCTCCTCCCGTCCACGACATTCCAGGATCCTCATCTGCATCACCTCCTATTACTCTTGAATAGGTCCTCCGCGCCATTCATATGTAAAATCAAATGAGCGCAGCGCTTGAAAGAAGGCAACATGAGAAATATGAGTATCTATGCGCTCAAAACGCTCAGATCTTGACTGGACAGTGGAACATGAACGAGAGGTTGGATGAGGCCCTGTCAGAGCTCAACGCCTTAAGGCTGGACGTCAGCACCCTTGGTTTCCAAGATACTGACACAAAAGCCACTCCTACCAGACGCTCTCGCACCAGGAGTAGAGGACGTGGTCACTAGTAGTTTTTCTTTATTTTTTATGTAGTTTATTATTTTTTCTGTTTCATTTCCTTTCCGTTTGTTTTTGTAATTGTACTTCCCCGCCTATATACCGCAACATTGAGGACAATGTCGGATTTAGTGTGGGAGAGGTACCTTTCCTTCCTTTATAAACTAGTAATTTTTATGATATATCTAGATTTAAATTCTTCACTTTATTCAGCCATACCAAAAAATTTTATCTTCGCATTAGACCGACATACCTATTTTAACGAAATCCCCAATTAGGAAAGCCGAAAACGACATAACAAGATCGATACGGTTATGACACCGTAGACTTCCTACTTACGCGATCCGTTTCAATAAACATTATACCGACATCTAGAGTTTTTAGTTCTACAGTAACCCCTAGTAGTTTATACTAGCAGTCAGCACTGTCTTGACACAAACCACGTGGAGAATCGATGAATATAAGTGTTTGATGCCTGATCATTAAAATATCCTTCCTATCTCGCTGCTAAAAGAAAAGAAATTTTGTGCACCAAAGTATACGGTCACATATAAGAGTTGAGAAAATAACGAAGGAATCCAGTGGTGGTTGGTTCAGAGGTATCCGGTTCTGAACTCGGTAGGGCGTGCTACGGCCCGATCCCCCACAACCTCCAACTTGGATAACATATGTAGGGTTGCCACATTCGTGTACCAGACCCCGTGCTAAAAGGATCAAAGTCACTAACCGGTTACCCCACTACGTGCATGCTAAGACAAAGGGCTTAATGTGATTGCGCCAGAACGAAACCGGGTGAAATAGATACGAGGAACTCTGGGCAGAATTATAACGGAACTGTTGGATAGATCATTTTAAAATGGAAGCCTACGACTAAGCTTATGGCTTGTGTCATTAGCGTATCTTTAGTGTTTCACTCAAGTATTGGCCGAACCGACAAGGATTTTCTGAAATTTCTTTAAAAATCCAAGGTATGTCATGCATATGCGCTTGACAAAACTTGTTCGACCTTTCGAATGACTATTTGCTTGAGGACAAGCAAAGGTTTAAGTACGGGGGAATTTGATAACGAGAAATCGTATCATATAATTACTATGCTTTTTACTGATTTTATAATACATTGAGTCGTCTAACTCCTGATTATTCCGAGTTTTTATGTCTTTTCACAGGTACAACATTTGTCAACTCAAACCAATGAAAAAGGACTACATGAAGGAGGCTAGACAATAAACAAAGAGAAAAGAACTAAATCTGCAAAGTTTGGAGATTTTGAAGCAGTGACGACTGTCACACCCTGTGACGACCGTAACGACTCCCTAACTTGAAACAATGCTCGTCACACATCATTGACGAGCGTAATGCGCTTTCTAAGCGCATTACGACCGTCACTCACATGTGACGACCGTCACGCGGGTAAAGATGAAAGTTGTGAATTGGTGAAGACATGGGCAACGTGAGGGTAGAAGTGTTCTCCTATATTCCCTCCACTCAGTAACCATGCATCCTATATTTCCTCCACTCAAGCCTTTTCTCAGGAATCTTTCAACTGCTATATTTTCTCCTATATATATATGTGTGGTAGTGCAAAGGGAAAAACGTCGAAGGAATTCTCCCAGAACAAAATTACTACTTTTTGCAATTATTTCTATTTCCTTGTTTTTGAGTATTTTCTACGTACTGTAATTTCTACTTCCAGCACTATTTCAAGCATTAGTTTTAGGGTGTTAATTCTTTATTTAAGAATTAACACAATTTGTTGATTTCGATCAAGCTGCAAGGAATATTGTAACATTTCAAGATTACCATAGCAACGTTATTTCCAGGGTTTTTTTTATTGCAATTAATATTTATTCATTCTTGTATTATGCCAATTATTTTTATGGATTATATTTTGAATTGCATTGTTATTAAATATATTATTTCCGACTAAATTATTTGTACCGGTATGTGACTCTTAAGAACCGAAAGAATTCAGTGATACCTTGGCCAAAAAACATTTATAAAACAATTTCTGGTTTCCAATTTCCATGTTTAATTTAACTATCCTTGTCACGAGAGTGAGAGGATAATTAACACGATTTTGCCACGAGAGTGGGAAATTAGTTAAGGCAAGAACCTGCATGCGGGAGCTGGGGTTCAACCCAGATAGTGGTAACGAAACATTAATTTTTAAATACACGAGAGTGTTTTAATAAATTAATTAAACTCAAATTGTTTTCAAAAAGTGTTATTAAATTTAAAGTGCATCCACTAGGTTTAGTAGCATGACTTATTTCATGAACACGAGAGTGTATGTCTCAGGTTTTTAAACAATTAGTTTTTACCGAAATACTTTATAGGCCAAGTGATTCACCGAATTCTCGAAGTCCGACTATGACATACCGGTATAACTATTACTATTATTTTTAATTAAACTATTCCCCCCCCCCCCCCCCCCAAAACAAATCAAATATTCATCGCTTAGTTAAACAACTGTAACATTAGATCGTATGCGATTGATCCTCAGTCTCTGTGGGTTCGATAATCAATTAAAACTAGAACGACTAAACTGTATACTTGCAGTTAGTATCCCAATAGACTCATAAAGTCCCGATCAATACTCATTCAGGTTCAGCTTTTAGATACAGTTCAGGTACGCTCCAGATACGGATGCCATCCTGATACTCATTCAGATTCAGCTTTCAGATACAGTTCAGATACGATCCAGAGACGGATGTCATTCTGACACTTATCCAACACATGTTTCAAATACAGTTCAGATACGCTCCAGATACGGATGCCATTCTGATACTCATTCAGGTTCAGCTTTTCGATACAGTTCAGATACGCTCCAGATACGGATGCCATTTTGATTCTCATTCATATTCAACTTTCAGATACAGTTCAGATACGATCCAGAGACGGATGTCATTCTGACACTCATTCAACACATGTTTCAAGTACAGTTCAGATACGATCCAAAGACGGATGTCATCCTGACACTCATTCGACACATGTTTCAAGTACAATTCAGATACGATCCAGAGAGGGATGTCATCCTGACACTCATTAAATACATGTTCAAGTACAATCACGACATAGATCCATCCACAAAATCTCCGCATGTACTTTTTCCAGCATGGTACAAGGGGCAAAGACAGTTGGAAGCGAAGTCACTATCACATACACGCCTGTGATATTTATATTCCCTACAGAGCCGAGACAACCAAGGTCCGACCTCTGTATCCCCAAGTAGAAATTCCTTCCCCAGCAGGTTCCTTCAGAAAGCTGATATCTGCATTCCCCATCCGAGTTTTATAACCATGAGCAGTTTGTAAAGCCATCTCCCGAGCAAAGTTTATTTCTCTGACAGCGGAAGCTCAATCTCCAACAGAGCTTTTCTCTCCAGCACTGGAAGTTCATCCCCAGCTGAGTTTATTTCTCCAAATCAGCAGATCTTCCAACAAAGTATCTCTCTTCCTCACAAAATCATTCCCCCGCAGGATTATTCTCAGACAGAGTCTCCTCCGGCAGAATGTTCTCAAGCAAAATGGATGTAAATCTCTAGATAATCATCTTTGGTCACTATCCCCAGTGGAAACAAATAACTCAACTCCTTATACTCTCCAGCAATAGTCCAGGATTTATTTTTCCCAGCTAGAGAATATCACAATAGCATTGCATATCCATACATCAAGGCATGCACATACATATTATATAGCACAATATTATTTATTTTGAGAACATCATTACTCAATACATTTCATACATCATAATATTACATACGACTAACTCTTTACCTTTCAGGGGAAGACGCAATCAAGTTCTCACAAGTTCTCTCTGGTTCAGTCAAACCGACACCAAAGTTTCTATTCCAATTGAAGATATTCCAACACTTTACAAGATTTTCTCTGGTTCAGTCAAACCGACACTAAGGTTTCTATTCTAGTTGAAGATGTTCTAAGACTTTCGTATGGGTCAGCCTAATTACCGCTAAGATTCCCCTGATTTCTATGCCAGTCAAAGTTATTCCGAGACCTCTCCCGGGTTCAGTCAAATCGATACTAAGATTTATCTCCCAGTTGAAGACAACTCGAGTTCTCCCTGGTTCAGTCAAACCGACACCAAGGTTTCTATTCCATTTGAAGATATTCCAACACTTTTCAATATTTTCTCTAGTTAAGTCAAACCGACACTAAGGTTTCTATTCTAGTTGAAGATGTTCTAAGACTTTCGTCTGGGTCAGCGGAACCTCCCCTAAGATTCCCATGATTTCTATGCCAGTCAAAGTTAATCTGAGACCTCTCCCGGGTTCAGTCAAATCGATACTAAGATTTCTCTCCCAGTTGAAGATAACTCGAGACCTTTCCGTGGTTCAGTCAAATCGATACTAAGATTTCTATTCCAATTTAAAAGCTATGAAGCCCAAAAACTGACCGGATAATAGTCAACAAACAATACATCATACTGTGAAGCCTGGAAATCGACCGGATAACAGTACAAAATACTACGAAGCCTGGAATCGACCAGATAGTGGTACATCTTAAATTCAAGCTATGAAGCCCAGAAATCGACCAGATAATATCTTAATTTCTCCAAATTATTGAAGCCTGGGACACAACCGGATAACAATACAAAATACTATGAAGCCTGGAATCGACCAGATAGTGGTACACCTCAAATTCAAGCTATGAAGCCCGGAAATCGACCGAATAATATCTTAATTTCTCCAAATTACTGAAGCCTAGAGCACAACCAGATAACAGTATGAGGTACTGTGAAGCTTGGAATTTGACCAGATAACAGTTTACTCGGCCAATTACTATGAAGCCTGGAAACGACCAGATGTTAGTATGCCTTAAATTCAAGTTGAAACCCGGATGCGACCGGATAACCACTTAATTCCTTCTGAAGCCTGGAACACGACCAGATAACACTTTTTGAGATTGCAAAGCCTAGAGCATGACTAGATAGCAAGTGTAATCTCATCTCCCCAGTAAGTCACTGTAAAACCTGGAGCACGACCAAATAGCAGTCGGTCTTATTATCCTCAGTAGATTCCTCCGCAATGACAGGAACAATAATTCTCATCAAAGGACTATCTCAGGAAATCAACATCCTCTAGATGGCATCTTTAAGCCCATCTCCGATGATTCTCCGTCATATCTTCCGGATGGCATCTTTAAGCCCATCTCCGGTGACCTTCTGTCATCTCCTCCAAATGGAATATGTAAGCCCATTCCCGATACTACCTACATAGTCAAGCATCATTACAAATGAGTGCAAATTTCTGGGCACTCTAGTGTTCAATCATCTTCCACCTTCAGATCACGAAAGGCAAACAAGCCAATCTAAATCTTCAGGTTTAAGACGATTGAACAGGGGCAGTTGTTGTACCCCAAAATTTATCCTCTTTTCATACACGCATATTATTGGTTTTATGGTTATGGAATAAAGGTATATTTATCAAGCTTCTTCAGGTTATAAGTGACGTTTATTTTGCCAATGGATGTTCTCAGTATTTTCCGTGCTGAAGATCGGTTCACTGTTTTGCAATGATTCGGGGTTCAAAGATTCACAAGTCTAACCTGGCGCGTCATATTCAGGTGTTCTTTTGCCAAGATATATCTGATAACATATTCTCAAATTCAGGTTCGGCTAAAGAGTCAATTCTTTAAAGAAGGTCTCCGAATGTGTGAGTTTTCGTGAAGAAATATGGTGAAAAAGTGTGTTGAAAGTGCAGTTTTTACGCACTAAAAAAATTCATAACTTGAAGATCGTGGCTTGTTTTGAACCTGTTCCGGTGGCCAAAATTCCGTCTTGGCATCACCTACGTTTTCATCTCTCACAGCTGGAAGCCAATTTCTATCAGAAGGTCTTCAAAAATGCGGATTTATCAAGTATTTTCGTACAGAATATTTGTGACAGAAGTTTATTTGCGTCGTGTTCAGAAAATAACAACTTGGTCTATTTTCATCGTATCGAGCTGGTTCTGGCGCCAAAACTTCACAAATTGAGTTGGCTAAGTTTTCACAGGAGGTATTGAGTTCGAACAGTATCCCAAAAGCCTTCATTTTTTGTTCAGAGTGCGCGTGACACGCTGAAAATCCTGAATGCTGAATATTATCTCATCTGGGTCGAAACTTCGAAAATTCATAACTCAGTCAACTTTTATCAGATTGGGACCATCTTTTTACACAAGGTCACTGACTCAGAGATCTACAACTTTTCTTGCAAAGTCGAGACTGGGTTATGCTTCGATCAATACCAGTTTTTTTATTGAAGAACGTGTCAGAGTTGACACTGGAGCCCAAAATAAGTTTGTCTGAGCCAAAACTTCAAAAATTCATAACTAATTTACCGTTTATCCGATTGAACCCATTTTTGAACAGGAGTTAGTTCTCGATGTCGGATACTTTTTTTTTTACATTTCAACTTCAAAAATTGCACTTAAGCCCTTGCGATTTAGCCTAGAACGTGACGGATTCAAGTGAATAAAAATCTGCACAATTGCTTGTGGTTATTGGAGGCCCAATTACACATTCAAAGCCCATTTTTTCCCTCTAATTTCCATTATATAATCTCATTCTTTTCACACAAACAACACGAGAAAAAAAACCTTTGCCACAACCCTGTCAAAATATCAAATTCCTTCAAAAACCCTAAAAACCTTAAAATCCTTGTTACAAACCCTCATCTCACTACAAACAAGTCATCCTTGTTACAAACCCACATCTCACTACTTCTCCAGTAAGGGTAAGGCTGGTTTGATCTCCATGATCAAAAGGGTGTAGAAGCATTCATACATGCCATAACGGTTTTAACATTATAAAATTTCATATATTTTCTTTATTTGTATTTCATTATATAGTAATTTATTTAATATGTTCATGATATTCAACACTACAGATTTAGACAGGCTCCCATGCAGAGTTATTACAAAACACTGAGGCCAAAACAGAATAACCACCAATGCATGACGAGGCAGACATTCGGAGAAGGTTAAGGGCGTGAGTTCAACACCCACCCCTATTGGTTTTGGTTTTCTTCCATTCCTTTTATCTATTTTACCTATTTTCCTTCTTTCTGTTTAAAACATTTTTCATAAAACCTAATATTTTTCACAAACCTTTGATTTTTCCTTCTAAACTCGAATAATTAATTTTAGGTTTTTTAATTTAATTTTAGGTTTTTTTTTAAAATTTAATTTTAGGTTTTAACTTAATTTTAGGTTTTTAATTTAATTATTTGTTTTTACCAATTTGTCTTTTTCAATCTTAAATTCACTTAACCACAAAACTTTTTTCACAAACCTTTTTTTTACAAAAAAAACCTAATTTAATTTTTAGGTTAATTAATTTTATATTTTTAAACTTTTTTTCAAAATTAACCTTTTTTTTAATTAAAACTAATTAGGATTTAGATATTTTAATTAACTTTTTTCAAAATTAACATTTTTTTATTAATTAAAATTAATTAGGTTTTTTTAGGTTTATTTAATTAATTATTATAAATCACTTTATTTCATAAAAATCACTAAAACATTTTCTTTGCTATTTTCATCTTTTTTTTATTTTCCTAGATAAAGTGTATAGGGCGCTTTCAATTATAATAGCGTAGCTTTATTTTTCCCACTTTTTTTTATTTGTCATTATCATGTAATTGCTTCCGAGATGTAATAGTTTAGGATTTCTTTTCCGCCATCTTCACTATTATGTAACGACCCTAAAGCTCTGTAATAGCTTAGGTTTACATTTTCGCCTTTATTTACTGCTACTATATTTTATGCAATGCTTAGATTAATAGGATTGTATGGAAAGATAAAAATGAACGATAGAAAACCCTGATTGCAAGATAAATATAACTGAAAAAACACAATGTTGCGCACTTGCACCCCTAGGGTACTCCCCACTTGGTTGCCTCGGAAAACAATGGTCATGTCCCTCGAACGTAGGGATATCTTAGCAAAAAACCCTCAATCTAAAAGTCATCATAAAGATCATAGTCTCTTAACGTCCCTCGAGTTTCCTACGAGAAATGATCTTGTCCCTCGATGTTGCCTACGGATATATGATGACAGTCCCTTCGAAATGCTAAGGTATCCTTACATGTTGCCTTCAATGACTAGTCCCTCAAACATCCAACGACTAGGGTTACCTACTCACTAATAGTAGGATAACACGGTCTAAAGGATAGGAGGAAAAGAACGCTTTTTTTTGAGTAGGTAGATAACTGTTAGGTACTTGCTTAAAACAACAAATCTTTTATACCATACACTTTCAAACAAACTTTTCAAACTAAAATTTTCAAAACACTTCATCATACTCTTGAGGACCGATACAAGGGTTATCACGAAGTTAAACAAAAACTTTTCAAAACACACACAAGCAATTTTCAAAATGAGCAATTACCTAAGAGCCCATGGAAAACCATGGATAGAAAGGGTGCTAACCCCTCCCTTTCTACTTAGAAACATCTCGAAAAAGGTTTTTTCTGTTCTTTTTCCTTTTCCGGATTGGATAAAATAAAAGCCGGTGGCGACTCTTGCTTATCGCAACATTTTATGAACAAAAAACGGAAACCAGTATTAACAGTTGGTTCTGCCACCATATTACAGGATGACTACATGAAAAAGGAATTTTATTAAAGCATTGGGAGATTAAGCGAAGCTGAATTCCGTGCCAAAAGGATTCGTGGTCTAGGCGGAGTGATTCCCTCTAGAGACTCATGGAGTGCAGGTAAGTTTTATATAGACGATCGACTATTTCATTATTTTATGGTCCATATTATGTTTCCACAGGCTGGAAATCACTGCACCGTGACGAACCTGGAAATGCAGCTGATCTATGCAAGAAAGAAATGTATAAGTGTTAATTGGGAAAGCTCATAATGGTTCATATGCTGAGAGTTGATGCAAAATCGAAATTTCTATCATATGCTTACTTTGTTACATTAATTATGGAAGAATTTGGAGTTGATTTTGCTAGGTTTGAGAAAGTCAATATGGATCCAAATCTGGATAAGATTTCAATAAAAAATGTTGACTCAAGAATGGGTGTTCATTATAATCCAGAAACAAAAACTATAACTTACATTGGTGAAGATATGGTCGGTGATGAAGGAAACTATTAAGAAGTTGAAGGTGGTGAAGCTGTACCTCCTTCACCTACCGCTCCCTCTGGGCTAAGCAATCAAGATCTTATGGATTTCATGTCTCAAAAATTTGCTTCCATGAACACCAACATTAACACCCAATGGAATGCTGTCAACAATTATACAACAACCCGGATTAATGACTTCTGCACAGATATGAATCAACAATTTTCTTACATTTACTCTCATCTTCACATTCCACCATATGACCCAAATAATCCAGCTGCACCTCCACAACATTACACAAAACCTCCTCTACAACAATAATTTCCAAATCAAGGATCTTGGTTCTATAACAACTGGGACATGAATCAACCATAAAGTTATGTCCAACTTTATTATGCTACATTTTGTTTGTTGTTAAATTTCTTTGTAATCGTTATGTTACCTTGTCTATGACTATTTGTGATGCATGAATAATTAAGTTTTTCTTTTTTTTCAATATTGCTTTATTACTGTCCTCTTTTTTTTGCATCTTTCCCTTCTTTTTGATAATGTCAAAAGGGGGAGAAGGATGTGGTACTTTATGCTTGTATATTTCCCTGTCTTAATTTTTTAAGGTATTATTCAACCAAGATGAACAAATTCAAAGGATTCCAACCTTCTCATACAAAGGGGGAGTTATGCATCTTAGGGGGAGAAGCTCTTTCCATAAATTACAATGCATCAAGCAAGATCGTTTGTCATCATCAAAAAGGAGGAGAATGTAAAATCAAGCTTCTGAAATGCAATTTTGTTTTGATGAAGACAAACCATGATTGATGAAGAAAGAAAAGATTATTGATCAAGATAAAAGCATCTGTGGATAAAGTCATTGGTTCAGGCACTTAGCAAAATTTTAAGGTATAATGATAAACTTACTTTGAACTTAAGACATAGATGCTCAATGGTCAAAAGAAATATTTTATATTGTCCAAATCCTTACTCAAGTTTTTCTAAGCTAAAATTCATTTTCCCCTTGAGTGCCATCGATTTGCATATTAGTGCAATCGATTGCATGCTTCAATCTTTCAAAACATTTGCTATTGTGTCTAAGTGCAATCAATTTGCATGTTTGTGCAATCGATTGCACTCAATCATTTTTTGCTACTGACTTTACATGCAATCGATTTACACTCGTGTGCAATCAATTGCACACTCAAAATATTTGAAATTCTATCCGTTAAAACCCCGTGCAATCGATTTACACAAAGGGTGCAATCGATTGCATGCTGCACGATTTTGAAAAACAGCAGCTTTGCACATGCCTGTTTATAACACCATTTCATGGAAACCTTTCACTCAATCTTGGAAATTGTTCATGATTCATGTACAAAACTTTATGATGTTTCAAAAACGTGCTATGAACATATAAATACTCATTTTCAAAATCATTTCAACACCTCTTCCAATTATATTTTCTAAGTTTTCAAAAATCAAACTCAAGCTGCTATACATTTTCATACACAAGTTTTCTGCACACTTTCACATATTGTTAACCAGAAAACTTTGAGCATTATATATCTTGAGTCATTGTATACTATTATCATTGGAAGAGAAGATCAATTCATTGATTAAATCACTCAAAGTGATCATTTCTACTCAAACTCACTCAAATCAAATATTGTTATATACTTGCTTATTTTTCAGGATTGTTGGAAATAAGTTTAAGTGGTTTTATAAATCATGTCTTTCCAGGATTGTTGGATACAAGTGAAGTCACTTTGAGAGGATTATTCTCATTGTTGACATAGTGAAACTCCAAGAGGATTGTTCTTGGTCCAAGAGGATTATTCTTGGTTTTGGATAGTTCTTGTTTAAGTTTGCCACAATAAGGAAATCTCTTTCATGTTGAAAGGAGACTGGAGTACTCTCGGATTGTGAAGGGAACCAGGATATATCACTTGTGTCTCTTTATTTTTCTGCACTTTACTCTTTCATAAACTCACCATAATCCAGAAAAATAGTATCCATCATCACTAAAACTAGAATTTTTTAAAGTACCTAATTCACCCCCCCCCCCCCCTATTAGGCGCACTTCGTACTTACAATTGATATTGCTATAGTTCCCATATCCTTGGTAATCCTAGTGTCGTGCTTCCTAAGGATAATATCTGAATTGATCCACCCCGCATTAGGAGGGTGTACGTGAAGATTCTTCAGACTGCAGTCTCTCGCTTTTTGTCCCTAATTTTTGCCTGGATCGCCCTTTCGGGTTTTCAATCCACCGGGACACCCATTTTTGCCTAAGCCGCCCTTTCGGGTTTTCTACTTAGCGGGTTATTATTATTTATCTTTTTTAGCCCTAAATTTTTCCTAAACCACCCTTTCGGGTTTTCGACTTAGCAGGTCCTTTCATGTGTAGTATTTTTTGACTGAGTTTGAATTGACTGGAAGCGGAACATCTTCTACATCCATGTTTGTCAGGATTAGAGAGCCTCTTGAGAAATCTTTCTTCATGATGTACGATCCCTCATAGTTGGGAGCCCACTTGCCTCTTGGATCAGTGTGGATTGGGAGAATCTTCCTTAAGACCAGGTCACATGGGTGGAATTCTCGAGGCTGAATCTTCTTGTTAAATGCTCTCTTGAGACGCTATTGATATAAATGACCGTGACAAATGGCTGCTAGGCACTTTTCTTTGATGAGATTGAGTTGGTCGAGTCTCGTTTGAATCCATTAAGCTTCATAAAGTTTAGTATCCATCAGAACCCTCAAGGAAGGAATCTCCACTTTGAACGGGAGTACCACGTCCTTACCATAGACTAGTGAAAACGGAGTTTCCCCAGTAGAAGTACACACCGAAGTTCGATAGCCATGTAGGGCAAAAGGCAACATCTCATGCTAATCTTTGTATGTTCTAACCATTTTCTGGACGATCTTCTTTAAGTTCTTGTTAGCAGCTTCGACTGCCCTATTCATCTTCGGCTGATAAGGTGATGAATTATGGTGCTCAATCTTGAATTCTTCACGCATTTCCTTCATCATCTTGTTGTTGAGATTCGACAAGTTATCCGTGATGATTTTGTTAGGAGTTCCATACCGGCATATGATTTCTCTTTTGATGAAGCAGGTAACAACTTGCTTGGTCACATTCTTGTACGAAGCCGCTTCCACCCACTAGGTGAAGTAATCAATAGCAACAAGAATAAACCTATGTCCATTTGAAGAGCTTGGCTCAATGCGTCCAATCATATCAATGCCCCACATTGAAAAGGGCCATGGTGAAGTCATCACATTCAAAGGAGTGGTAGGATCATGTATCCTGTCTGCGTAAACCCGACATTTGTGACACATATTTGCATATACACAACAGTCGCTTTCCATTGTCATCCAAAAAAAACCTGCTCGTAGGATCTCCTTGGCCATGGAATATCCACAGGCGTGAGTCCCAAAAGAGCCCTCGTGTATCTCTCGTATAATGGATTATGCTTCGTGTCTATCCATGCATCTGAGCAAAAACGAATCATAGTTTCTCTTGTACAGAACGTCTCCTGACAGTAAAAACTTGGACGCCAACCTTCTAAGAGTCCGCTTATCACAAATTGTAGCACCTTCGGAGTACTCTTGCTTTTCAAGATATCTTTTGATGTCGAAGTACCACGACTTTTCGTCTGATACATCTTCAGTTGTGAGACAATGAGCAGGGAAAATATGTGTTGCTCCTTGTAACGACAGATCCTTATATTGGGCGCATGATTCGGGTAACTGACTTTGAAAATTGCTGCTAAAGTGGCCAGAGCATCTGCCAATTGATTTTCTTCTCTAGGAATGTGTTCAAAGGTGACCTCATCGAAAGCGGGAAACAACTCTAATATGTAATCCCAGTATGGAACTAAATTAGGGTGTCGTGTATCCCAATCACCTCGTACTTGATGTATCACTAAGGCAGAGTCCCCATAAACTTCAAGAATCTTGATCTTCAAATCAGTGGCTACTTCAAGACCCGTCACACAAGCTTCATATTCAGCGACATTATTCGTACAATCAAAACATAATCTGGCAGTGAAAGGCATGTGAGTATTGCATGGAGAGGTCAGCACTGCCCCAATTCCATGGCCCATAGAATTTGATGCACCATCGAACGTGAGAGTCCATCGCTCCCCTGGTTTGGTCCTTCATTATCATCAAGTTTCATAACGTCTTCATCTGGAAAATCGAACTTCATGGATTGATATTCTTTCAATGACTACTGAGCGAGATGATCAGCAAGAATGCTACCTTTGATAGCCTTTTGTGTGACGTACTGGATGTCATACTCAGACAAAAGCATTTCCCACCGAGCCAATCTGCCTATAAGTGCTGGTTTCTCAAATATGTACTTTATTGGATCCATCTTAGATATCAGAAGTGTGGAATGTGTCAACATATACTACCTCAAAAGTCATGCTGCCCACGTAAGAGCACAATAATTCTTCTCAAGTAAGGAATACCTTGATTCACAGTCAGTAAACTTCTTGCTCATGTAATAAATGGCGTGTTCTTTTCGTCCAGTATCATTATGTTGTCCGAGCACACAACTCATAGATCCTTCAAGGACAGTCAAGTACATAATGAGAGGTCTCCCTGGAATTGGTGGTATGAGTATTGGTGGTTCTTAAAGATACTCCTTAATCTTATCGAAAGCTTCTTGACAACTTTCATCCCAACAAACATCTTGATTCTTGCGTAAAAATTTAAAGATGGGTTCACAGGTAGAAGTAAGGTGAGAAATGAACCTGGCTATGTAATTCAACCTTCCAAGGAAACCTCGTACTTCCTTTTCATTTTTCGGGGCCGACATATCCTGTATTGCTCTCATTTTGTCTGGATCTACTTGAATTCCTCGTTGACTCACGATAAAACCAAGTAACTTGCCCAATCAAACCCCAAAGGTGCATTTGTTGGGATTAAGCCTTAACCTGAACTTTCGTAAACGATCAAACAACTTCTGCAAATGGACCAAATGTTCTTCCTCATTCTGTGATTTCGCAATCATATCGTCCACATACACCTCGATCTCTTTATGAATCATGTCGTGAAAGAGAGTCACCATAGCTCGCTGATATGTTGCACCCGCGTTTTTGAGACCAAAAGGAATGACTCTATAGCAAAAGGTACCCCAAGGAGTTGTGAAAGTTGTTTTATCCATGTCTTCCGGAGCCATCTTTATCTGATTGTAGCCCGAGAAACCATCCATGAAGGAGAACACTGAAGACTGAGCAGTATTATCAACCAATAAATCAATATGAGGCAACGGGAAGTCATCTTTCGGGCTTGCTCTATTCAAGTCTCGGTAGTTAACACACATGCATACCTTACCATCTTTCTTAGGTATAGGCACAATGTTAGCAATCCAAGGAGGATAATTTATCACAAATAGGAAGCCTGCCTCAAGCTATTTCTTAACTTCTTCTTTGATCTTCAAAGCCATGACGGGTCTGGTCCTTCTTGGCTTCTGCTTTACAGGAGGACATTCTGGCTTGAGCGGCAATCTGTGCATCACTATATCAGTGTTTAAACCGGGCATATCTTCATACGACCAGGCGAAGATGTCATCATACTCTCGAAGTAACTCAATCAACCCCTTCTTTTCTTCATTTTGCAAGGCAACACCTATTTTAACTTCTCTTTTTACCTCTTCAGTACCGAGATTGATGACTTTTGTTTCTTCCTGATATGCCTAGATAACCTTCTCTTCCCGTCTCAAGAGCCTAGCTAGTTCTTCAGGGACTTTATAATCTTCCTCACTATATTCATTAGCATGATCGACTGAATTCTCAAGGATATAAGGAACCATAGCACTATCATTTCTAACGGAGTCCGAGACGGATCTGCATGATCGGTGATTTTATGTTTTACTTTTAGAAAGTGCAAAAGAATATTTAGAATATGAAAAGAAAAGTATTGCCATTTTTATTTTGAAAAAGTAAAAGTAAAAGAAAAGACAAGGAACAAAATTGTATGCGAAAGTGATATTTTTCATTCAATGTTAAACGGAGATTGAAACATAAGGGGCCCCTTCTACAAGCTGTCACTATGCCTTGGGCAGGACATATGACTTAAATGGAAATAGAAAATTACACATAAAGGAAAACAACTTTAAGGATGTTCATAGAAGTCCAATTGCTGAGCTCCTGGTCCAACGCAACTTGATAGATAAATCTTAAAACAACTTCATCGTCACCTTCATCATCTGGGGAGAGCACTTGTCCTTCTTTGCTTACACAGGCACTGACGAACACTTTAGGAATTAGGGGAACCTGCTTTCCTCTGAGATGAACCCAACCAGCTTGCACGAAGGATGATGGCTGATACCCAAGATCAAAGCGATCTTTCTTCTCTGGAACTTCAATCAATTTTCCCCAATTGTCATGGGGAGGTCTAGTTTCTATGAGGGCTTTGGCATCCTTCAAAGAGACCAGGGGTGCTTCAGACTTCTTACATTCCACGACGGGGAACTTGTCAACAGTAACAATCTCCATAGCTTGAAAGTGCAACTCCTGCACCTCGCCTTCCACTTCCACATAACGGTAGGTAGTCAGATTATTAATCACTATGTCTTCTTCTCCAAAAACGATGATAACTTGGTCATTCACAATGAACTTCAGGCGTTGATGAAGAGTAGATGTCACAACTCCTGCTACGTGGATCCATGGATGACCCAAAAGGCAAGTATAGGATGGACGGATGTCTATAACATATAATGCCAAATAGAAAGTGTGGGGACCAATCTTGACAGGCAAGTCCACTTCTCCATCCACTAATATTATTGAACCATCGAACGCTTGCACATTTTGAGTGGAAGGCCTCATCATTACTCCATCCATATTCAGCTTAAACAAAGTAGCCTTAGGTATCATATTGAGTGAAGAACCCGTATCTACCAGAAATCAAGATAAAACAGTGTCCAAACACTTCATAGAAACATGCATCGCTTTATTGTGGGCTCTGCCTTCAACTGGGAGTTCATCATCACAGAAACCCAAACAATTTCCCACAACAATATTGGTGAGGATTCCTTCAAACTGGGCCACATAGATGTCTTGGGTAACATGAGCGAAACATAAAATCTTCAATAAGGAATTACGGTGGGTCTCTGAACACAAAAGGAGAGACAAGATGGAAATCTTGGATGGCATCTGGTTGAGTTGATCCACTACTTTGTAATCACTTCGCTTAAGAATTCTCAGCCATCTCTCAAACCTGCAACCTTATTCCATCAAAACCACAACCTCTCTTCAAGCATACAAAAAAAAAAAATAGAAAACCAAACAAAGAGAGAACATAATCCATAGCAACTGTTATCTAAATCCACAACCCTTTCAACTGTTTTCACCTCATCATTATCTTCCTTCCTCACTCACCCTCAGTCACCATTGAACACCATCATCTACCTCATCTCTCCATCCAGCAAACTCAAAACAGCTAGCCTCCAACAGGAAATCGTAAGCCAACAAAAGCAACAAGAGAACAAAAACCAGCAAAATAAAGGAGAAAGTCATACCAGAAAGAAAAGCTTCAACATGTATAATTCTTTCCCCTATTCTCACACCTCTATTCGTATATCTTCTGCATCAACTATGGCATAGAAACAAAAAATCATTAGACAAGAAAAACTACAAATATAGTAACACAAACCTTTAATCTTCTCCAACCCATCACTGATTCCCCTTCATAAGCATTACAATATGTGGAGTTTAGGATTATAGGGAGGTTTGGGATTGTATCAATAAGAGGGCAACATCGCTAGGTCACATCGGCGAGGATGAGAGAGACGAGCGAGATAGGTTCCAGTTATGGAGGGTTGGAGAAAGTTGAGGATAAGATGATGTTGAAAAGAGAGGTATCGAGAGAGGAGGAAGAAGATGACGATAGATTAGGAAGCGAGAAGATTTTCTATTTAGGGTTTATTTTTCCTTTCCTAATTGAAACAACCACAAACAGCATTCTGTTTAGGGCAAACGCCTTCCAATTCATTCCTAAAATCGGGTTTGGGCCTAGTTTATTTTAGCCCAGCCCATTTTTTTAAGTTTTACAATATATGTTTACAAAGGTGATTAAGGTAATGAATGAGCATTTGGTGTAGCGGCTAGGGTGTGTGTATGATATGTGTGAGGTCTTGGGTTCAAGACCCCTTGGGATGTTTTTTTTCATTTTTTCTGATTGTTTATTTCTTTTTCTTTTTTTTTGTTAAAAGAAAAACCCCATGCGCTTAAGCCTCTAAAGCCCATGCTTCAAAAAAAGACAGCATCCCCCATTTCAATTTAACACCACCATTCCATTTGTGTTTTGTTTTAATACTTATTTTTGATTTTACTTGTTTCTTCTAATTTAATAACTCATGAACTTTGTTAATTAATTTTCTCAATTAGTTTAGTTCTTAGTTCTAATTTAATTTAGGAAAAAACATTATAAATATTTTTACTAATTAATTTTTGTATTTAAGTCTTAATTTGTTTATTTAATTTCTTAATAACAAAAAAAACCCTGAAAGATAAAATACATGCATTTGATTTAATTTCTTTAACTAATTAATAGAATAGATTTATCTATTTTTCTTTTCAAACTTTTCAAACAAAAAAAACAAGAATTTTATTTCCTTATCCTTATTTTGTTAATTAATTTTTACTTCATAAACTTGTTGTAATTTCAATTAATTATTCGATTCAATTTGGTTGTATTGTTTGCCTATTTGGACATTTAATTGCATTAATTCATCCCCATTTGTAAATTTGTACCCCCATTCCCGAAAGCTCTGTAATAGTATAGAAACTTAATTTCTGCAATTTACTGTTTTCCTTATACTGTATAGTAATTAGGCGTGCATGATAAGATATAAAATCAATCGCTAGATAACCTAATTTCAAAGACAAAATAACTTGAATCAAACACACTTTTTCACATGCGCACCTCTAGGGTAACCTCGATCGTTGCCTCGGAAATACAGTCATGCCCCTCGAATATGGGATGCTTTAGCAAAGCCCCTTCAAGAAAAAAAGATTGTAGTCCCTCGATGTTGCCTTCAATAAAACGATCTAGTCGCATACAGAAATTGCTAAAGCGTCTCACAAGTTGCTTTCTATGACTGTACGATTGACCCGCACTTGTCCCTTCACATCCAACGATGGGGCTTCTTACCAAATCAATGGTAAGATAGCAACATCTAAAGGAGGAAGAAAAGCACATTTAAGACCTTTCGAGTAAATAGGTTGCTCCTAGTTGCTCGCTTGCTCACAACAAAAACATTTTATACACCCACACTTTCATTTTGAAACATTTTCAAAAGACAAAAACTTTTTGTACGCGTTCTTATAGAGACGAGAACCATTACAAAGACACTTTTCAAAATCACTTTCAAAAACCACAATCCACAAACACCTCTTTGAACTATTTTCAAAACAACACTTTGTACGTGTTCTTATAGAAACGAGAACCATTACAAAGGCATTTTCAAAATACTTTCAAAGCCTACACCACAAGCACAATGTCAAACAAAAGCAAGTGATCTAGCAAGTAACTAAGAGCCCGTAGATAACTACGAACGAAAAGGGTGCTAATACCTTCCCTTTTCATAACCTACCCCCCGAACATAAAAAATAATCTCGAAAGGTCTTTCCTACGCTTTTTTACCTTTCCTTTTAGATAAAAGAAAATTTGGTGGTGACTCTTGCTATCGGCACAATTGCGATCAAATGCAAAACAATTCGAGTTAGTTCTGCCATCGTATCATAGAACTGGAGACTCTGCTGGGGAATGAAATAAAAAGTGGGGTTACCTTAAGGCTATATCACCTTTACTTGCTTTCTTTATTTGAATAGTATGCTTTACATTTTGGTTCTTTGTTTGGGCTTAAATCCTCTACCCGAATTTGGGATACCTTATAGGTAAATAGAAATACATTTTGGAGATTGTGCGGGGTATACCGACATGGTCTAAGAAATAGCTACGTTAGTGTGACATATTTGTGGCTACCGGTAGCCCTTTAGTAGTCAAGGAGAATATGGGGCCGTTGAGTGATGTCATGAAGCACTAACTGACTTCTAGAACCTTTACTTGACCAACTTGGCCATTAGGACGTAGTGAGATGACTGGCTTTGGTGCAGTCCGAAGTTGGTAGATAATCGATACTACACTTATTGAGGTTTAGCTTTTTGGGATATTTCGATCGCCATGAAATAGGCTTGCGCTGAAACAATGCTCGAGAAGACAAATCAGTGATATTGAGACCACTTAGAACCCGTTTACTATTAACTAGGACAAGTTGGGCCAACTAAACTTCCCCGATTACCACCTTGTACCAACTATGGAAGAGTTCTCTCAGCTCTTGGGAGTTCCTATCCTCGATCAACTACCTTTCAATGGTACCGAAAGAGACCCAAGCCCTGAAGAGGTTGCCCAAGCCTTACACTTGTAACAATCTGACATCACGACTAATTGGGAAACAAGAAGTGGTCTCAAAGGGTTCTTAGCCAAGTTCTTACTGAAAAAAGCTCAATATTATTGGAACAACCTGGATTTACAAGCTTTCGAAGAAATTTTGGCTCTTCTCATCTATGGGTTGGTACTATTTCTTAATCCTGACCAACTTATAGATGTGAATGCTGTCAAAATCTTTTTATCTCACAATCTGGTGCCTACTTTGTTGGGAGATATCTTGCATTCTCTCCACACTCGCACCATGAAGAGAAGAGGAATCCTCATGTGTTGTACCCCTTTGTTGGCTAAATGGTTTGTTTCGCATCTTCCCCGGTCCGTTGTGAAGAATGAGCAAGGTTTGAGGTGGTCCAACAGGTTGATGTCAGTCAGGAATTCAGATATCTACTGGTGTTCTTGATCCTTGGAGGACATTAGTATCATTGATCATTGTGGGGAATTCCCTAATGTTCCTTTTCTTGGCATTAGGGGAGGCATCACTTGTAATCCTTTCTTAGCTCTATGACAATTTGGGTACGCACGAAGAGATGGTCCATATGACGCGCTCATCCAAGGTGTAGTGTTCGACTATGAAAGTGACAATCAAGACTACCGTCAGAGGTTCATACGAGCCTGGAGGATGGTAAGCAAGGTGGACAGTAGGACATTGGGGCACAAGAATTCCATTCCCCTCCATTCTCCCAGTTATCATAGAGCCTGTTGTTGAAGGAGATGTCCCATACACTGTCCTTCATCCTAACATGCCCACCTCTCTCGAAGACTTACAAAGGGATTGGATACAGCTTAAGGAAGAGCGATACACTTTTGAAGCCCAATTTTAAGCCAGTGAGAAGAAAGTTCTGGAACTCACCAAGCAGCTTCATGAAGAGCGGAGTCTGAACGCTTACATCGCCCCAAAGAGGATGCGTTCAACTTTTTTGTCTTAGGAGTTTTTTATTTTATTTCTTTCATTGTAAGCCCAAAGAGGCATGATGTACTCAAACTTGGATTTATTAATATAACGTGTGTTCATTTTTTGTCTAAAGCAAATTTAAATCTCTAATTTCCTTGAAATCATTTGCATATGCATCTTCATTCATCATAACACAACAGGTCTCCTTATCTTTCTACTGTTTATTTCAGTGAGATGGATATTGAACAAATAGTAAAAGATCTCCAGGCGCAGAACGCCCAGTTTCAACAAATGTTCTTAACTCTTGCAAAAGGACAAGATGAGTTGAAAACTCTACTGATCAAAGAAAAGAAGAACAAAGCGAAGAAATCAACCGGTGTTTTAAATCTGGGAAGAAGGTTCAAAGGACCAGCCAGATGGACTCTAGACTTTGCAACATCGTCAGGTGAAAGGGATATACAAGAATGGAAAAACAAGTGACTGACCCTCCAGAATATGAAGAGGAAGAAGAGGTTAACTACTCTGAAGAGCAGTATCCTCCAGCTGACGATAAATAGAAACAGTTGGAAGATTGCCTCAATGCTATGGAGATCCAGAAGGTACCCAGGTTGGATTTTGAGGAGCTAAGACTTGTCTCAGGGGTTTCCATAACGCATAAATTCAAAGTCCCCATTTTCGCTAAATATGACGGTGTCTCTTGTCCAAAGCTGTATTTGAGATCATACGTCAGGAAAATTTAACCCCATATTGCGGATAGGAATCTATGGGTGAATTTCTTCCAAGAAAGCTTGTCAGGAACGTAATTGGATTGGTTCTATCAGTTGGAAAGGGCTAACATCCACAATTGGGAATATTTGGCAGCCGCTTTTTACAAGAAATACCAGTATAATGTTGACTTAGCTCCAACACAGACACAGTTGCAAGGCATGTCTATGTATATAGGTGAAGGTTTCAAACCATATGCTAAAAAATGGAGAGATCTCGCGGGAATGGTCCAACCCCCTCTATCTGATAGAGAATTGGTGGATATGTTCTTGGGTAAGCTATCTGGCCTATTCTTCAAACACCTGATCGGAAGCTCCTCGGTTGGGTTTACCGAATTAATCTTGACCGGTGAACGGGTAGAAGCGTGTATAAAAAGTGGAAAAATTCAAAGAGATGCATCCTCGAGCGAGATAAAGAAGCCCTTTACCAGAAAGAGGAGGTCAGTGTTGCATATGACCATAGGAATCAGGACATAACTGAATGTCGTCCAACGGTAGGGGCTGTCATGATCTTTAAGCCTGCACCTACTAAATAAAGGAACAATCAGTATAAAATGGAAAGGCCAGTAAGAAAGTTTACCCGGATAAATATGACTTTGTCTCAAGTCTTGCCGCATTTATAACCCAAAATGCTCGTTGTGCTTACCATTCAGAAAGTCCATGTCATGATACAAACGACTGATGGGCTTTGAAAAACAAGGTGAAAGACCTTCTCGAGGAAGAGGAAATTGAATTTGACGCTCCTGAGATCCCAAATGTTATCACCGCTCCTATGCCCAAGTACGGCTGTGGTGTTAACGCTGTTGAAGATGATGTGTTTGTTACTGTTGTTGATGAACTTGTTATTCCCCTCCTAACCGTCAAAAGGAACCTGTTGAAGGCCGGTTTATTTCCGGGATGTGGCAAAGGATGCCACCTCTGTTTATATCTACCGACTGGTTGTCATTTATTGAAGGAAGGTGTCCAACGCCTGATGGATGACAAAGAGATTTTGTTTGAAAATACTCTTGTTCCAACCATTTCTTACAAGGATGTTTCAATAATAACCATTTTTGTCAATGCTCCCAGGGTCTCCACCAAAAGACCCGTTAGGATTACATCTGTTTCGAAGGTGACTCCACTGATAATTACTATGCCAGGGCCAATCCCGTACTCCTCAGACAAAACTGTTCCTTGAAACTATGGGGGTAACGTCTACTACCACGGCGTCAAGCAAGAATGGATGGCTGTTGAAGACCTTGTTTTTGAGAAGGCTGACCCTGACATCGGTAACATTGTGGGAACTAGCAAAATAACTAGAAGTGGAAGAGTGTCCTCCCCTGAGATTACTCCTCCGAAAACTGTTACTGGTCATGTGATCATTCCTGCTTTTGTTCCTGCTGATACTACTACTACAGTTCCTGTGATTACCCCTGCTGACACCCCTATCACCGAGTCAACCGAGACTCGGAACAAAGGCATTTTGGTTGAGCCTGTCCAGATAAAGGCACAATCAGTATCTATCCCAGAGGCTTCCAAGAAAGAGATGGAATAAATTTTGAAAATCATAAAGAGAAGCGACTACAATGTAGTCGAACAACTAGGGCAGACCCCTTCAAATATTTCTATGCTAGCTTTACTGTTGTGCTCTGAAGCTCATGCGAAGGCCTTGGTGAAATTTCTTAAAAATGCCCATGTGCCACAGGAAACCTCTGCTGACCAATTCAAAGATTATGTGGCTAGTTTGACAGCTGATAACGTTTGGGCTTTTCTGATGTTGATTTGGCACCTAGAGGGAGGAAACACAATAAGGCGTTGCATGTCTCTATCGAATGCAGGGGCACTACTTTGGCCCATGTCCTTGTAGATACTGGTTCATCATTGAATGTGTTGCCTAAGAAGGCTCTGGATAGGCTAGACTGTGAAGGTCTGACTTTAAAACCCAACAATATAGTGGTAAGGGCCTTCGATGGTTCAAAGAGAATGGTGCACGGGGAGGTGGACATCCCCATCAAAGTTGGAACTCAGACCTTCGATTCAACTTTCTATATGATGGATATTCTCCCTTCCTATTCCTATTTATTGGGCCATCCTTGGATTCATGACGCTGGTGCCGTCACCTCTTTATTACATCAGATGTTAAAGTGCCCAATCAAGGGAAAAATCATCATTGTCCATGGAGAGGAGGAATATATGGTCAGTCACATGAACTCCTTCAGTTATGTGGAAATGGATGGTGAATTCATCAAAACTCCATGTCAGCATTTCGAGGAAGTCCCACAAACAGTTGCGGCAACCAAGACTATTTCCAAATTTTCGAAGATTACCAGACCTCCACTGAAGATGGTTTCTCTGAAAGATACCAAGGCAGTAGTCGAAGAAGGTGGGTGTACCATTTGGGGCCAACTCCCGGATATTCCCTACAAATCTGACAAATTTAGTTTAGGTTTTACTTCAGGAGCCCAAAAAGCTGTTCGTCGTGCTCGTTCCGGGGGACCACCTTTGCGGATCAACAACCATGGAGTCAACATAGTGGAAGATAGTGATGATAGTTGTGACCTGGAAGAATGGATTTTTTCAACTATCAGCGGAGGACTCAACAACTGGGAAGCCAGAGAATTTATCCCTATTACTTTTATCCAACAGTAATTGTCTTTAAATTTTTTGTCGGACTTGTAATAATTAAACAATTTAAACTTTAAAACCTTGTGTCTTACCCGAGGCACAATAGTCCATTTGTGAGGGTTGTTACTTAATTTTCATATGTCATCAATAAATCATGGACGTTTTTGCATGCAAATTTTATGCTCTTTGTTCTTCTTTTTTTCTACTTTTTTTTTCAAAGATAGCTATGCTCTTACACACACTCACATATCAAAATGCATATCCACATCCACTCAAGATCTCATGGGTAACAATTCTGTTATGGCCTATTGTGACTTTGAAAATTCGATCTACCACGCCGAAGACGAAGGTGAGGAAGATTGTGAGGTGCCAAGGGAACTAGCTAGGTTACTACAGCAGGAAGAAAGGACCATACAGCCCCACTGAGAGACGGTTGATACAATTAACTTAGGTACTGAAAAGGACAAGAAAGAAGTCAAGGTAGGTGCCAATCTAGAACCTAGTGTCAAGAAGCGCTTAACTCAGTTACTACATGACTATGTTGAGGTCTTTGCCTGGTTATACAAAGACATGCCAGGACTTGACGCTGATATCATGGTCCATCGTCTTCCGACAAAAGAAGACTGCCCTCCGGTAAAATGGAAAGTCTGTCGCATGCAGCCAGAAATGTGAGAAAAGATCCAGACTAAAGTCATGAAGCAGTTCAACGCCAGATTCTTAGCCGTCACCTCCTATCCACAATGGGTCGCCAATGTTGTTCCAGTGCCTTAAAAGGACGGTAAAGTATGCATGTGTGTGGATTACAAAGATTTTAATAGGGAAAGCCCTAAGGATGATTTCCCGCTTCCCCATATCGATATTCTGGTTGACAACACCAAACAACATAAAGTATTCTCCTTCATGGATGGTTTCTTCGGGTATAATTAAATCAAAATGGAACATGAGGACATGGAGAAAAAAACCTTCGTCACACAGTGGGGCACGTTCTGTTACAAATTTATGCCATTCGGGTTGAAGAACATTGGGGAAACTTATCAGTGCGTCATGGTAGCTCTGTTTCATGATATAATCCATCACGAGATAGAGGTCTACGTGGATGACATGATATCAAAATCTCAAACTGAAGAGTAACACCTTGACCATTTGCATAAACTATTTGAAATACTGAAGAAATACAAACTAAGGTTGAACCCGAGTAAATGCACTTTTGGAGTGAGGTCTGGTAAACTCCTAGGCTTCATTGTCAGCGGTAAAGGTATCAAAGGTGACCCTGCAAAGGTAAAAGCAATACAAGAAATGCCTGCTCCTCGCATCGAGAAGGAAGTCAGAGGATTCTTAAGACGTCTAAACTACATCGCCAAAATCATTTCTCACCTAACTTCTACTTGTGAACCAATCTTCAAATTACTGAAGAAAGATCAAGTGTTGGATTGGAATGACGAATACCAGGCTGCCTTCAACAGGATCAAAGAGTACCTTTAAGAGCCTCCTGTTTTGATGCCTCCAATCGAGGGAAGACCTTTGATCATGTATCTAACTGTCTTGGAAAATTCAATGGAGTGTGTGCTGGGGCAGCATGACGAGTCTGGTCGAAAAGAGCATGCAATATACTACCTAAGCAAAAAGTTTACCGACTGTGAAACCAAATATTCACTGCTCAAGAAAACTTGTTGCGCTCTGGCATGGGATGCTCGCCGGCTAAGACAGTATATGTTGACCCATACTACCTTATTGATATCCAAGATGGATCAAATTAAACACATATTCAAGAAGCCCGCCCTCTCTGGAAGAATAACAAGATGGAAAATGATCTTGACTGAATACGAGATTCAATACACTACCCAAAAAGTAATAAAGGGAAGTGTGCTATCCGATCACCTTGCTCATCAGGCTGTGGATGACTATCATTCCATGAAATTTGAGTTCCCAGATGAAGACATCATGTTGGTAAACAATTGTGAAGAACTCAGACCATATGACGGACCTGAACAAGGATCCTGGTGGACCTTGGTTTTTGACGGAGCTTCCAACGCACTTGGAAATGATATAGGCACTGTGATAATATCCCCTGAAGGATGTCATACTCCATTCACTTCTAGGCTGTGTTTCAACTGTACCAATAATATGGTGGAATATGAAGCGTGTATTATGGGTCTCAAAGCTGCCATAGATTTGGGAATCAAGTCCTTAAGCGTATTTGGAGATTCAGCCTTAGTCATCAGTCAGATCAAATGAGAATGGGACACGAAGAATCCTAATCTCATCCCTTACAAAGAACTTGTGTTGACATTGATCCCATATTTCGAGGAAATCACCTTCGAGCATTTTCCACGAGAGGAAAATCAACTAGCTGACGTGCTAGCCACTATGTCATCCATGTTTAAAATCAAGTGGGATAATGAGGCTCCTCAGATCAACATTGAGAGGATGGACGAACCAGCTCACTGTCATGAGATTGATGTTGAAGAAGTAGTGGACAAGCCTTGGTTTCATGAAATTAAGAGGTATCTCGAGGTCCAAGAATATCTTGAGGGAGCTTCAGTCAATGATAAGAAGTTCCTGAGAAGGTTTTCCGCTAATTTTTTCCTCAGTAACGGAATCCTCTATAAGCGTAACCATGACTCTACTTTTCTTCGTTGCATGGACCAGAGTGAGGCAGAAAAGATCATGGCTGATTTACACGAAGGTACCTTTGGCACTCATTCTAGTGGACACACGATGGCTAAAAAGATCCTACGGACAGGATACTACTGGTCCACCACGGAAGCGGATTGTTATCAACATTCACGAACTTGTCACAAGTGTCAGATCTATGCTGACAAAGTACATGTGCCTCCGGTTCCTCTAAATGTCTTGACTGCTCCTTGGCCCTTCGCAATGTGGGGCATTGACATCATTGGAGAAATTAAACCTACAGCTTCCAATGGATACCCCTTTATCTTGGTTGCCATTGATTACTTCACAAAGTGGGTTGAGGCAACTTCCTTCGCTTTTGTTACCAAGAATGTTGTGGACCGATTCATCAAATAGAATCTCATTTGTCGATATGGTATCTCGGAGAGAATCATTACAGATAATGGTACCAATCTCAACAATACTATGATCACTACACTATGCGTACAGTTCAAGATACATCATCATAACTCTTCTCCTTACCGGCCAAAGATGAATGGCGCAGTGGAAGCCGCTAATAAAACATCAAGAAGATCATACAAAAAATGAAAGTGACCTACAAGGACTGGCATGAGATGTTACCATTTTCTCTCCACGGTTACCGTACCACTGCGCTTACGTCAACAGGGGAAACTCCTTTCTCTCTGGTATACAGCATGGAAGCTGTCATACCAATTGAAGTCTAAATACCTTCTTTGAGAATCATAAGGGATGAAGGGTTGAATGAAGATGAATGGATTCAAACTCGACTTGACCAGTTGAACTTAATTGATGAGAAGAGGCTTACAGCTATCTGCCATGGTCAAATGTACCAAAAACGTATGATCAAAGATTTTAACTAGAAAGTCATACGTCAAGTATATCGGATTGGTGACTTGGTAATCAAACGTATCATACTACCACAAGGTGATCCCATGGGAAAATGGACTCCTAGATACGAAGGACCATTTGCAATAAAAAACATATTCTCTGGTGGAGCAATGATCTTAACAACTATAGATGGCGACGACCTGCCGCACCCTGTAAACGCGAACATATTTAAAAGATACTACGCATGAATAAGGACCCTCTAGGTCGACTGACCTAGGCAAAAATTAAGGCATCTCGGCGAACCAAAAAGGTTGGGGCAAAAACTAGGGATAAAATACAAAAAACATTTGTACACCCGGCAAGCTGATAACCCGAAAGGGAGGCTTGGACAAAAAAGGGTATCTCGATGGACTGAAAACCCGAAAGGACGGTCCAGGAAAAAGTTAGGGAATTAAAGTGTATGACTATGTCCCGTTGAATCACCTTACAGACAACCTTCAGTATCGACAGACAAACTAAAATGGTTCTAATCAATCCAATCAGCTTCGGACAAAGCAGCAAGTGGATGAGATGTTCAGAGACATGAAGGCTATAGTAGAGTGGGAACCCCATGGGATTATTTCATATAAATATCTTTTCTTTGTATCAGTTTTCATTTTCTACGACAACATTCTCTTACTAGGATGTTCGTCTCTTTGTACAAAAGTACTTATTCAAGTTAATACAAAGATATTCCTTTAAAAGTGCAAAACTATCTGTTTTTTCTTTTACTTTCCTGTTTTGTTTGCAAAAACGTCTAGTGATTATTTTTGAACATATGTATTTGAACGTAATTACTGTTTACAAATAAAAAAAAGAAGGAGAACAGAAAACGGAAAGGAAATTACTAATGGCTTTAAGAAAATAGGATAATATCTATAAGCCATTCCATAAAGTCCCCGCAGGTTTTTTCTCCAGCAAGAGAGGAAGCAAGGACATCCTACTACAGGATCACTAACGTATATCCAGTATGCATCCTAATGGTATCAGGTGCTCTCACATCCCCGACGGAGCAAAACTTCCAGTTACCGCTCCAAAGATTCCCCAGTGAAAGTCGCCCAGCTTCTCAGGATTTCACGAAGTCCACAAATAATGCACGACATTTCCCTTCCCCAAAAGAGTTTATTTCTCTAATAATGGAAACTCATCCCTTAACACTTCCACTTAAAAATATGAATACTTACACTCCTCATTCCCAGTAGTACTCAGGGATTTATTTTCCCTGACTCCAGCAACACTGCGGCAGAATAATTAATATGTCCATACATTACATTCATACGTCATAGCATTGACAACACAAATGCATATAGCGCAATCTCATTTATTTTGAGAAACAAAATTATACCATGCACTTCATACATCATTCCGTTGCATACAACTAACTCTTAACCTTTTCAGAAAAGATCAATCAACAGAAAATTATCGTCAAATTTTCAACAAGACAAGGGAAATATCTATGAACAAGGTAATTACAGGTCAATTCTTGAGAAAGGACTGGTCGACCATCTACATAACAGATATTTCCTTCATACCCCTTCTAGTTCAGATAAATCTCTCAACGGTTTATTCTGATTCTTTCCCGCAGACATCTTCTTTGGTTCAGATAAATCTCTCAAAATTTATTCTGATTCTTCTCCAGATCCTTGCTGGTTCAGATAAATCTCTCAACGGTTTATTCTAATTTTGAATGCAAATTTGATTTGGATAAGAGGTGAAGATTAAGACTGTCATTTAGATGACCATGGTTTTGGGTTTGAGTTAACCAAGTTGGAATTGAATTCTTAAACATTTATTTTGTTTAGGAATTTTATTGGAGTACAAGGCGCATGGTTTATTTAATCATTTTGTGATTTCTTGAAGTTTAAGTTACCAAACTAAGGTGTTTTATTCAAAGCATTCAATTTATAATTGCAAAGTTTAAATTAAAACTCATGTTTTGAACAATAAATTTCATCATTTACAAATTTATTCAAGGCTTTGTGTTTATTACATTACAAATGAAATGAATTACAAATTTTTGTCTTGTTTACAAAGAATTACAAATTTTTGTTTACAAAGAAAGAAATTTTGTTCTATTTCTTCAAGTCTTCTTTGCTTCATCTTCAAGCAATCCATCCAATCCTCGCTTGCCATCCACGCCTCATGTTCATTAAACAAAGAAAAGAAAGTTAGCAATTCAAGCAAAAGTGATGTGTAAAGAAAGGAAAAAGATTCATCACTAGGGTTTGTATGTAGGAATCAGATTTAAAGATGGTTTGTTTTATCATAATCCCTCTTCTCCCATTTTTTCAAATCACAAGGTTGGGCCTTGGTTCATAAAAAGGAAAAGAAAATTTACAAGCAAGCCCAAGGTTGTCAAAACAGCAAGAAAATATGCAAGCCCGAGGCTGTCAAAACAGCAAGAAAATATGCAAGCCCAAGGCTGTCAAAACAAGAAACAAAATATCATAACAAGGTTAAAAATGCAGCAGGGCAAACAAAGCAAAAGCAGGCTACAAGAAGCATGCAGCAGCTGCTGTAAATATAGCAGCAAGAACAGGCTGCAATGTAGAAAGCAAGCTACCCAAGTGCACAAGCCAACAAAACCTACAACAAATATGCAAACAAACAAAACAGGCTGCAATGCAGCAAGGTCAGACAACAGGGCAAGCAAGCAAGGGCAGGCTGCAATGCAGTAGAGCAAGCCACAACAGAACCTGCAACAAAATATTACAGTAGCACAAAGAAGGCAACAACAAATAAACAAAAACATGACAAGGCAAAGCATAGCTAGCTTGCCCAACAAACCACATTACATCATCATGTTGCTTAAATTATACAAACCCTTCATAATTTTTACAGCCATCCTGACACGGGCGCCCGTGTCAGCCCCTGTTCATCTTTTTTTGGTCATTTACGCACCAGTAACTCTGACACGGGCCGTGTCGATCGACACGTGCACCCGCGTCAGCCTCTGTACCTGCATTTTACTATGTTTTTCCACCCAAATAAGCTGACACGGGCCGTGTCATGTGACACGGGCACCCGTGTCAACCTTTGGTCTGGCTTTTTGTTAGTTTTTTCTCTTTGATCTGTCTTGTTATATCTTTTGAGCGCAAAAAGAAAATGATGTATGAACAACGAGATCACAGTTTGAGAAAGTTTACCTCTCGAAGCGGAAGCTTTAGGACACGCACAGATGTTTTCGGGTGCAAAGTGGCGATTGATAGAGCTCCTTTGAACCTTCTTGAAGTAGCTCCAACCTTCATTTTAACCTGAAAATGGTTGAACCGCTCCAACCGAGTCAAGTTGCAATGTATGCTTTTGAGTTTTGAAGATGGTGGTAGTGATGTTACAAAAGTTATTCCTATGTTTGAATAACTTCTTTATGGTGTATATGAAGTGTTTGGATGGTTTGTTTTGGATAAAACTTGCAATGTCTGAGATTCAAAGATTTGGACTTCAAAGCTAAAAAATGGAGGTTTTGTGTACAAATCTGGTTTTTGACAGCAAAAATGATTTTGAGTGTTAGTTTCCCCTCCTATTTTTCTGGCCTTTCTCTCTATTTTTCTAACCTCTTTCCAACCTCTCTCTCTCTCTTGCAAATGCTTCTTCTATTTATAGGCAAAGGACTTGTGAACAAAGGCTGAATAGGTTTACAAGACAACATGTTATGGTTTGGTTGGGATGTAAGTATCAAACTATGTTAAGTACTCCATGGTTCCAAGATGAAGTACCAAAGTGGCTGGTTTAGAAGGGTTGATTTCCATGTTTTATGGTGGAGTAAAATCATAAACAAACAAAGTATGGGCTCAAGATAAGTTTTGTACAAAAAGCTTGCTTTTCAAGAATAGCAATGGTGCCTTTATGCCATAAATGGAAAGATCTTTTGGACAATGGCTCAAACACTTGGGTAATAGCTCAAGCTCTTGCGTAAACATTAAATTATGTAGAGATTTGCAAGTCACAAGGTCTTCAAAGTAAGATTATGCAGCATAGAATAAGGGTTCTGTTGTGTGTTCTTCAATAGAATGACTTGCAAATCAAGTGTGGATGCCCAACTTCATGCCCTTGAATCTCCTAGCTCAAGTATGATAAATTCATGATCTTGGATGTTTTGGAAAGCTTGAAACACCCTCTATAACTTTCATGTTGGCCATTTTGACAAAATTATCTTAGAAATATGTGAAAAAATGCTAAGAAGTTAGGATAAAATCCTGCACAAAATCTGTTGAAAATTTCTCTAAGTGTTAAATGAAAATGTCATGACTTCATGAATTTATAATTTGAGATCCAAGCATATTTAGGAGAAGTTGTGTAAAGAAATGTTGTAGATATCATGTAGATCTACAACTTTCATGTTGAAAGCTTCTTTTGAATCATCTTACATCTTGGTGAAAGAGTGGCATGAAATGATAAAATTATCATGTATAAAAACACTTAGAAAATTTCTAAGTCTTGGAAATCTTGACTTTCCAAGTTGACTTTTGACTTTCTTAACTTCTTGATGATCAAGCTTGATATTTTTGAATTTCTTGATGAATTGTGATATTTGAAACTTAATATTGACCAAAAAGTCAAAGTTTGACTTTCCAGTATGCAATTGACCATTTTGCCCTTGTGCCAATTTCAAGCCTAAATTGATGTATCAGTGCAGCAAACCTGACGTCGTAGAATATCTTGTGAGCAAATACTTGAAAAATGAGAGGGAAAATTTTGTGGTACAACAGCTGCCCCTGTTCAATCTTCTTAAACCTGAAGAGTTAGATTGGTGAATTCTGCCATTCGTGACTCGAAGGTGGAAGATGATTGGACACTAGAGTGCCCAAATATTTGCACTCGGCGATGCGATGATAGGAGGAATGGGCTTAAAGATGCCATTTGGAGAGGTGATAGAATCCTTTTGGAGATGGGATTGTAGATGCCATCCAAGAATTCCCGTTGAATTGTAATTTGTAAGTTGAAAGAATGAGTATCAGAATTGCGTCCATGTTTGGAGTGTATCTGAGCTGTATCTGAAAGATGAGTCTGAATGAGTATCCGGATGGCATCCGTATCTAGAGCGTATCTGAACTGTATCTTGAGGTTGAATCTGAATGAGTACCAGGATGGCATCCGTATCTGGAGCGTATCTAAACAGTATCAAACGTTGAATCTGAATGAGTATCAAGATGGCATTCGTATCTGGAGCGTATCTGAACTGTATCTAGAAAGCTGGATCTGAATGAGTATCAGGATGGCATCTGTATCTGGAGCGTATCTGAACTGTATCTGAAAGCTGAATCCGAATGAGTATCAGGATGACATCCGTATCTGGAGCGTATCTGAACTGTATATAGAAGCTGAATCTGAATGAGTATCAGGATGGCATCCGTATCTGGAGCGTATCTGAATTGTATATGAAAGCTGGATCTGAATGAGTATCAGGATGACATCTGTATCTGGAGCGTATCTGAAATGTATCTAGAAGCTGGATCTGAATGAGTATCAGGATGGCATCCGTATCTGGAGCGTATTTGAACTGTATCTGAAAGGTTGGGTTGTTTGAGCTAGTCGAGTAGATATTTGTCCTGTCTGGTTTCAGGTATTAATCCTTGATTTGAGAAAGATAGTTTTCCTGGCTTGTTACAGGTGTTAATCTGGAACTTGAAAAGGTTGGTTGACGAGATAGTTGTTCTGTCTGGTTTCAGGTATTAATCTCTGACCTGAGAAAGAAAGATAGTTTTCCTGGCTTGCTATAGGTATTAATCTTCAATTTCTTCATGTAGATAGTTTTCCTGGCTTGTTACAGGTATTAATCTACAATCAGTCGTCCAAAAATAGTTTTCCTGGCTTGCTACAGGTATTAATCTGGAACTTGAAAAGGTTGGTCGACGAGATAGTTATCCTGTCTGGTTTCAGGTATTAATCTCTGACCTGAGAAAGAAAGATAGTTTTCCTGGCTTGCTATAGCTATTAATCTTCAATCTCTTCATGTAGATAGTTTTCCTGGCTTGTTACAGGTATTAATATACAATCAATCGTCCACAGATAGATTTCTTGGCTTGCTACAGGTATTAATCTGGAACTTGAAAAGGTTGCTGGTAGCCATCTGTTGATTGACCTTTTTTTCTGAAAAAGGTAAAATGTTAGTTGTATGCAATGTCATGATGTATGAAATGCATGATGTCATGATGTTCTCAAAAATAAATAAGATTGTGTCGTATGCACTTTATCATGTATGTAAATAGGAGGTATGAAATGTGAAATGTTTATGAATGTATTTTCGTCTGGGAAAATAAATCATTGACAAATGTCGGGGAGTTTGTTAAATCCTGGACTGCTGTTGAAGAGTGTGTGTGTCTTCAAACTTTGCTTAGAATGTTTCCGCCGGGGATTCCTGTTTTGTTGTTTGGGGAAAGAGTTCAGTTATCCGTTGCTCTTACTGGGGAATCGAAGTTGAACTGATATCTGGTCGAGTCCAAATTTCACAGTAACTTGTCGGGGATTATATAATAGTCTACTGGGGATGAGGAGTTGTGTTCCTTTGATTTTTAGTAGTCGGAGAGGCAAACTCAAGCTGGGGAATCCTGGTGTTGTTGGGGAAATAAACCCTGTCGTCGGTCTGTTGGAGAGGTGACTTGCCCCTGGTTACTCCGTAATTCTTGAGAGATTTCTTGAAATCTTGACTGGACTGCCCCAGGTGTGCTGGATAGTGAAACGTCATATCCCCCTGTTGATAGGAGTTTTGTCAATGGAAGTGTCATCCTACTTGAAGTAATTTTGTTCACTGAGAGAGCTTTCATTCACTAGATATTCATTATGTGAATTTCTCCGCTGTCAAGCAAATAGCCATATGCAAACAGTGATATTCAAGTAATGCAAATTTTATGCTTGTCTTGATGTTTTGAAAAATGCGTTTTTGTAAGTAAAGGAATTTTGCAAGAAAATTCAATCTCAGGATTTAGAGCAAAACCTTACAGGAGTCAGGATACCTTTTGTAACAGTATGCTTTCGAACTAACCCATGCTTCAATTAGGACTTTTGAAGGGTTGTAACGTGGCTTGGTTCAGGTTTAAGAAAAAAAGGATAAAGTCTCAAATTGTATTTGTACCCACCCATTCTTCGTGATGTTCTTCAATCCTAAGCTCAGTTAATTGTGCGTTTGAACTCTAATTGAGTCTAGAATGACGTTTTGGTGATGGTTCAGACAAGTTAAGTTTGTCGGAAGGCCATCATTTTCTGCAACATTTTTTCATTTTGTTGAGGATTTGTAGTAACCTCTTTTGATTGATTTTGTTATCCCTAATTTTTGTCTGACTGTTCTTATTTTGAGATTACAGTCAGCGGGATGCCCCAGTTTTCTTAAGTCTCCTTTGTAGGTTTTGACTTAGTTGGCTTTTCTTTTTTGAGAGATAATGACCGCCTATGTGATTAGGAACCATTGTCGTCTTTTGATTCTAGAGGAATGTTTTGATGTCATTCGTTGTATCACAAGATGAGAGTTTGCGGTTTGAACCCGCAGTTGAATTAATTGAGAGACGACCCTGCCCCGGGTTTTGATTAAAGGTTTCAATTTTGTGAAAAAAGGAAAAACTTCTACTTCTTTGGATCGAAGGGGTTGACTAGGGATTATCTTCCTTATAACTCCATTGTTTAGCATTTGAAAGAAATGCCTGTACATCTTCAGCAAAGTCTGTCCAAAAGCATATTGTATGAGATTATGGCATTGTTTTCGTCATCCTCCCTATAAAGGCTTGTAACTTTTAGCAAGAGTTGAATGTCATAAAGAGAGTAAAAATCATAGTTTAAATGTAATAAAATGAGTGGATCAAATCAAGACAAACATATGCAATGAATTAATGAAAACAAAGTTTGACATTAATAGATAATTGTTTGAATAACAAAAGAGATTACAACTTGAAAATTCAAATGAACAAAAGCTTTCAATGATTCGTTATAGGAGCAGTGATTATGTTTGGAGTCTCCGGAGGGTCAAACTCGATCTCCTTGGCATCAATCATGTGTTGGACCTTGTTCTTCAGAGCCCAACAGTTGTTTGTGTCATGCCCTGGGCTACCAAAATGATAAGCACACCTTGCATCCGGGTTATAGTTAGGAGAAGAAGTCTTAGGGTTTGGATAAGGAGCGTTCAACATAATCAGTTTTGCCTTTAACATGTGTTGTAGCGCTTGAGCTAGTGACATGTTGATATTAGTGTATTGTCTTTTAGGCGCGACCTCCTTACGTTGATGCCCCTGTCTTTGTTGAGTAGGCGTAGGATTAGAGATCAAGATTGCTCCTACGTGTTGGTCATGACGACTCTTTTGACCATACACATCATTGGACTTTTTCTTCCCACTGTAGGGCTTTTCTGAGCATCAGAAGGTGTAGCTCCTTGGATCTTTCCACTTTTGATGCCAGCTTCGACCCTTTCGCCGATCAGTATTAGTTCTATGAACCCGGCTGATGAGCTTTCGATCAAGTGTTTGAAGAAAGGCCCTGTCAAAGTTCCCATAAAGATGTCAATCAGCTCCCTGTCAGTTAAAGGGGGTTGTACCCTACCATCCAGATCTCTCCACTTTTGGGCGTATCCTTTGAAGCTTTCGTTGGAATCCATGGTCATGTTCTACAACTGCACACGAGTTGGTGCAAGATTAGCATTGTACTGATACTGCTTATAGAAAGCAGCAGCTAAATCCTCCCATGTGTGGATGCGAGAAATATCCAATTGATAGAACCATTTGAGTTGAGTCCCTACTAGGATTTCTTGGAAGAAATGGATCCAAAGCTTCGGATCAGTTGTGTATGGTTGAATCTTGCGGACATAAGACTTTAAGTGCATCTTAGGGTAAGAGACTCCATCATACAGGGCAAAGGTAGGGATTTTAAACTTTGGCGGGATGACCACTCTAGAAACCAAACCCATGTCTCCTAAATCCAAGCCAGGTATTTATTGAATCTCCATAGCACTGAGGCTATCCTCCAACTGTTTGTACTTGTCATCAGCGGGAGGATATTGTTCCTCGGAGTAGTCAACTTCAACTTCATCAATCTCCAAATTGTAGTCTTCTTCAAGACTATCCCCTATGTTGGATGGAGTTGAAAGATCTAGGGCTTTAGGTCTTCTTCTCAAGTTCAGGACGCCTACTGACTTCTTGGACTTCTTCCTCTTGTCTTTGAGAAGGAGAGCTTTCAGGTCCTCTTGCCCCTTGGCCATAGCCAGAAACATTTGTTGGAATTGAGCATTTTGAGCTTGGAGATCTTTTACAGTCTGTTCCATATCCATCTTACTGAAATAAACAGTAGGAAGATAAGGAGAACTGTACCGGAGAAACCTGTCATGATATGATGCATGATATGTGGATGCATGTTTTCAAGGATCTCGCGGGGTAAACATAAGAAAAAGTTAGAGATTGATCTTTGATTGGAGAACTTTGTATCGGTGGATGTCCTTCCACGAGGATTAAGCTCACCATGCCAAGTGGGTTGTAGCCCTTGACTCACATTGTTGTACTTGATCTTTGACGGAGTTTGGTTAGAGGAAACTAAATCCTCTTGTCCCTTGATAGACATCTGGTTCAACGTGACCCTGCATCAAAAACCCTTGAGATCCTTGAAATGCTATGGTTCAATGTTTTTGAAAATGATATGGTATGATGTCATGATGTTATGCACAAGTATGCAAAGTAAACAAGCTTATACAAATAATCATATACACGCAAAGCAGACACGTCCTCAGTTTAGGCTTGCATGGAGTTTTATAGGTAAGTACCCTCTTGAAGTTTAGTTGGATCAACCTATCTTAATAATAGTGATCGGGTTCTAAAGGATCTCAATATCACCAGATTGTTTCCTTGGTCATTGTTTCAGCTCAAGCCTCTTTAATGGCGACCAAAATATCCCAAGAAACCAACCCACAATGAGTGTAGTATCGAGTATCTACCAACTTCGGACTGCACCAAAGTCGATCATCTCACTACATCCTAAAGGCCAAGTTGGTCAAGTAAAGGGTTCTAGAAGTTCATTAGTGCTTCATGACATCACTCAGCGGCCCCATATTCTGTTTGATTAACTCAAAGGCTACCGGTACCCACAAATATGCCACACTAACATAGCTATTACTTAGACCATGTCCGTATACCCCGCACAGTTTTCACAACGTATTACTATTTACCTATAATGTATCCCAAATTCGGGTAGAGGGTTTCAAACCCAAACAAAGAACCATAATATAAATCATACAAGTCAAACAATGTAAGCAAATAAAGGTGATCTAGTCCTAAGGTAACCCCACTTTTAAATTTATCCCCAACAGAGTTGCCAGTTCTGTGATACGGTGGGAGAACTGACTTGAAGGTTTATTTTATTGCAAATGTTGCAGTTAGCAAGAGTCGCCACCGACTTTTCTTTTATCCAAAAGGAAAGGTGAAAAAGCATAGGAAAGACCTTTGAGATTGTTTCTTGAGTTTGTGGGGTAGATTATGAAAAGGGAAGGTATTAGCACCCTTTTCATCCATGGTTTTCTATGGGCTCTTAGTTACTTTCTAGATCACTTGCTTTTGTTTGAATGTGCTTGTGGTGTGTGTTTTTGAAAGTATTTTTGAAAATGGAACTTCGTAATGATTCTCGTTTCTATAAGAACGCCTACAAAGTGTTTGTTTCGAAAATAGTTCAAAGATGAGAGTGTGGGTGTATAAAAATGTTTTTTGTTGTGAGCAAGCGAGTAACTAGGAGCGAATATACCTACTCGAAAGGTCTTAAATGTGCTTTTCCTCCTCCTTTAGATGTGGCTATCTTACCATTGGTTTGGTAAGAAGCCCCATCGTTGGATGTGAAGGGATGGGCGTTGGGACGTTTGTATAGTCATAGAAGGCAACATATGGGACATTTTAGCAATGTCGTTTTAGGGACTAGATCGTTTACCGAAGGCAACATCGAGGGTCATCGAGGGACTACGATCTTTTATCGAGGGTCTTTGCTAAGACGCCCATGCTCGAGGGACATGACTATTTTCCGATAGGCAACAAGTGGAATTACCCTAAGGGTGTAAGTGTGCAAATGTGTTTTATTAAATGCATTTAGTCTTGATTAGGGTGATCTACTTGTTGGTTTTATCTTTCCATACAAACCCTAATTTACTAGCATTGATATGAAAGTGATAAATTGCGGAAAGTAAAATTACTATGCTATTACATCATTATGGGGATGGGGTATACAAATGTACAAATGGGGATGACAAGTAAAGTAAAGCTAATTACTATTACAAGGCTTTGACAATTACATAATTTATAATGCAAAAACAATAAAATATGCAAGAAAATGTAAAGTGAGAGAAATTGTTTTTTAGGGTTTTTTATAGCAAAAGGTTTTGTAATTAATTTCATTGAAGAAAAACCTAAGTCTAAGTTAATCATTTAGAAAAGGTATTTTTGAGGTTTCATTTGAACAAAAAGGTTTTATAAAGTTAGGTCACTTCCAAGCAATGCAATATGTCCAAAAGAACCTAAAAAATCTCCAAAAATCAAGAAATTTGGTGCCCGAGCTGACACGGGCCATGTCGGGGGACACGGGCACCCGTGTCAGGACCTGTCCATGACTTTTATGAATTTTTTTGGTCTCAGCCATCCTGACACAGGCGCCCGTGTCAGCCCCTTTTCATCTTTTTTTGGTCATGTACGCACCAGTAACTCTGACACGGGCCGTGTCGATCGACACAGGCACCCGTGTCAGCCTCTGTACCTGCATTTTACTATGTTTTTCAACCTAAATAAGCTGACACAGGCCGTGTCATGTGACACGGGCACCCGTGTCAACCTCTGTTCTGGCTTTTTCTTAGTTTTTTCTCTTTGATCTATCTTGTTATATCTTTTCAGTGCAAAAAGAAAATGATGTATGAACAATGAGATCACAGTTTGAGAAAGTTTACCTCTCGAAGCGGAAGCTTTACGACACGCACAGATGTTTTCGGGTGCAAAGTGGCGATTGATAGAGCTCCTTTGAACCTTCTTGAAGTAGCTCCAACCTTCATTTTAACCTGAAAATGGTTGAACCGCTCCAACCGAGTCAAGTTGCAATGTATGCTTTTGAGTTTTGAAGATGGTGGTAGTGATGTTACAAAAGTTATTCCTATGTTTGAATAACTTCTTTATGGTGTATATGAAGTGTTTGGATGGTTTGTTTTGGATAAAACTTGCAATGTCTGAGATTCAAAGATTTGGACTTCAAAGCTAAAAAATGGAGGTTTTGTGTACAAATCTGGTTTTTGACAGCAAAAATGATTTTGAGTGTTAGTTTCCCCTCCTATTTTTCTGGCCTTTCTCTCTATTTTTCTAACCTCTTTCCAACCTCTCTCTCTTGCAAATGCTTCTTCTATTTATAGGCAAAGGACTTGTGAACAAAGGCTGAATAGGTTTACAAGACAACATGTTATGGTTTGGTTGGGATGTCAAGTACTATATGGTTCCAAGATGAAGTACCAAAGTGGATGGTTTAGAGGGGTTGATTTCCATGTTTTATTGTGGAGTAAAATCAGAAACAAACAAAGTATGGGCTCAAGATAAGTTTTGTACAAAAAGCTTGCTTTTCAAGAATAGTAATGGTGCCTTTATGCCATAAATGGAAAGATCATTTGGACAATGGCTCAAACACTTGGGTAATAGCTCAAGCTCTTGTGTAAACATTAACTTATGTAGAGATTTGCAAGTCACAATACCTACAAAGTAAGATTATGTAGCATAGCATAAGGGTCTTGTTGTGTGTTCTTCAATAGAATGACTTGCAAATCAAGGGTGGATGCCCAACGTCATGCCCTTGAATCTCCTAGCTCAAGTATGATAAATTCATGATCTTGGATGTTTTGGAAAGCTTGAAACACCCTCTATAACTTTCATGTTGGCCATTTTGACAAAATCATCTTGGAACTATGTGAAAAAATGCCAAGAAGTTGGGATAAAATCCTGCACAAAATCTGTTGAAAATTTCTCTAAGTGTTAAATGAAAATGTCATGACTTCATGAATTTATAACTTGAGATCCAAGCATATTTAGGAGAAGTTGTGTAAAGAAATGTTGTAGATATCATGGAGATCTACAACTTTCATGTTGAAAGCTTCTTTTGAATCATATTACATCTTGGTGAAAGAGTGGCATGAAGTGATGAAATTATCATGTATAAAAACACTTAGAAAATTTCTAAGTCTTGGAAATCTTGACTTTTCAAGTTGACTTTTGACTTTCTTAACTTCTTGATGATCAAGCTTGATATTTTTGAATGTCTTGATAAATTGTGATATTTGAAACTTAATGTTGACCAAAAAGTCAAAGTTTTACTTTCCAATATGCAATTGACCATTTTGCCCTTGTGCCAATTTGAAGCCTAAATTGATGTATCAGTGCAGCAAACCTGACGTCGTAGAATATCTTGTGATAAAATACTTGAAAAATGAGAGGGAAAATTTTGGGGTACAACACCAGTCATTTCTCAAACCTGCAACCTTATTCCCTCAAAACCATAACCTCTCTTCAAGCATACACACAAAAAAACCAGAAAATCAAACAAAGAGAGAACAGAATCCATAGCAACTATTATCTAAATCCACAACCCTTTCCAACAGTTTTCACCTCATCATCATCTTCCTTCCTTACTCACCCTCAGTCACCATTGAACACCAACATCTACCTCATCTCTCCATCCAACAAACTCAAAACAGCTAGCCTCCAACAGGAAATCGTAAGCCAACAAAACCAACAAGAGAACAAAAACCAGCAAAACGAAGGAGGAAGCCATACCAGAAAGAAAATCTTCAACAAGTATAATTCTTTCCCTTATTCTCACGCCTCTATTCGTATATCTTCTGCATCAACTATGGCATAGAAACAAAAAATCATTAGACAAGAAAAACTACAAATACAGTAACACAAACCTTCAATCTTCTCCAACCCATCACTGAGTCCCCTTCATGAGCATTATAATATGCGGAGTTTAGGATTATAGAGAGGTTTGGGCTTGTATCGATAAGAGGGCAGCATCACTAGGTCAAATCGACGAGGATGAGAGAAACGAGAGAGATAGGTTCCGGTTACAGAGGGTTGGAGAAAGGTGAGGATAAGATGATGTTGAAAAGAGAGGTATCGAGAGAGGAGGAAGAAGATAACAATAGATTAGGAAGAGAGAAGATTTTCTGTTTAGGGTTTCTTTTTCCTTTCCCAATTGAAACAGCCACAAACGGCGTTCTGTTCAGGGCAAACCCCTTCCAATTCATTTCTAAATCCGGGTTTGGGCCTGGTTTATTTTGGCCCAACCCATTTTTTAAGTTTTACAATATATGTTTGAAAAGGTGATTAAGGTAATGAATGAGCATTTGGTGTAGCAGCTAGGGTGTGTGTATGATGTGTGTGAGGTCCTGGGTTCAAGACCCCTTTGGAGGTTTTTTTTTCATTTTTTTCTGGTTGTTTATTTCATTTTCTTTTTTTTTTGTTAAAATAAAAATCCCATGGGCTTAAGCCTCTAAAGCCCATGCTTCAAAAAAAGACATCATCCCCCCATTTCAATTTAACACCACCATTCCATTTGTGTTTTGTTTTAATACTTGTTTTTTATTTTACTTGTTTCTTCTAATTTAATAACTCATGAACTTTTTTAATTAATTTTCTCAATTAGTTTAGTTCTTAGTTCTAATTTAATTTAGGAATAAAACTTTGTAAATATTTTTACTAATTAATTTGTGTATTTAAGTCTTAATTTTTTTATTTAATTTCTTAGTAACAAAAAAACCCTGAAAGACAAAATACATGCATTTGATTTAATTTCTTTAGCTAATTAATAGAATAGATTTTTCTATTTTTCTTTTCAAACTTTTCAAACAAAAAAAAACAAGAATTTTATTTCCTTATCTTTATTTTGTAATTTCGATTAATTACTCGATTCGATTTGGTTGTATTGTTTGCCTATTTGGACATTTAATTGCATTAATTCATCTCCCTTTGTAAATTTGTACCCCCATTCCCTAAAGCTCCGTAATAGCGTAGAAATTTAATTTCCGCAATTTACTGTTTTCCTTATACTATATAGTAATTAGGCGTGCATGATAAGATATAAAATCAATCGCTAGATAACCTAATTTCAAAGACAAAATAACTTGAATTAAACACACATTTTCACATGCACACCTCTAGGGTAACCTCGCTCATTTCCTCGGAAATACAGTCATGCCCCTCGAATATGGGACGCTTTAGCAAAGCCCCTTCGATAAAAAAAGATCGTAGTCCCTCGATGTCCCTCAATGTTGCCTTTGATAAAATGATCTAGTCCCTTACGAAAATTGCTAAAGCGTCTCACAAGTTGCTTTCTATGACTGTACGATTGACCCGCGCCTGTCCCTTCACATCCAACGATGGGGCTTCTTACCAAATCAATGGTAAGATAGCAACATCTAAAGAAGGAAGAAAAGCACATTTAAGACCTTTCGAGTAAATAGGTTGCTCCTAGTTGCTTGCTTGCTCACAACAAAAACATTTTATACACCCACACTTTCATTTTGAAACATTTTCAAAAGGCAAAAGCTTTTTGTACGCGTTCTTATAGAGACGAGAACCATTACAAAGACACTTTTCAAAATCACTTTCAAAAAAAACATTCCACAAACACCTCTTTGAACCATTTTCAAAACAACACTTTATACGCGTTCTTATAGAAACGAGAACCATTGCAAAGACATTTTCAAAATACTTTCAAAGCCCACACCACAAGCACACTGTCAAACAAAAGAAAGTTATCTAGCAAGTAACTAAGAGCACGTAGATAATTACGGATGAAAAGGATACTAATACCTTCCCTTTTCATAACCTACACTCCGAACCCAAGAAATAATCTCAAAAGGTCTTTCCTGTGATTTTTTACCTTTCCTTTTGGATAAAAGAAAAGTCGGTGGCGACTCTTGCTATCTGCACAATTGCGATCAAACACAAAACAACCCGAGTCAGTTCTCTCACCATATCACATCATCATTTAAAACATTTTGTTTCAAGGGACTTAAAAGTTGACTCTTTGTGAATATCTCAGGTGCTTTTTGACTATGGATTCTAGAAAAAGAAAGACTAAGAAGTACAATTTCAAAGATCCCAAGATAGATGAGTTGATGAGTCGGATTCCCGAGATCGAGAGTTCTACAAATTTTCGGAAGAAGTATGGGTCTATCATTTCTATTATGAAGCTCAAGATGAAGGAGGGTATTCTCTCGACTTTGTTCCAGTTCTATTATCCTATGTATCAATGCTTTACTTTCACTAATTATCAGTTGATGCCTACATTGGAGGAGTATTCTTATCTATTGGGTTTACCTATCACCAATCGTGTTCCTTTTACTAGTTTAGAGGGGGATCCAAAATCTCATGAGATTGCTGCTTTGATCCATTTGGGGAAGTTTGAGGTTGAAGCCCACATGACTACCAAAGGGGGGATTAGAGGATTACCCCTCAGTTCTTATTTGAGAAAGCTCGCTACTTTGCTAGGATGAAGAGTATGGTTTCTTTTGAGGCCATCTTTACTCTACTTGCTTATGGGTTGTTCTTATTTCCCAATGTCGAGAAGTTTGTGGATATCAATTCCATTAGGGTCTTTATGATTGGGAACCCAGTGCCTACATTATTGGGTGATGATTTTTATTTTATTCATCTTCGGGATTCTTACCATGGAGGGAAGATCATTTGCTGCACGCCTTTGTTGTATCAGTGGTTTATTTCCCACTTACCTAGGTCTGATGCTTTCTGGGATGTCAGAAAGGAACCTCATTGGGATCCAAAGATTATGGCCCTCACTCATTCAAATATTATTTGGTATCATCAGACTTACTATGATATGGAAATTGTCGATAGTTGTGGTAGTTTCCCCAATGTGCCTCTTCTTGGTACAAAGGGAGGAATTAACTACAATCCTGTTCTTGCACGATGACAGCTTGGATATCTGATGAGGGACAAACCAAATAATATTCATCTGAGTGGTTTCTTCCTTAAAGAGGGAGAGGTTCATAAGGAAGCTAAAGAGGAGATTGCAAAATCTTGGCGTCATATTCACATGAAGAGTATGAAGGACCTGGGACCTAGAGGGGCTGTTTCTTTAGAGCCTTATCTTCAGTGGGTACAAGCAAGAGCCATCCAGTTAAAGATGTCGTATTCCCGTGAAGCACCCATGCCTAATATGTTTATGAAGACCAATACTCCCCTATTAGATGATGTGGAATAGCTTCAACTTGTCCTAGTCAGAATGCAGCAAGAAAAGGAGGATTGGAAGAATAAGTGTCCGACTTTAGAGGTTTCCTACTGAGCAGACCTGAAAGAGAAAGATGACATGATCGAGATTCTTGAGAGTCGTGTTGTAGAGATGATGGAGAGGCAAGAGGATTTATTTTCCTCTAGGTCTCAGTCAGGACCTAGTTCCTCACTTCCTGACTCCGGTGATTGGAAAGAGGTCGCCGAACGGTACGCAGAAGAGTATAAGCAGTTGAAAGCTCAGATTGCAAGACTCACGAGAAAGCGTCAGTGTGTGGAGTGATCTTCATCAGATTTGCTTTCTTAGGATCTTAGATTTTTATCTTATCTTGTACTTTGGATTATTGAAACTTATACTAAAAAGTTGTAATCCATTTTGAAGTTATTATAATGAGATTTTAAGTATTTTAAATGTGTTAGTACTCTAATATTTGCCAATTGTCTGTAAATCTTTGAGTTCCTTGAAATATTAATAAATAAAATAAATCAAGTGCATTGCATATCATGCATCATCTTGTACATATTTCTTTCATTCCTTTTCATACCCAGGTATCTTACTATGTTTCTCTACTTCATCAAGCAAGTTGTCTCACAGTACAATACTCGGGCTAATTCCAGAAGGAAGATGGAGAATCTAGATCAAGAGAATCGCGAGTTGCGCGAAGAAGTTAATGCTCTGAAGTACGGTATGGAAAATCTCACTGCTTTGATGGAATCGTTGGTGGATGCTCAGAATCAGCCACAACTTACTCAACCTCAACAGACAACGGTTACTTCTGAAGCTCCGACAATTCCTATTTCTGTTACTCCAGTTTCTGTTATTCAGAATCGTATGCCTCAGGGTTATCCGTGAGGAATGCTAGAGAACTTCATGCCAGAAGGGTATAGTCATGATACTTAAGTTGCTCCATTTTCTCAGATTGTTGTTGTTTATGCACCTCCTATGGTGCATGTTATTCCTATGGCTAGAAAAGAGATCCATTATTCTGCACCTTCCTCGGTGAATGCTCTGCCATTTGTAAATGATGAAGTTTATCGTCCTGCTCCTCCTTCGAGTGAAATTATGGGTTTCTATAACCGTTTGGATGATTTTCAAGACCAATTCAATGAGATGTAGAAGGAAATGAAGGCCCTTCGTGGAAAAGAATTATTTGGACAGAACGTTAGTGAACTCTGCCTAGTTCCTAATGTGAAGGTCCCAACAAAGTTTAAAGTACAAGAATTTGAGAGGTACATGGGTAACTATTTCCCTCGTGACCACCTTGTGATGTATATCCAGAGAATATCTACCCATACAGATGATCAGCGTTTTCTCATTCATTTCTTCCGAGATAGTTTAACTGGTGCTGCTCTAAAGTGGTATATGAATCTGAACACTAGCAGTATTCGTACCTTCAATGATCTGGGAGAAGCCTTCATAAAACAGTACAAGTATAATATATTCATGGCACCTGACCGTGACTAGTTAAGGGTAATGGCTCAGGGAGACAAGGATTCGTTCAAAGCATATGCACAGAGATGGCGCGAGATAGCTGCCCAGGTGGGGCCACCTATGGAAGAACAAGAAATGACCAAGGTCTTCCTGAAAACCCTTAGACCATTTTATTATGAAAGAATGGTTGCCAGCGTGCCTAGTGATTGTACCAAAATGGTAAGAATGGGAGTTCTCTTGGAAGAAGCTGTAAGAGAGGGTCGTTTGACAAGAAGTGAAAATTCTGGCAGTACGAAGAAACCATCCTATGAGTTTTCTAAAAATAAAGAAGGAGATACAAATGCTGTTATTCAAGAGATAAGGGTTAATCCTCCTAAAAGAAATCATCAGCGCCACCAACATGTTGCTTCGGTAACTCCAGTTTTCAATACGGCTCCAACCATAGTTGCTTATCAAAGACCATCCCCTCAGGGATATCAAGGGAAGAATCAGAGGAGATAGCCTTTTGACTCTATCCCCATGAGCTATGCAGAGATACTCCCAACATTGATTCAGAAAAAGTTTGTTCAGACCAGGCCACCCCTTGTTAAACCATCACCTTTGCCTTGGCATTATAAGGCAGATCAAACGTGTGCTTTTCACCAGGGAGCACCAGGGCACAATGTGGAAAAATGTTATCCTCTGAAATCAGAGGTACAAAATATGGTGAGATATGGCTTGTTGCCCTTTAAAGATGTCTGCCCTAATGTAAAAGATAATCTTTTTCCAAAACATGGAGGAGCTATCAACATGGTTGCTGGTTGTCCAGTGGACTTCCGGATCTTTGATATCAACTTGGTTAGAGGATATTTGGTAAAGATGCACGCTGACCTCTGTGAGTTTAGTTACTACACGCATGACCATGCTGGTTATGGTATTTTCAGTACAGATATACAAGGGTGTGATAAGATAAAGGTTGATCTTCAGGAAATGATGGATGAAGGCCTCGTTCATATAATCACGCCTAGGGAAGAATATGAGGAAGATGTGAACATGGTCTTTGGATGTCCTGGAGAAATTTGGATCTTTGACGTGAACCATATGAATGATGATTTGGTACAGTTGCACGCTACCTTCTGCCACATGGATGGTCAAGTAGAACACCATTATGGATCTTGCCGGATTTACTGCAGAGATTCTTGTGGTTGTTCCATGTGAAAAGAGGTATTCGATTGTTATTAGATAATGGTACTATCAAGGTTTCAGGCCTAAGAGATGATTATAATATGATTGAAGATTGCTTGGCTGAGACTGTGTCAGATGATGAATATGCTTCTGCGGATGAATTATTTTCCTCAGATGAAGATATATGCTTTAGCAATGATTATGTGATGCCCAATTTTTTTGAAGAAGGGGTTAATGTTATCGTGCCTTGTTTCAATGATCTCGCCCCTGTAGAGATTTAATATTGTAGCAAGCCAATTATTGCTCCAGTAGTGATTTACTTTCCGGGTCATGTTCCTTATGAATCAGACAAAGTTGTGTCGTACAAATACAATGCTATAATTCTAGAGGATGGTGTGGAAGTTCCTATCCAACCTTTGTCTTATGTCAAGAATATTGCTGAAGCCATTCGAGTGACCCACAATGGTCGTGTTTTTGCACCGATTATTCGAGGAAATGTTAGTGTCAGTAAGAAAGTTGTTGAAAGTGTTGAAATTGAGAACGCAATAGGGGAATCCAGCAGTGCTACTCTGGAAAAGGATGTGGATGATATATTGAAAATTATCAAGATGGGCGACTACAGGATCGTAGATCAATTGTTGCATACTCCTTCAAAGATATCAATTCTAGCTTTGTTGATGAACTCTTCCGCCCACAGAGAATCTTTAATAAGGGTATTGGACCAAGCTTTCATGGAAAATGATATGTCGTTAGACCAATTCAACAGTGTGGTAGGGAATATTACATCCTATAATAACCTAAGTTTCTGTGACAACGAATTTCCTGACGAAGGAAGAAATCATAATCTGGCTCTCCATATCTCTATAAATTGTAAGAACGATTCATTGTCGAATGTGCTGATTGATAATGGGTCCACTTTAAATGTCATACCAAGGAGTACACTTATGAAGTTGAAGTATCAAGGATCTCCCATGCGCCCAAGTGGCATAATTGTAAAAGCTTTCGACGGATCAAGGAAGTCTGTTATTGGGGAAGTGGATCTGCCTATTCACATAGGCCCACACTTACTTCATATTACTTTCTAAGTTATGGATATTTTGCCCGCTTACAGCTATTCACTGGGACGACCATGGATACACGAAGTAGGGGCTGTCACTTCAACTCTGCACCCGAAGTTGAAGTTCGTGCGTGAAGGAAAAATGGTCATCATAAATGGAGAACATGCATTGTTATTATCTAATTTATCCTCTTTCAGTGTTGTGGAAGCAGATGAAGTTGCTGTTGGAACTCAGTTCCAAGATTTATCTGTTGATAATGTAAGGGAGAATGAGAATTTTATGGCTTCATTCAAAGATGCTCAACATGTTGTGCATAATGACCCTAGCAAAGTATGGGGGCAGGTTGTTGATCCGCCAGTGAACAAAAGTAGGGATGGTTTGGGATTTTATACAAAGAATGATAAAGGTGAGAATATGAATCTGAAGTATGCTTTGGGCAAGTATCAGGATATCTTTCACAGCGAAGGTTATCTCCATCCAACTGTTTCTAAGATCAATGCTATTGTGGAGGATGAAGAAGAGAAAGAGAGGTCGAACTACGTGACACATGGAGTCAGAGTCTAGAACTTGGTCACTATTAATGTGACCTCTTGCATTCATGTCTCAAAGTAATTTGGTTTTTTGTTAATCTTTTCAAAAGCTTTCACTCTGCCCAAGGAGAAAGTTGATATTGTATGGGCTTATCTTTTTGCTTTGATCATTAAAATCATTAATAAAAGTTGTCTTTGATTCCAAAGTTGTGTCTTTATTTTCTGATTTTACTTGGAAAAATGGTAATCAGAAAAAACCCTTTTGGAATAAATAATAATTGTAAATAAATATGCATAATCACTTGCTATATGTGTCAGTTTCTAAAAGCAATCATAAATCATATGTGCAGATTAATTAAAAAACATGTTGAATATAATGACCCTGCACCCTCTCCCAACTTTGAATATCCTGTGTATGGGGCCGAGGAAGAAGAATATGGTGAAATTCCAGAAGAGGTTTCACGGTTTCTCGAGTACGAGGAAAGTGCCATTCAACCATATAAAGAGCCGTTAGAGATAATCAATTTGGGTTCAGAGGAAGATCTAAGAGAAGTTAAGATTGGAGCATTGCTGCATCCCGACGTGAAGAGCAGGTTGATTGAACTGTTGAAATCATATGTGGACATCTTTGCTTGGTTATACCAAGACATGCCTGGTTTGGATACTGATATTGTGGAACATCATTTGCCGCTAAAGCCAGAGGGCCCGCCAGTCAAACAGAAGTTACAAAGAACTCACCCTGATATGGCATGGAAAATTAAAGAAGAAGTTTTAAAGCAGATTAATGCCGATTTTCTTGTGACATCAGTGTACCCTCAGTGGATTGCCAATATTGTCCCAGTACCAAATAAAGACGAAAAAGTTTGCATGTGCGTAGATTATAGAGATTTAAACAGAGCTAGTCCAAAAGATGATTTTCCATTGCCACTTATTGACATGTTAGTTGATAGTACAACAAAGTTCAAAGTAATCTCGTTCATGGATGGGTTTTCCGGATTTAATCAAATAAGAGTGGCTCTTGAGGACATTGAAAAAACAATGTTTATCACACCCTGGCGAACATTCTGTTACAGAGTGATGCCCTTCGGGTTGAAGAATGATGGTGCGACGTACCAGAGGGATATGAAAACCCCATTCCATGATCTAATGCACAAATAAATTAAGGTATATGTTGATGATATGATTGCTAAATCCCGGACTGAAGAAGGGCATATAGAACATTTATTGGAATTGTTTCATCATTTTAGGAAGTATCATCTCCGCTTGAATCCAAATAAATGCACCTTCGGTGTCTGATCAGGGAAGTTGTTAGGTTTCATTGTCAGCCAAAAAGGAATTGAAGTTGATCCTGATAAAGTCAAAGCAATTCAAGAAATAACAGCGCCAAGAATTGAAAAGCAAGTTAAAAGTTTCCTTGGACGTCTGAATTACATTTCCAGATTTATTTCCCATATGACTGCAACATGTGAACCTATATTTAAGTTGTTAAAGAAAGATCAGGGTTGGGTGTGGGTAGATGATGTCTAGAGGGCATTTGAAAGTATTAAAGAGTATCTTCTTGAACCTCCTATCTTGCTCCCGCCTGTTGAAGGAAGACCATTGATCATGTATCTGATAGTGTTAGATAATTTTATGGGTTGTATTTTGGGACAACAAGATGAAATAGGAAAAAGGAATATACCATTTATTATCTCAGTAATAAGTTTACTGACTGTGAGTCGTGATATTCTATTCTAGAAAAACATGTTGTGCTCTGGCCTGGGCGGAAAATCGGTTGCGGCAATATATATTGAATCATACTACTTGGTTGATTTCCAAAATGGGTCCAATTAAGTATATTTTTGAAAAGCCTGCTCTTACTGGGAGAATTGCCCGTTGGCAGATGTTGTTGTCTGAATATGATATTGAATACCGTACTCAAAAGGCTATAAAAAGCAGTGTGTTAGAGGATTATCTTGCTCACCAACCGATTGATGATTATCAGTCGATTAAATATGATTTCCATGATGAGGATGTGATGTTCCTAAAAAATAAAAGATTGTGATAAACTGTTGCCTGAGGAAGGTCCTGATCCTGAATCTCGTTGGGGCATGGTATTTAATGGAGCCGTGAATGCTTATGGAAAAGGAATTGGTGTTGTAACTATCAATCCTCATGGATCACACATTCCTTTTACTGCAAGGCTGACATTTGATTGTACCAATAATATGGCAGAGTATGAGGCTTTTATCATGGGTCTCGAGGAGGCCATTGATCTCAAAATCAAAGTTCTAGATGTATATGGTGATTCAGCTTTGGGAGTAAATCAGATTAAAGGAGAATGGGATACTCGTCACCCTGGCTTGATCCCTTGCAAAGACTATGCTAGAATATTATTACCCTTCTTTAACAAAGTTGAATTCCATCATATTCCTAGAGATGAAAATCAGATGGCGGGTGCTTTGGCGACTCTGGCTTCTATGTATCAAGTGAATACTTGGAACGACGTGCCCCATATCATAGTGCGATGTTTTGATAGATCGGCTCATGTGTTCGCAGTAGAGAGAGTAGTAGATGAAAAACCTTGGTATTATGATATCAAGCATTTTCTCCAGACTTAGGAATACTCGGCTGGTGCGTCAAATAAAGATAGAAAGATATTAAGGAGGTTGGCAGACATCTTTTTCCTCAATGAAGATGTGCTATACAAAAGAAATCATGAAATGGTCTTGCTCAGATGCACGTATAGACACGAAGCGGACATGTTGATGCATGAAGTCCATGAAGGTTCCTTTGGTACTCATGCCAATGGACATTCGATGGAAAAGAAGATGCTTAGGGTAGGTTACTATTGGCTGACAATGGAATCTGACTGTTACAAATTTGCAAAGAAGTGCCATAAATGCCAGATTTATGCTGACAAAATTCATGTGCCTCCGACGCTTCTCAATGTTATTTCTTCCCCATGGTCTTTCTCTATGTGGGGTATTGACATGATTGGAATGATTGAACCTAAGACGTCAAATGGACATCGTTTTATCTTGGTGGTAATTGACTACTTCACCAAATGGGTGGAAGCAACTTCATATGCTAATGTTACTAAGCAAGTAGTAGTGTGCTTTATCAAGAATAATCTCATATGTCGGTATGGTGTGCCAAGCAGGATTGTCACCGACAACGGCTCAAATCTGAATAATAAAATGATGATAAAACTTTGTGAATAATTCAAGATTGTCCACCACAATTCATCTCCCTACAGGCCAAAGATGAATGGGGTTGTTGAAGCTGCTAATAAGAACATCAAGAAGATCATCCAGAAAATGATTGTTACTTATAAAGATTGGTATGAGATGCTCCCTTTTGCTTTGAATGGGTATTGAACATATGTCTGCACTTCAACAGGGGCAACCCCGTTCTCCCTTGTATATGGCATGGAATCAGTGCTCCCCATTGAGGTTGAGATTCCATCTTTACGCGTGATAATGGAAACCAAGTTGTTAGTGGCTGAATGGGTCCAGAACATGTTTGACCAGTTGAATTTGATTGAATAGAAAAGAATGACGGCTTTGTATCATGGTCAGTTATACCAGAAGATAATGAAGAAATATTTTGATAAGAATATCAAGCCTCGTAGATTCAAAGAAGGCGGCCTTGTGCTCAGGAAGATCGTGTCTTTTAACGCTGATTCTAGGGGGAAGTGGACTCCCAATTTTGAAGGCCCATATGTTGTCAAGAAAGCCTTCTCTGGTGGTGCATTGATTCTTGAAACAATGGATGGCGAGGGTTTCCCATATTCGAGGGACATGATTGTATTTCCGAGGCAACGAGCGAGGTTACCCTAGAGGTGCGCGTGTGAAAAAGTGTGTTGGTTTCAAGTTATTTTATTCTTTGATTAGGTCATTTAGCGATTGATTTTTTGAAATCTTGCCATACACGCCTAGTTACTATACAGTATAAAGAAAGCAGTAAATTGCGGGAATTGAAATTCTACGCTATTACAAAATGTTCGGGAATGGGGGTACAATTTTTACAAATGGGGATGAATCAAATGTGATATGAAGGTCCAAATAACAAGCAATACAACCAAATCGAATTTTGTGCGATTTAATTAAAGCTATGATAATCCATGAAAATAAAAATCAACAAAATATGGAAATGAAATGTTAAATATTTACTTGAAAATAGAAAAGTAAAACTTATTCTAAAAATAAAATAATTGATTAAATTAAATTCTTTATTTTTGTATTTTATTAATCTAAAGAAAGCAAACAAACTAAATTATTATTTTTTGGTGTTTTATTATGTGTAAATTAAATCTAAAACAAAATTATTAAAAAAATGATAAAAATTAATTACAAAACCTAAATCAAATTAATAAAAATGTATTATAACTTATATTGGCATTTTGTATAACAAAAAAGAAAATAAGAAGAAAACCAATTAAAAAAACGTATGGGCTTAAGTTGATTTGAGAAGAGGCCCAAAGAGGTTAAATATTATTCTTGTTGTAACAAAGAATAAGCCAAGGGGGCGGGGGGGGGGGGGGGGGGGGGGGTGAAACCAGCAAAACGCGAATGGGCTTATGGTATTAACAACAACCAAGCCCAAACTTCATAATTTTCACTTAGTTATTGATTAAGGGGGAAAACGAAATTAGGGTTCTTGGAACTCTCCTCATGTGGCGCCGCTATTCATCTCTTTTCTTCATCTTTGTATCATCTTATTGAATCTTCTAAATGTTCCCACTACTCGTCCCTGTTTCATTTCGCAAACAGAATCACTCTCTTCATGCTAAACCCTTATCTCACCGTGATTCGCATCTCTTTGAAACCCTAGTTTCAGATCTAAACCTAAAAGAAACGAAATTAGTTCATCCTTGACCTCCTCCTAACTCCCTGTTGCCGGAACACAACCGTTCTCGCCTCCCTAATCCACTTCTAATGATTTTCTTGAAAAAAGGTGAGATTCTGTTCTATCCAAAATTTACAAATTTCGTTGATTGATTCTTATCTCTATTGTGTTTTCTGTTAACTACCTTATTCTTTAGATGCGGAGAAATATGTTATGGAATTATGATAAAGAGGAGAAAATCATACATGTTGGAGATTTTTTCTGTGAAATAAGAAAGGGAAGGACGAGGCTGAGGATTGTGTTCCGTGGTGGCCGGAGTTACACGAGGGGAAGAGCTGAGGATGAAGGCATGGCTTTTCTGACTCGTTGGTAACCTCTTCTATTTTTCTTTATTGAATGAGATGATGTTGGTTATCTTTGTTGGCTACTGTGTTTGGAATTTTTGGTTCAGGTTTATTGATGTTTTCTGTTTTTTGAGTTTGTGAAGCTTAATGATGGTTTTGATTTGATTATGTTTTCTGGTTTGTGTTTGAGGCTTGGCTCTGGTTTTGGTTGTTTTAGACTTGTTCTTGGCTTTTGGTCTGATGATCAACAGTTTGTTTTTGAGTTTGTGAAGCTGGGCACAGGTTTGGAGTTTTGAGGTTTGGTTCAGTTTCTTTGGTTTGATGGTTGGTAGTTTGAGATCTTTTGCTGGTTTTTGAGAGTTGGATACTGGTTTTTGTTAACTTGGCTTGGTTACAGGTTTTTGGTTTAGTGATAGTTGATTGTGTTTTGGTTTTGGATCAGGTTTTGAGTTTTTGAGGTTTTACAGGTTTGGTTCGCAGTTTGAGATTTGGTTCAGGTTTGGGATGTTTGGCTTGGTTACTGGTTTTTGCCATTGAAACTTGTTTCAAGTTTTTTTTTTGAGTTTGATGATGTTTCTATCTTTTTTCACTTGAGACTTGTGTGTCTCTTTCTATTTCTCTCCTTCTGTTATATTGACTCTATTTCTGTTATCTCCATATTCAAAATGGTGGGAAACCAACAAATTTGAATATTTTAGTATATTATCCTCATGGCTTTTTTATTGCAGTTTTGTTTTTTAGCAAATTCTATGCAACTTGTGACAGGCAGAGCAACAAGGCTGTGCATTCCAATAACCTAGGTGACTTCTTTCCTCTCTTCTCTCTCAATGACAATAAAAAAATCAAATTGCTCTTTTGCCTTTTTTTTCTAATTCTGAAAGGTTTGCATGGAAAATGATGGTATATTGCTTCTTGAGCAAGTTTTGCTATTTGACTTATTTGCCATATTGTTGCACTGCTGCCTGCTTTAGCTTTTGTTGATGTTGTTTGTTGTTTGTGAGGCTGCTTGTTTGGTTCAGTTTGTAATATTTGTTTGGACAGTTTGCTTGCATTTTGTTTGGACAGTTTTGCTGTTTGTTTGGACAGTTTTGCTGCATTTTGTTTGGACAGTTTTGTTGTTTGTTTGGACAGTTTTACTGCATTTTGTTTGGACAGTTTTGTAACGTTTGTTTGGACAGTTTGTAGAATTTCTTTTCCTTTTTCTTTTTGTGAACCAAGAAGGGTAACCTTCTTGTGATTTGCAAATAGATTGTGATGAATTAAACAGCACTCTGATTCCATATTGCAAACCTTAATGATGAATGCCCTTTGGAAAACTTTTTTGTTCATGCCCAAATAACTTGCACTAACCATGTTTTTTTCTCTTGTTTTCATGTGAGCAAAATGGATATGACAAAGCAAGGAAGGCAAGAAATATGTGGCAAGCATGGAGGTCTTTGGAGATAAACAAAAGAATTTGATACGACTTCAATCTTCAGACAAACTTAGGCATAGATTAATTCTCCTAGGCCAATCAAACATTTGGATTTTCTTTGTAATTTAGAAAAATCATTCTTGTATTGTATCCAATAATTGTACCAATTCATCTTCAAATACGATAAGTTGTAAAACATAAAGTATTTAAAAGAATAAATTATTTTGTAACAATGTATGAAATTGGAGAAAATCTTATGAAATGTTCTGGCGTCACTTGAAATCCTTTATCAACAATAACTTATAATTTTCTCTTCGCATCCTAATTGATTTTTGAAATTCCCAATCAAGATATTTGAAACAAAATGCTCCGGTCTGGTAACTTAAATTCCATCTAATCCCACTAATTTTGTAACTGCATTCCAAACAAACACGCACTGTATATTCCATTTCCTAACCAAACAAATGTTTTAAGGACGTAAATCATCTGGTCAACTTGGATCCCACAATCATGATTGTCCTAAATAACAGTCTTAATCTCCATCTCTTGTCCCAAACAAATCATGCCCTGAGAGCGAACATTATCTTTTTCAGTAAACTGTGTTTTAAGAAAATTCAAAATCAATCAAATGCCTTGCGATGATTTGATAATTTTAAAGTTTTCCAAACTCAAATTTCTTCCGATTCTTTGAAGATAAACCCGTGAGCGACATCACATGTGACCATGAACAGACATAATTGTCTCAAAATCTTGTAGCTTGAAGAAATCATAAGTACAATCTTGAGGAAGCATGAAGACCTGTGAAAGCCAATTGGATCTTTGAGAACTCATTTTATTTTGAGAATTACAAGAAACCCTAATTGCTGGTTTACTACCACAGAAGAGAATCTGTCTGGTCGATTTCTGAGCCAACTTGAATATCCGAGAAACCCTAGGGTTGTGTCTTCTATGAAAAATGGGAGGGCAAATTTTGGGGTACAACTGCTGCCCCTGTTCAATTTTCTTAAACTTGAAAAGCGAGATCGACATGTTTGTCGTTTGTGGCTTTAAAGTAGAAGATAATTGAACACTAGAGTGCCCAGAAATTTGCACTTGATGACGCGCTGATTTGATTGTGTATGGAAATGGGCTTAAAGATGCCATTTGGAGAAATATAGGAGAATTGTCGGAGATGGGCTTATAGATGCCATCCAAAGGTGATTGTTGACGGAAAGTTTGAACTGGATATGAACAGAGAATGGATCAGAATAAATCGTTGAGAGATTTATCTGAAATAGTAAAAATCTGGAGATGAATCCGAATAAACTGTTGAGAGATTTATCTGAACCAGTAAAAATCTGGAAATGAATCAGAGTAAACCGTTGAGAGATTTATCTGAACCAGTAAAATCTGGAAGTGAATCAGAATTAATCATTGAGAGATTTATCTGAACAAGCAAAAATCTGGAGATGAATCAGAATAAACCGTTGAGAGATTTATCTGAACCAGTAAAATTCTGGAGACAAATCAGAATAAACTGTTTTGAGATTTATCTGAACCAGTAAAAATCTAGAGACGAATTAGAATAAACCGTTGAGAGATTTATCTGAACCAGCAAAAATCTGGAAATGAATCAGAATGAACCGTTGAGAGATTTATCTGAAACAGTAAAAATCTGGAACAGTAAAAATTTGGAGACGAATCAGAATAAACCGTTGAGAGATTTATCTAAAACAGTAAAAATCTGGAGACGAATCAGAATAAACCGTTGAGAGATTTACCTGAACCAGTAAAAATTTGGAAATGAATAAGAATAAACCGTTGAGAGATTTATCTGAACCAGTAAAAATCTAGAGGCGAATCAGAGTAAACCGTTGAGAGATTTATCTGAACCAGTAAAATCTGGAGATGAATCAGAAGAAACCGTTGAGAGATTTATCTAAACCAGTAAAAATCTGGAGACGAATTAGAGTAAACCGTTGAGAGATTTATCTGAACCAGTAAAATCTGGAGATGAATCAGAATAAACCATTGAGAGATTTATCTGAACCAGTAAAAATCTGGAGACGAATCAGAGTAAATCATTGAGAGATTTATCTGAACCAGTAAAATCTGGAGATGAATCAGAATAAACCGTTGAGAGATTTATCTGAACCAGTAAAAATTTGGAAATGAATCAGAATAATCCGTTGAGAGATTTATCTGAAACAATAAAAATCTAGAGACGAATCAGAATAAACTGTTGAGATATTTAGCTGAACCAGTGAAATCTGGAGACGAATCAGAATAAACCGTTGAGAGATTTATCTAAACCAATGAAATCTGGAGACGAATCAGAATAAACCGTTGAGATATTTATCTGAACCAGTAAAAATCTGGAAATGAATCAGAATAAACCGTTGAGAGATTTATCTGAAACAGTAAAAATCTAGAGACGAATCAAAATAAACCGTTGAGAGATTTATCTGAAACAATAAAAATCTGGAGACGAATCAGAATAAACTGTTGAGAGATATATCTGAACCAGTGAAATCTGGAGACGAATCAGAATAAACTGTTGAGAGATTTATCTGAACCAGTGAAATCTGGAGACAAATCAGAATAAACCATTGAGAGATTTATCTGAACTAGTGAAATCTGGAGACGAATCAGAATAAACCGTTGAGAGATTTATCTGAACCAGTAAAAATCTGGAAATGAATTAGAATAAACCGTTGAGAGATTTATCTGAACCAGTGAAAATCTAGAAACGAATCAGAATAAACCGTTGAGAGATTTATCTAAACCAGTGAAATCTGGAGACAAATCAGAATAAACCGTTGAGAGATTTAACTGAACCAGTAAAAATCTGGAAATGAATCAGAATAAACCGTTGAGACAATTATCTGAAATAGTAAAAATCTGGAGACGAATCAGAATAAACTGTTGAGAGATTTATCTGAAACAGTAAAAATCTGGAGATGAATCAAAATAAACCGTTGAGAGATTTATCTGAACCAGTAAAAATCTGGAAATGAATCAGAATATATCGTTGAGAGATTTATCTGAAACAGTAAAAATCTGGAGACGAATCAGAATAAACCGTTGAGAGATTTATCTGAACCAGTAAAAATCTGGAAATGAATCAGAATAAACCGTTGAGAGATTTATCTGAACCAGTAAAAAATCAGCCCTTTCTCGGAAACTAATATGTATTTGACTTGTTTAAAATTTTTGTCTGTCAGAAGTTTGTTGATAATAACTGTCTAATGGCCCTTGTGATACGGTGGGAGAACTGACTATGGTTTTGCGTTTGTTTTCGCAAATGTTTCGGTTGAGCAAGAGTCGCCACCGACTTTTTATTTTATCCTAAGGAAAGGTTTAAAAAGCACAGCAAAAACCTTTGAGATTTTTCTTGGGTTCGGGGAGTAGATTATAGAAAGGGAAGGTATTAGCACCCTTTCTATCCATGGTTATCCATGGGCTCTTAGGTATTTGCTTAGATCAACTTGCCTTGGTTTTCAATTGTTTGAAATGGTGCTTTGTGTATGATTTTGAAAATGTTTTGAAAAAGATGCCTTGTCTAGGCTAACCTTGTAACAATTCTTTACTCGAATGTTTTACAAAAGGTGTTTGTCTTTTTGAAAAGATGTTTCAAAGTTTTATTGAAAGTTTGTTTTGAAAGTGTTTGTGAAGTGTGGTTTGAAAATAGGCAAGTGTTTTCTTTTGCAAGTTGACAAGTACTTAAGAGCTATCTACCCTAAAGTTCTCAAAGATTTATGCTATGTTTTAACCCTTTTAACAATTTTGTTCCACCATTGCATTTGGTGGACAATCTTGTGTTAGGAGGTGAAAGGGACGGGCGCGGGTCATCGTTTAGACCATAATTGCAATAGTGCTAAGTATCTTTGGGCAATTTTTCTTTGAAAGGGACTTGATCATTTTAGGCAACTTTTCGAAAGCGTCATCGAGGGACTATGATCATTTGATTGTTTGTCTTACCCAAAGAAACCTAACATGCAATATGGCCCATTTATTGAAGGCAACAAGTGGAATACCCTAGGGGTGCAAGTGTGATATGTGTTGTCCATTTTCATGCTTGTTTATCTTGAAATTAGGTCAAACTATTTTGTTCTTTTTATTTGCATACAAACCCTAGTTCTAACATGGTATATTTAGAAAGTGTTAAAGTGCGAAAAGTAAAATTCCTACACTATTACAACACAATATGGGAAGGGGGGTGCAAATGTTCAAATGGGGGGATATTTAGACAAGAAATTTAAACCTAGCTATTACATCAATTTTGGAATATTTACAAGATAATTAATTGCATAAATTAAATGGAAAATAAAATAAAGATGCAAAATGCAAAAAGGGTTTTTATATGTATGGAAAAAAAAGGTGTTCTTTATATGTCAAATAAATAAAATGAATAAAATAAAAAAAAGTAATATTTTTGGAGTTTTTTGTGTTTTAAGGGTAAAACCCTAATTTCTTAAATAAAGGGTATTATTTATTTAATGTGTACAATAATTAATAAATATATACAAAATAAAATAAAAATGAAGTATATTCATAAAAAAGTATTTTTTATGTCAAATATTAATAAAATAAAAAAATGTATATATTTTTTGTATTATTTACCTAAATATACTAATATATATAAATATCTTTATTATTTACTAAAATAGTATTATATATACAAAAATAATAATATTTAATATTTATAAAAAACGTATATTTTATATAAAATATTTTAAGAAGATAAAACAAAATAAAAATGAAAATAAAATGGTGTTTACATTATTTTTGGTATTTTTAAATAAAAGTAAGTTTATGTATTTACTTATGCACAAACAACTAATCTAAACAAATAAATGCCTATAAATTCAAAAATGGTGTAAAAAATTATTTTTATATTTATAATATCATGAGGAAAAATAAATAAACCAGAATGAAAAAAGAAAAATCAAAAAATCAATAAAACAAACAAAATGGGCTCAGGGGGTGTAAAACCAAAAACATGGTGTGAAAAGAAATATCAAAGCAGGCCCAGCCCATGTGGCTTCTTCTTCAACCTCTGGACAGAAAAATGTTCAAAAACGCGCGCCTGAACATCAATTCAAACATCTGGATTCCTTGATCTTTTGCACAAACTTTCAACATAAGAAATGTTAAGCATTGAATCACGATTCTAAATATGTAAAGAAATCATCCTAACTCTCAGAAATGAGAGAGAATTTTAACATTCCCAAATCTTGACCTAACTTTTTATCAACATTCAGACCTTAAATTCTCATAGCTCAGGCAAAATAAATGAAAAGTAAAAGCATGTACAGATTCAGGGGCATGAGTAGAACACTTCTTATTCACAAACTTAGAGCTAATGATGCCTATACTAAGAGTTAGAAGTTCAAGAAGATACCTGTTCAGTTGAACTTGTATCTGGCAATGGAGGAGCTTTCAGGGCAAGATGATGATCTGTACAACTTGCCTGAAGTGTAGTGATGCTATTCCAATGCTTACTTTGCTTTGAAACACTTTGAATCGAGCTATGGACCTTCAACTGCAAAACAAGAAAGTGAAAATGGTGGAAATGATTAGAGGAGTTACAGGTCGTGTTTTATGTTTTGGTTAGCTTCAAGTGATGCTAGGGAATGTGTTTGATGAGCTTTTAGCAAGAATGCATGAAAGGGATGAGAGTTGGCACTCAAACTGCAGTAGGAGCTCAGTTTGGGCAGTTTGAAGGTGGTTCTGTGTTCTAGAGGGCAATGGAGGTGTTGGGGTCGTGTGCTAGCTCAGTTAGGATGTCTTGAATGTGTACAAAATATTTGCTTAAGGGTTCTATTGCTGAGATGAAAGTTGTGTTGTGATATGCTATGTTTCTTAACACTTAAGCAAGAAAATGTCAAGTTGGTGTTTAGACAGGTAGAGGCCCCCATAACATGCTGCAAACCTTGGCATTGATCAGTGTGATTAGTCCCTAGACTTGTGCCAAGGGGATTTGATCTGTACTTCTTGGATTTTCATTTTGACATAAAGCTTAACTTTTCAAAAATGGCTATTTCACTTTTTCCATAAATGGATTAAACTTGCATGTAATGTTTGAACTCATAGAACAACACTTTGGCACAAAGGATTGGCATTAAATTTATGAGTGTTGGATGGTTTAGAGGCCTGTAATCAAGGGAAGCATGCTGATTTGAAAAATTGCACAAGTTATGAACATGTACATGGCCATGAATCAAAGTGACTTTTTGCCATATTGAAAAATTCGATTCTCTCAAGTCATGAGGTTGTTTGATGAGTTCTTGGACATTTTGGAAAGCTTGGAATGTGTACTACAATCCATCTTTGAAATGAAAATTGAAATTCCAAGGGGAAGTATGTTAAAAATGGTCTTGAAGTTAGGTAAAAAACTTTGCCAAAATAGGTCAAATTTTCACTAAGTTAAGAATGGTTTGGTACCCTTGTTCCAAAAATTGTAACTTGAGATACAAGCTTCTTTTGGGAAAACTTTGTGAATCAAAGTTATAGATTATGCAATAGGCTACAACTTTCATGTTTTGACTTTTGCTTGAATCCAAATGAATCTTGGTGAGAATGTGGGGCAAAGTTAGGAAACAATTAGGGTTTTTCATAACTTAGAAAAATTCTAAGTTATGAAAAATTCTCATTTCAAACCCTAATTTGCAATTTTTGATTTCTTGGTGAACAAGTTTCATGATTTGGCATGTTTTGATGAAAAATGAATCTTGACTCTTGATTTTGACCAAAAAGTCAAAGTTTGACTTTTCAGTATACAGTCAAAATTGATCAATTGACTGGGAAATTCAACTGTCAATCTTGTGTACTTGGGATCTTTTGAACTTGTTGAGCATGTCAAGACAATTCCATGGGGTCCTTGAGTCCATATGTGAGCTTGGTTTGCCATTGGCTAGGTCAAACAGTCAAAAATTGCCTTTGTGCAGTCAAAACCCTAAAAATGACCATTTTGCCCTTTTAGTGATCTGATCAAATTTCTTGTGGAATTGTGATCCAAACTTGATCAAATGGTCCATGTGAGTTCATGATGTTGATGTGGGTCAATTTTTATGAGGTTTGACTGTCAATTGGCCACAGTTGACTTTTTTCCCAATACAGTTGATTTTTAGGTCAACTGCCCAATTGACTGGGCAAAACTTGGAATCAAGACTTGAAACTTGGTATGGATAAACTTGGGAGTCCAATATGAAGCATGAAAGTCATCTTAGGCATTTTTGGTCAAAATATCTTTGTGCAAACACAAACCCTAATTTGGGTCAACAGTGCAAGGAGAAGTCTTGAGCAGATGAAACCCTAATTGGATCTTGATCTCCAAGGGCTTTGTGATGAGAAATCAATGAGAAATGGGAGGGCAAATTTTGGGGTACAACAACCCTTTCCTGTAAAAGGTGAAGAGTTAATTGTATGCAATGCTATGATGTATGCGATGCATGGTATGATTTTTGCCTCTCAAAATAAATGAGAATGCACTGTATGCACTTGAGTTATCAATGTTATGACGTATGCATGCGAATGTATGAAAAGTAAAGATTGTTTGTGCCGTAGCGTTGCTGGAAGTGGGGAAAATAAATCCCGTTTTGAAGCACTAAGGGGTGAGTTTCCAAGTAAAAAAACTCTGTTGCAGAAGGGAAGAGCCAGACATTGCTTGTGATATCCTGCTGGGGAAATCTCAAATATTGGGCAACTTGTTGGGGACACTTTGGACCAGTGGTTGGAAATTTTTGCTATGGATGGAGAAAGTACCTGCGAGGGTTCTAGAACAGTCTGCTGGGGAAGAGGAATTGTGGTCCCTTGATTTATGATAGTCTGGGAAGCAAATTCAACTTGGGTAATCTTACCTTTTGGGGAAATAAACCCTATCGCCAATCTGCCGGAAGGGCGCTTCGGACAAAAACTCTATGAGGCTTTTTAACTCAATTAAGACCAGCTCAGTTGAGGAATGTCAGAATGATTCAAGCTTTGATGGTATTTGAGGAAATATTGAATGAGTATTAGAAAGACATCCATATCTGGATCGTATTTGAATCGTATCTACAAGAGAATTGTATCCTTTGTTTTGGGAGCTAGTGTGATGTATGCGTTTGTTGGGAGAAGATTAAAACTCCTCCCTTTGCTGGCGAGTTTGACTATGTCCACGACTGGAGGATGCCCCATTTTTGTTTAAATATATTTCTGCACTCGTCGGGGATAGCCTTGTGACTCTAACGACTTCATCGGGGATCACCTTATGAAGGGTATTTTGTAGGGATTTGTTACTGTCCACAGTAGTAAGTTTTGTAGTAATGCCAGAAAATGTTTTCTTGGTCACACATGACCCTTTATATGTGAGAGCCGGTTTGCCCCTAAAGTTAATCCGGTGCACCTCGACGTTTGAGATTTGAATCACATTTCCGGTAGCCCTGAACTTTCTAGGGATATTTTCTAAGACTATTGTGGAAGAAACCGAAGACCTGACACTGACACCATCTGGTACTACTGGTTCAAACGCACAAATTAGTGGTACCCAAGAACTTTGGTCAAGTCTCATAATTTTCCAAGAATTGTCATGGGAAGATCCGAAGACATGATAATGACACCATCTGATACCGAAAGTACAGACAAGCGACTTGATGGTACCGGAAGTCTTCATAGTGGATTCTATTCAAGCTCATGATCAACGTAACATTTCCCTCTGAGTGATTCAACATTTCCTTGAGAGATTCTTTGAATCTCGACTTGACTGCCCCAGATGTGTTGGACAATGGTCATGTCGTGCCCCTTGGTTATGAGAGATCCGTCATTTGGAAGCGTCTTTCCAACTGAAGTGATTTTGTTTATTGAGAGAATTTTCATTTGCTGAATATTCGTCGTGTGAATTTCTCTGTTGTCAAACAAATAGCCATATGAAAATAGCAATATTCAAATAATGCAAAGTTTATGCTTGCCTTGAGATTTTTTTTTTTGAAAATGCATTTTAGCAAGTAAAGAAATTTTGTTTGAAAAATTCAACTCGGGACTTAGAGTAAAGCTTTACAGGAGTTAGGATACCTTTTGTAACAGTATGCTTTCGAACTAACCCATGCTTCGATTAGGACTTTTGAGGGGTTGTAGTGTGGCTTGGTTCACGGTTTAAGAACCAAAGGATAAAGGCTCAAAATGTATTTGTATCTGCCCGTTCTTCGTGATGTTCTACAATCCTAAACTCAACTAATTGTGCGTTTGAACTCCAAATGAGTCTGGAATGATGTTTTGGTGATGGTTCAAACAAGTTAAATTTGTTGGAAGGCCGTCATTTTTGCAACATTATTTTTTTGTTGAGGATTTGTAGTGACCTCTTTCTTTTGATTTGTTATCCCTAATTTTTGCCTGAATGTTCTTGTTTTTTTGAGATTACAGCCAGCGGGATGCCTCAGTTTTTCTTAAGTCTCCTTTGTAGGTTTTGACTTAGTGGGCTTTTGTTTTTTGAGAGATAATGACTGCCTATGTGATAGGGAACCATCACCGTCTTTTTGATTCCAGAGGAATGTTTTTGATGTCATTCGTTGTATTACAAGATGAGAGTTTACGGCTTTAACGTGCGTTTGAATTAACTGAGAGACTACCATGCCACAGGTTTTGATTAAAGGTTTCAATTTGTGTTAAAACAGAAAACTTCTACTTCTTTGGCTCGAAGAGGTTGACTAGGGATATATTCCTTATAACTCCAGTGTTTACGATTTAAAGGAAACGCCTGTACATCGTCATCAAGGTCTGTCCAAAAGCATATTGTATGAGATTATAGCATTGTTTTCGTCATTCTCCCTCTAAAGGCTTGTAACTTTTAGCAAGAGTTAAATGTCATAAGAAGAATAAAAAGCATAGTTTAAATATAGTGAAACGAAAAGATGAATTCAAGACAAACATATGCAATGCATTAATGAAACAGAGTTTGACATTAACAGATAATTGTTTGAATAACAAAAGAAATTACAATTGGAAATTCAAAATGAACAGAAGCCTCTATGTTCGAATTTGTCATTTTAGGTGGAGAGCCCTCGACAGAAGAATTTAGTCTGGCCATCTTGTGTGAACTCCAGCGTTCCTTCCTCAATCAGATCTTGAATTTTGTTTCTCAATGTCCAACAGCTATTGGTGTCATGTCCAGGACTGTTGGAGTGGTACGCACATCTTGCATTTGGATTGTACCTTGGAGAGGCTGTGTTGGGATTCTGAGGGGGGTCCCTTAATGCAACCAGCTTGGATTCCAACAGGTGTTGCAGTACTTGAGATAATGACATGTCAATCTCAGTGAAGCGTCTTTCATATGTATTCTGCCTACGCCGATTACCCTGTTGTCGTTGGCGAGGTTGTTGTTGGGCTCGTGACCCTGAAGCAAACTAGGGAGGTCTTCTCTTGGCTTCTTGTCTCAAGGGAGGCAGTATGATGACTTGATCCTCAACTCTAGTTGTTTGCTCCATTTGGTTACATCCGTCTTGATGAAGCTTGTTGATGAGGACTCTCAGCTCTTCTTATCCTTGTGCCAAGTTTTGTATGAGAGCCATCTGGCCCACCAGTTGTCCCATCATCTGGATTTTCATTATGGCTATCTCAGTTCGTAGCAGCTCCAACTGATCATCTTTGTTTCCCTTAGGATTCCCCATGATCATGCCCCTAGTGAGGAGATATTTCACTTCTTCTTGCCCCTTGGATAGGTTCAAGAACAATTCTCGGAGTTGAGCATTTTGAGCTTGGATGTCCTTGATAGTCTTCTCTAGAGCCATTTCTACTGAAATAAACAGTAGGAAGATAAGGGACCTGAATGGGAGAAACCTGTCATGATATGATGCATGATATGTGGATGCATGTTTTCAAGGATCTCGCGGGGTAAACACAAGAAAATGTTAGAAGTTAAACTTCGATCAACATCTTTGATTGGAGAACTTTGTATCGGTGGATGTCTTTCCACGAGAATCAAGCTCACCATGTCAAGTGGGTCATAGCCCTTGACTCAAGTTGTTGTACTTGATCTATGGCAGTGTTTGTTTATAGGAAAATGAATCCTCTGACCCTTTGGTAGACGTCTGGTTCAACGTGACCCTGCATCAAAGACCCTCGAGATCCTTGAAATGGTTATTGAAAATGCTATGGTATGATGTTATGATGTTATGATGTTATGATGTTATGTACAGATATGAGAGGTAAGCATATTTATATACAAATAATCATATTCACACAAAGAAGACAAGTCCTTAGGTTTAAGCTTGCATGGAGTTTGTAGGTAAGTACCCTCTTGAAGTTTAGTTGGCTCAACCTGTCCTAGTTAATAGTAACCGGGTTCTAAAGGATCTCAATATCACCGACCTTTCTCTTAGGCATTGGCTCAGCACAACAATCTTTTCTTGCGGCCGAGATATCCCAAAAGTCTAGCCTCAATGAGTGTAGTATCGAGTATCAACCAATTTTCAGCTTTACACCAAAACCGGCTACCTCACTATGTCCTAATGGCCAAGTTGGTTCAATTAGGATTCTAAAGTCAGTTGATGCTCCACGACACCACGAGGCGGCTCCGTACTCTCCTTGATTCGACTCAAGGATTACCGGTATCAACCAAAGTGCCACATCAACGTAGCTACTGCTTCAACCATGTCGGTATACGTCGCACAGTTCCCTCGCAGTCTATTGCTACTTACCTAAAAGGTTCCCCCAAATCCGGATGTAGGATTTAAAACAAACCCAAACAAGGAACAAAAATGTAAAGCAAACAAATGAAACAATGTAAGCAAGTAAAGGTGATTTAACCCTAAGGTAACCCCACTTTTAGAATTTTCCCCAGCAGAGTCGCCAGTTCTGTGATACGGTGGGAGAACTGACTTGTTGTTTTGCGTTTCGACCGCACTTATGTGGATAGCAAGAGTCGCCACCGACTTTTCTTTTATCCAAAAGGAAAGGTAAAAAATCACAGGAAAGACCTTTCGAGATTATTTCTCGGGTTCGGGGGGTAGATTATGAAAAGGGAAGGTATTAGCACCCTTTTCATCCATGGTTTTCCATGGGCTCTTAGTTACTCGTTTAGATCACTTGCTTTCATTTGACAGTGTGCTTGTGATGTGGGCTTTGAAAGTATTTTGAAAAATCTCTTTGTAATGGTTCTCGTCTCTATAAGAACGCGTACAAAGTTTTGTTTCGAAAAGTGGTTTAAAGATGTGTTTGTGAATCGTGTTTCGGAAAGTAATTTGAAAATATGTTTTGCAATGGTTCTCGTCTCTATAAGAACATATACAAAACGTTTTGTCTTTTTTGAAAATGTTTTGAAATGAAAGTGTAGGTGTAAAAGTTTTTTATCGTGAGCAAGCGAGTAACTAAGAGCGAATCTATCTACTCGAAAGGTCTTAAATTGTTCTTTTCTTCTTCCTTTTAATGGTGCTATCTTACCATTGATTTGGTAAGAAGCCCCACCATTGGATGTGAAGGGACAGGCACGGGTCAATTTCACAATCATCGAAAGCAACCTAGGAGATGCTTTAGCAATTTTTGTAAGGGACGAGATCGTTTTAATCGAAGGCAACATCGAGGGTCATCGAGGGACTACGATCTTTTTTTTTATCGAAGGGTCATTGCTAGAGCGTCCCATATTCGAGGGACATGATTGTATTTCTGAGGCAACGAGCGAGGTTACCCTAGAGGTGCGCGTGTGAAAAAGTGTGTTGGTTTCAAGTTATTTTATTCTTTGATTAGGTCATCTAGCGATTGATTTTTTTGAATCTTGCCATACACGCCTAGTTACTATACAGTATAAAGAAAGCAGTAAATTGCGGGAATTGAAATTCTACGCTATTACAAAATGTTCGGGAATGGGGGTACATCTTTTACAAATGGGGATGAATCAAATGTGATAGGAAGGTCCAAATAACAAGCAATACAACCAAATCGAATTTTGTGCGATTTAATTAAAGCTATGATAATCCATGAAAATATAAATCATCAAAATATGGAAATTAAATGTTAAATATTTACTTGAAAAGAGAAAAGTAAAACTTATTCTAAAAATAAAATAATTGATTAAATTAAATTCTTTGTTTTTGTATTTTATTAATCTAAAGAAAGCAAACAAACTAAATTATTATTTTTTGGTGTTTTATTATGTGTAAATTAAATCTAAAACAAAATTATTAAAAAAATAAAATGATAAAAATTAATTACAAAACCTAAATCAAATTAACAAAAATGTATTATAAGTTATATTGGCATTTTGTATAACAAAAAAGAAAATAAGAAGAAAACCAATTAAAAAAACGTATGGGCTTAAGTTGATTTGAGAAGAGGCCCAAAGAGGTTAAATACTATTCTTGCTGTAAGAAAGAATAAGCCAAGGGGGGGTGTGAAACCAGCAAAACGCGAATGGGCTTATGGTATTAACAACAACCAAGCCCAAACTTCATAATTTGCACTTAGTTACTGATTAAGGGGAAAAACGAAATTAGGGTTCTTGGAACTCTCCTCACGCGGCGCCGCTATTCATCTCTTTTCTTCATCTTTGTATCATCTTATTGAATCCTCTAAATGTTCCCAATACTCGTCCATGTTTCATTTCGCGAACAGAATCGCTCTCTCCATGCTAAACCCTTATCTCACCGTGATTCGCATCTCTTTTAAACCCTAGTTTCGGATCTAAACTTAAAAGAAACGAAATTAGTTAATCCTTGACCTCCTCCTAACTCCCTGTTGCCGGAACACAACCGTTCTCGCCTCCCTAATCCACTTCTAACGATTTTCTTGAAAAAAGGTGAGATTCTGTTCTTCCCAAAATTTACAAATTTCGTTGATTGATTCTTATCTCTATTGTGTTTTCTGTTAACTACCTTATTCTTTAGATGCAGAGAAATATGTTATAGAATTATGATAAAGGGGAGAAAATCATACATGTTGGAGATTTTTTCTGTGAAATAAGAAAGGGAAGGACGAGGCTGAGGATTGTGTTTCATGGTGGCCGGAGTTGCACGAGGGGAAGAGCTGAGGATGAAGGCGTGGCTTTTCTGACTTGTTGGTAACCTCTTCTCTTTTTCTTTATTGAATGATGATGATGTTGGTTATCTTTGTTGGCTACTGTGTTTGAAATTTTTGGTAACCTCTTCTGTTTTTCGTTATTGATTGAGTGATTACCCTATTAAATTGAGTGCATAAATTGTGAGATAAGAGACATGTTGGGTAGTTGAATGTTAGAATAACTTTTCAATTTGATTGGACCGAAGCAAGGAACCAAAGTGTTGATAAAAAAATATAAAGGTGACATGAATGGGTAAGGGTAAGAATTTTAATTTTGATGAAATGTTTAGTATGCACACAAGTTACTTGAGGAAAAGTAACAATTTAAATTTGGGGTTGTGATGACAGTCGTAATTACGTGATTTTTATGAGGACAATCATATGAATTTGGAAGAATATTGACGAAAAGCTGAGCCAAAGTGTGAAGAAAAGAAGCAAAAAAATCCAAGACAAAGAAGAAATAAACACTTAGTGAAATTTGTGAAGAAAAAGGAGGCAAAATATGTGATTTTCCACTGGAGATATTGCGTCGATGATTCATCCCATTGTATCTCGATAGGCTTGCACCACGACACTATTTACTTGTCGCGATACGATGGTGCTTTTTGGGCTGACACATTTTTTGCTACTTAAAGGGTTGTTTGGCTACTTTTTGAAGGGTTCCAAACTAGAGAGAGAAAGTGATGGATATATTCATTCAAGGGGAAATTTTGGAGCATATTGGAGAGCAATTCTTCTATAGATTTTGATGATAAACACTTATCCACTCATGGTATTTGTTAATTTATCAATGATTAGTTAAGTTTCTTGAGATTAGGGCTTTTTGAGATAAAAATTGTTTTTACTTTGTTGGATCATATGTCTATTTTAGATTTGTTGAGTGTTGTACCCCAAAAATTTCCTTTCCATTTTCTTCAAGGTATCTCCTTATGCTCCTAGGGTTTTCAGTTGCTCAAGGCTATACAAGGTTTGATAAGATAAATTCTCCTTCTAAGGAGTTGACCCACAACTAGGGTTTCACTTTTCTCAAAGGAAATTAGACTTATAATGCCTCAAGTGGACTTCATGGTTCCTCATATGTCTCAAGGAATGCTCATACCAAATTTCAAGCCTTGCATCTCTAGTTTGCTCAATCAATTGCCCAGATGACTAAAAAATCTACTGTATTGGACAAAAAGTCAACCGTGGTCAACATACAGTCAAACTTCAAGATTTTTGGTCAACATAAATATTTTGAAGTCATATCCATCATTTGATCAAGGGTTGATCATGATTCATCAAGAAAACTCAAGATTCATCAAAAGTCAAAAGTTACTAAATTAAGGTTTTCTTAAGGAGAAGTCAATGAACTTTGACCAAGCATAACTTCCACATGCTTCATCAAAATTTTCTCAATTAAAGCTCATTTTGAAGGAAATTCAATTCTCTACAACTTTGCCTCTCTAAGCTCAAGTCCAAAAAATGCTTCATTTGAGATACATGGACTAATACATTATAGGTCATTTCAAAAGTCAACAAAAAGAAACTTTTTGTCAAGGAAACTTATATCAAGATAATTATTCAAATGAAAAAATGATCAACATAGAGATTGTAGAGGACATCTTGAGAGAGTTATGATTGGTGCAAGTTGGGGAATTTTAAGAAAATGCATGAAACCAAAAGTGATCAAACTTGAATTTTTGGGCTAGTGGGCTTAGGTTTCAATGTCCAAACGGGTTTTGTACCTCAATGTGAACCTCTAAACTTATTCATACACCCCTTGGATTTTTATTCAATTTAATTTTTTTATTTATTTAAAATTCAAAATAAATTAAGTAAATAAGAGGCTTTCATACAAAGGTCCATGCCACTCTTGTTTAACCTAATTCTTCTATATATATCCAAAATATTTCAGACAAGACATGCACGAAAATACCCTTGCAAGAACACCATTCGAAAATTCCAAAATTATCAAAAACTATGGTAAATTAAAAGCCCTAGTTACAACATCTTTCAAAGCAAGCCAACCATCCTATTCAATTCCAGGAGTACTATAGAGTAAGTGGGGATCGATTGTGATGATCCCAGAGGCCTGAAACCCATGAGCATGCATCATCGGTTTTCTATATTTGCATGAATTATTATTTTTTTGTTTTATCGTGCTTTCGTTAAACTAACATTACTAACATGCTTCTGAGATGTATTAGTGCAAGATAGAATCATTGCATGAGCCACATGGTGCCTGGATGAGGTGTTTCCATGCTTACACATATTTTCCATATTTATGTTGTATCTCTCTTTACAGGAAGAATTAGCCCAAACCAAGTCCACCATTGGATTCAGGAGGGTTGATTTAGGGGAGTATGGTCCCTTTGGATCATTAACACTTTATATTTTGCAGGTTTTGAAAAACACCCAACCGGAGAAGACGACCGGAGCTAGGGCTCCGATGCATATTCGGTCACACTTTTACAAGTTATATTATATAAGTTTTGATTTGATAAAATAAACGGATGTATAGCCATCCCAGTGGTAGAAGTGCGCGCGTTAAGGCATTATTGCACTAAGGCATGAGTTAGATCCCTACCTTTTGCAAAATTTCTCTATTTTTCATATTTTTTGCAGGTTCCATATATCATGAAGCGCGTTGGTTATACTAACACCAAAGAAGCAATGGCCTAGTGGAAAGCAGGCATGGTAGTGACCAGGGGGCGTGGGTTCAACATCCATCTTCAACATTCTTTGTTTTTCTTGTTTTTCCTAACCACATTTTCTTCCTTTTAGCCAATAAACCCTAATTCTTTTAATTAAACCCTTATAACCTTTTAACTAACCCTAGTTATTTTTATAATACTAATTTAATTAGGATTATGTTTAATTAACCCTTTTTTATCAACTAATTAATTAATTTTTTTAATTAAAATCAATTAGAATTTTTAGGATTATTTTAATTGTTATAGATCATTATTTTCATAAAAAAACACTAAAAATACTTTCCTTTTCTATTTTTTGTTCTTACTTTTATACTTCTTAGATTGACTATATAGGTTTCACGAATGTAATAGCCTACATTTTATTTTTCGCTCTCTTTTATCATCATGTAATGCTCCAGAATGTAATAGTTGTATGTTTTAATTTCTGTATTTTATTTTCTCGCACCTTTATTATGTATCTACCGCAAAGCATTGTAATAGTCTAGGTTTATGTTTTTGCACTTTACCTTTTCTGCTACTATATTTTTATGCTACTATTAGTAATTAGGGTTTGTATGGAAAGATAAAAACGAATGCTAGAAAAACCTAATCTCGAGATAAGCATAATCGAATTAACACACTTGCACCTCTAGGGTAGCCTCTCTTTGTTGCCTTCAGATTAGATGATCATGTCCCTCGAAAATGGGGACGCTTTTGAAAAAGACCTTCGATACAAAAGATTATAGTCCCTTGATGACCCTTCGATGTTGCCTTTAAAAAATGATCTAGTCCCTTACGAAATTGCTAGAGCGTCCTTATGAGTTGCCTTCAATGACCGTACGATGACCCTACGATGGGGCTACCTACAAACCCTAATGGTATGGATAGCACTATCTCTAAAGGAGGAGTAAAATAACAATAACGACCTTGAGTGGGTAGAATATTGTTAATCGCTCGCTCATAAAATTTTCAAAACAAAAGATTTTCACATCACACTTTTCAAAACAAAATATTTTCAAACAAACACTTTGTACGCATTCTTGAGGACTGATACAAGAATCATTACAAAGTTCGCCTAACATTGGCATTTCAAAATATTTTAAAACACACACACACACACACAAAAGAAAATTTTCAAAGTGAGCTAAGCAATTAAGAGCTCGTAGATAACTACAGACGAAAAGGGTGCTAACACCTTCCATTTTCATAGCCTACCCCTAAACTCAAAATCTTCAAGGTCTTTCATGTTCTTTTCACCCTTTCCTTATTGGATAAAAGAAAATTCGGTGGAGACTCTTATTATCCGCAAGATTTATGATAAAACACAAAACAAGTCAGTTCTCCCATCGTATTACAGAATTGGAACCTCTGTTGGGGAATTTAAATTAAAAAGAGGGGTTACCTTAGAGTCTTATATCACTTTTATTGCTTTAAATTGTTTGCATTGTTTGCTTTATCTTTAAGGGTTGCTTGGGTTTAAATTCTTAAAAAGATCCTACACCCGGATCTAGGGTTGCCTTAGGTAAGTAGCAATAGATCATGGAAAATGTACGGCGTAGACCGATATGGTTGAATTGATGGCTACGTTAGTGTGACACTTTGGTTTGTACCGATGTTCCTTGAGTAAGTCGAGGATAACATTGGGCTGTCGCGTGGTGTCATAAGAACTAAATGACTTTTAGAACCTTAATTGACCCATCTTGGCCATTAGAAGGTAGTGAGATAGCCGGCTTTTGTGCAATCCAGAGTTGGTTGATACTCAATGCTACACTCATTGAGATTCGACTCGCGGGATGCTTTGGTGGAAAATCAGTTGGTGTACTAAAATAAAACCTTTGAGAAAGATCCTTGATATGAGATTCATAGAACCCAATTACTATTTTAGAACAGGTTGAGCCAACTTAACTTCAATAGAAAAGGGTACTTACCTATGGACCCCATACAACCCTTTAAACCTAAGGCTCTCGTGTGATTTCTTTGTGTTTTCTATCTGTTTAAACATAAAAGTAACATCATGACATCATCCGACATGGAATTTACTAACCATTTCAAGGATCTTAGGGATCTTTGTTGTAGGATTTCAAGCTAGACTGCTAGCAAGGGGGCAAGAGGATTTATTTTCCTCTAACCAGATGTCGTCAGAGACCGGAGTACATTCTTTTAAGTCAGAGGCTAGGACCCACTCGATATGGTGAGCTTAATTATAATAGAAGGATGTCCAGAAATGAAGACTCGAAGTTCCACAAGTCAAAGCTGCAACCAAAATTCATTCTCTCTTTTACCCCGTAAGATCCTTGAAAACATTGCATTTGCATCTACATATCATGCATATCATTACATAACAGGTATGCTCAAGACAAGTTTTCTCATCTTCTTGCTGTTTATTTCAGTAAAATATGGATATCGAACAAACCATCAAAGATCTTCCGGCCCAGAATGCTCAGTTCCAACAAATTTTCCTCAACTTAGCCAAGGGGAAGGAAGAACTGAAGACCCTTATCACCAAAGAGAGGAAGACAAGACAAGGAAAGTAATCGGCATCCTTAACATGGGAAGAAGGTTCAGAGGTCCTATCAAGCAAGCTCAAGACTGTGATATCCCATCAAACAAAGATGACAACCAGGGTGAAGATGGTAAGAGTGTGAAGGCTGAGAAAGGAAGCAACCTTGGTTCTTGCCAATATTCTGATGAAGACGAAGAAGACTATTCGGACGAACAGTATCCTCCTGCAAATGAAAAGTACAAATAGCTGGAAGATCATTTAAATGCTATGGAGATCCAGAGGGTGCCTGGGTTGTATTTTGAAGAGCTGGGTTTAGTCTCAGGAGTTGTCATTCCTCACAAATTCAAGGTCCCTAATTTTTCAAAGTATGACGGTGTTTCTTGTACAAAGCTTCATATGAGGTCATATGTTTGGAAGATTCAACAACACACTGCTGATAGGAAGTTATGGGTGTATTTATTTCAAGAGAGCCTATCTGGAACATAATTGGAATGGTTCTATCAATTGGAAGGAACCAATATCTGTACTTGGGAAGATTTGGTTGCTGCATTTTATAAACAATACCAATACAATGTTGATCTTGCACCAACCCGTGTGCAATTACAATGTATGACTATGGGCTCAAATGAAGGCTTTAAAGAGTATGCCCAAACATGGAGATATGTAGCGGGAAGAGTTCAACCTCCTTTATCTTATAGGGAGCTGGTTTACATGTTTATGGGAACTTTGACAGGTCCTTTCTTCAATCATCTGATCGTAAGCTCTTCATCCAGATTCACCGAGATGATATTAACAGGGGAACATGTTAAAGGTGGAATCAGAAGTGAAAAAAATTCAAGTGGATGCTTCTTCAAGTACTATGAAGATGAGATTCAACAGAAAAAAGGAAGCTAATGCTATGTATGGCCAGAAAGGTCGTGGTAGAAATGATCGCAACCAATATGTGAGGGAAATGTTAATTTCTAATCATGCAGTAGTGCAACAACATCAATAAGGCAATCAACATAGATCAGACGCACCCAAGAGACAACTTACCAAGATCAACATGCCATTGTCTCAGGAATTGCCACACCTCTTGAAAGCAGAGCTGATTACGTTAAGAGATCCTGCTCAGAATCCCAACGCCTCCTCTCCTAGGTACAATCCTAATGTAAAGTGTGCCTGTTGTACCAAAAAATTTCCCTCTCACTTATCAAGAATTTGCTCGCTAGATCTTCTTAGGCTCAAGACTGCACTAGGGTTTGATCAGCTCAAGACACCTCCTTAAGCACTGATGACCAAAATTAGGGTTTGAGTTTACACAAGGATTTTTGAACTTCCAATGCCCCTTACAACTTTCATGGATCATTATGGACCCCCAAGATTACTCATGTCAAATTTCAAGCCTTGGATCACACTTTTGCTCAGTCAATTGAGCAGTTAACCTAAAAATCAGCTGTATTGGGGAAAAAGTCAACCATGGCCAATTTACAGTCAAACTTCATAATTTTTTATCCACATCAACATTTTAAACTCATATTTATCATTTGATCAAGTTTGGACCACAATTCTTCAAGAAATTTGACCAAATCTCCAAAAGGGAAATTCCTGATTTTTGACCTAACAAATGGTCAATTGGTTTAAGGCATGATCTCAAGAGCCCAATTGCATCATTTTTGACCTAATTACATGGTTCAAAACATTTCAAGTCCATTGGATTGACAGAATAATTTTGCAGTCAACTGATCAAAAGTCAACTATATACTGAAAAGTCAAACTTTGACTTTTTGGTCAAATTCAAATGCCAAAGATCATAATTCATCAAAACATGTACAAATATGAAACTTATTCATCAAGAAATCAAAAAGTCAAGATTTCATTTTAAAAATTCAAAGTTTTCGAACTTAGAAATTTTTCTAAGTGTTGAAAACTTCATGTTTTTTCACAACTTTGAGCCAATTTTTCACCATGATGCGAGATGATTCAAAAGAAACTTTCAACATGGAAGTTGTAGATCTCCATGATATCTAACACATTACTTTACATAACTTCTCCTAGAAATGCTTGGATCTCAAGTTATTAATCCATGAAGTCTTGGTCTTGAAACTAAAGCACTTAGTGAATTTTCAGCAATTTTTAGTCAGGTTTTTGTCCCAACTTCTTGGCCAATTTTCATCAAGTTCCAGCTTGATTTAATAAAAGTGGAAAACATAAAAGTTGTAGGGGAGGTTCCAATCTTTCCCAAAAGTCCAAGAACTCATTGAGATCATTCTTGAGCTGAGAGGATCGAAGAGATGAAGTTAGGGTTTCATTCTTGAATTACAAAGCAGAATTTGTGATGAACACTTGACGAAAATTCCAACCAAAGCTACAAGATCTCTCTTTTCAGGCTATGCTCTCACAAAATATATGCATAATCAAGCAATTATACAAACCCTAAGTGTATTACACAAGAATTTGAAGCTTTGTCCAAGTCTTGATACCATTTATGGTTAGAAATGCAAAAGCAACATTTCCAATTGCATAAAGCTTCACTTTTCCAACCACTCTCTTCTTTCAAAGCTTGAAATCTGTTCCAAAGATGACAGAAAAATCTCTCAACATCAGAAGCAATCTACAAGACCTGTAAAGCATGGCTAAGTTCCTTAATTCACTCCTTTCTTCATCATGAAGCAACTTGTCTTTATGAATTTGAAAAAAGGCATAACATGTGATTTTCAAAAGTCTGAGTTTTTCAAGTCTCAAACCTTCTCTATAAATAGAAGAAGCATTTGCAAGACAAGGAGGTTAGAAAAAATAGAGAGAAAAGCCATAAGTTTTATTGGTAAACCCTCAAAATCTCATATTCACAAAAGCCATAACAGTCCACAAAACTTCCACCCTTGAATTTTAAAGTCCAAATCTTTGAACATCTCATACCTTGCAAATTATGTCCAACCATCTAAACACTCCACATACATCATATAGAAGTTTTTCGAACACAAGAAAAACTTTTGTAACATCACTATCATAACCTCCCAAGCTCAACAATAGCCCATACAGCAGCTCAAACTCAAAGCACAAATTTCAGTTTCAAGGTAAATTTTCTTGATTTTGAACTCTTCATACAAGCATCATTAATGGTTCATTTGTGAAGATAAAATGTAGATATCATTTCCTTAAAGCTAACCATATGCTTTCTTTTCATTTTCACTTACCATGTGTTGAGAATTGACTTTTACATGTAGCAAAACAGTGATAAAAACCAAAAAACAGCAATTATGCGTTGACATGAAATGCTATGAGTCGACACATATTATGTCCAAAACAAGTTATGAGCCGATGCAAACTATTATGCGTCGATACAAAATGTAGCATGAGTCGATACGAAATGCAAATGCGTCGACTCATACTGAGTTAACTTTCATTTTTCAGCAGCAAGGAAGTTTTCGTATCAATACGTAATGGCATGCGTCAATACATAAATTGTTTTCATATCAATACATAATGGCATGCGTCAATACATAACCTGTTTTCATATCAATACATAATGTCATGTGTCAATACATAAATTGTTTTCGTATCAATACATAATGGCATGCGTCAATACATAAATTGTTTTCGTATCAATACATAATGACACGCGTCAATACATGAAATTTTCGTATCAATACATAAGTGTATGTGTCAATACATAAAAAAAAATTTCAAAACAATTTATTTATTTATTTATTTATTTATTTTTGTACATTATTTATTCATTCAATATGGTTGTAATAGTAAATTAGGATTTATTTGCTTTCATCCCCCCATTTGTAAATTTGTATCCCCTCTCCCAAATGATGTAATAGCGTAGGATTTTAATTTCCGCAACTTATCACTTTAATATAATTGTTAGTAATTAGGGTGTGTATGACAAGATAAAATCAACAAGTAGAAAACCCTAATACAAGACAAAACAAGCATGAAAATCAATACACTTGCACACAAGTACCCCTAGGGTAAAATCCACTTGGTTGCCTTATAAATGGCCATATTACACATGTGAGGTATCTTAGCAAAAAACAAGCAAATACAAGATCATAGTCCCTCGATGACGCTATCTAAGTTGCCTTTCAAATGATCTTGGTCCCTCAAAAATAATGCTAAGATACCTTGCAACATTTCTAATCATGGTTATATAATGACCCACGCCCGTCCCGTTTACATCCAAAGATAGGATACTTACCTATGAGACTCCATGCAAGCCTAAACCTAAGGACTTGTTTGCTTTGTTTGTATATGCATACTTGTACATAACATCATAAACATCATAACATCATACACATTCACTAACCATTTCAAGGATTTTGAGATTCATCTTTGTTCTTGTTTTATAGGATATGGATTATCTTCGCAGGAAAACTATTCAAGTCAACCTTGTAAGGATCCCTCCACAACTTAAGGAGATAGCTTCAAGGATTCCTGAAAACTCTCCATTCACCAAGAGACATGGTCACCTACTCAACTTGGTCACCTCCAACACAGATGAGGACATGATGAAGGTGCTCTTTCAGTTCTTTGATCTTTTACACCATTGCTTCACATTTCCCGACTATCAACTTATGCATACTTTGGAAGAATTCTCCCGGCTCTTGAGAATTCTCATTCTCAATAAACTACCTTTCAACGGTACGGAAAGAGACCCAAAGCCAGAAGAGATTGCTCAAGCTCTACACTTGCACTCATCTGATGTCACAACTCATTGGGAAACAAGGAGTGGTGTCAAAGACTTCCTATCAAAGTTCTTGTTTGAGAAAGCCCAAAATTGTTGGAACTCTATTGATCTACAAGCTTTTGAGGAAATTGTGGCTCTCCTCATCTATGGGATGGTTTTGTTTTCAAATCCCGACCAACTCATAGACATGAACACCGTCAAAATCTTCATATCCTGCAACCCGGTGCGTACTTTGCTAGGAGACATCTTACACTCTTTTCACACACGCACAATGAGGAAAAGAGGTGTTATTATGTGTTGCACCCCTCTTTTGGCAAGATTGTTTGTTTCACATCTTCCCCAATCTGTATTAAAGAATGAGTAAGGTTCAAGGTGGTCACAAAGGTTAATGACGCTCAAACATTCAGATGTTCATTGGTGCTCCCGATCCATAGAGAATGTTACTATTGTTGACCGTTGTGGAGAGTTCCCTAATTTCCCCTTACTTGGCGTTGGGGGAGGTATCATCTACAACCTCTGCTTAGCCTTAAGACAGTTTGGTTACGCCCGAAGAGATGGCCTGCACGAGATGCTGATTCAAGGTTTGGTATTTGACTACGACAACAACGATCAAGGTCTTCGCCAGATATTTATCCGAGCTTGAAGGATGTTAAAAAAGGTAGATAGCAAGACTTTGGGGCATAAAAATTCCATCCCTCTTGAGCCTTACCTCAAATGGGTACGAACTCGTGCTCAGAGTCTTATGCTGCCTTATCCCTTCATTCTCCCGGTAATCATTGAGCCTGTCATGGAAGGAGATGTTCCATATACTATCCTACATCTTGACATGCCCACCTCTCTTGAAGATTTAAAAAGGGATTGGATACAACACAAGGGGGAGCGAGATACTTTCGAAGCCCAATTTTATGCAAGCGAGAAGAAGGTTTTTGAACTCACTAGACTACTTCATGAGGAGCAGACTCTGAATGCCTACTTTGCGCCAAAGAGGATGCGGACTACATTTTAATCTTAGAGTTTTTGTATTATTTTGCCAAGAAGGCATTGATGTACTCGAGCTTTAATCTATTAATATAACGTGTGTTTCCTTTTTGTCTAAAACAAATTTGAATCTTAAAATCCTTGAAATCATTGCATACGCATTTACCATTCATCATAACATAAGAAGTTGTCCAGTCAGAGTCAGAAGAGGAAGAGGAAGAAGAAGACTATTCTGAAGAACAATACCCTCCAGCCGACGAAAAGTATAAGCATCTAAAAGAGCGGTTGAGTGCAATGGAAATCCAAAAATTGCCTGGATTGGACTTTGAGGAGTTGGGACTAGTATCGGGAATTGTCATCCCTCCAAAATTCAAAGCACCTGTGTTCGCCAAATATGACGGAGTTTCATGCCCTAAAATGCATCTCTGGTCCTATGTAAGGAAAATCCATCCCCATACATCTGACAAAGATTTATGGGTACACTTCTTCCAAGACGGTCTGTCTGGAACTCAACTTGATTGGTTTTATCAGTTAGAAAGAGCCAAGGTTTAGGTTTCTCGAATGCTGACTTAACGCCAAGAGGGAGGAAGCATAATGAGGCATTGCATGTCTCAGTGGAATGCAGGGGCACAACTCTAGCTCATGTCTTGGTTGGCATTGGGTTGTCTCTGAATGTATTGCCTAAAAAGGCTCTTGATAGGCTTGATTGTGAGGGATTGACATTGAAATCGAGCAACATAGTAGTGAGGGCCTTTGGTGGCTCAAAGAGAATGGTGCATGGGAAAGTGGATATCCCCATAAAGGTTGGAACCCAAACATTTGATTCAACTTTTTATGTAATGGATATCCGCCCTTCATATTCCGTCTTGCTAGGCTGACCATGGATTCACAATGTTGGCGCTGTTACTTCTACGTTGCACCAAATGTTGAAGTATCTGATTCAAGGGAAAATTATCACCGTTCATGGAGAATAAGAGTATATGATCATCCATCTTAATTCCTTCAGATATGTGGATTTATATGGTGAATTTATTGAAACTCCATTCCAACACTTTGAAGAAGTCCCGCAAGATGTGGCAGTGACCAAGGTTGTTCCCAAGATCACAAGGCCTCCACTCAGGATATCATCTTTGAAAGATGCCAAGGCAGTGATAGAATAAGGTGGGTGCACTATTTGGGGATAACTCCCAGATATCCCATACAAATCTGACGAGTTTGGCATGGGTTTCACTTCAGTTGCCCAGAAGGTTGTGCGCCTCGCTCGTGCCGGAAGACCACCCTTGAATATCAGTAACCGTGAAGTCAATGCGGTAGAAGATGATGAAGACAACTACAACATGGAGGATTGGATTTTCCCAACTGTCAGTGGAGGGCTCAGCAACTGGGAGGCTAGAGATCTCGTCCCTATCACTTTTATCCCACAGTAATTTGTCTTTACATTTTGTTGGATCTGTAATATTAAAACAATTCAGACTCTTAAAACCTTGTGTCTTACCCGAGGCACAACGGTCCATTTGTAAGGGTTATTATCTCATTTCCATATGACATCAATGAATCATGGACGTTTTTTGCATACAAACTTTGTGCTCATTGTTTTTATTTTTACATTTTTCATTTCTTTCAAAGATAGCTATACCCTTACACACACTCACACTCACAATGCAGGTCTACATCTATTCGGGATCCCATGGGTAACAGTTCTGCTATGGCCTTCCGTGACTCTGAAAATCTAATCTACCAAGCCGAAGACGAAGGTGAGGAATATTGTGAAGTACCAAGAGAACTTGCTATATTACTACAACAAGAAGAGAGAACCATTCAGCCCCACGAGGAACCCATGTATACAATCAACCTAGGTACCGAGGAAGACAAAAGATAAGCCAAGGTGGGCGCCAACCTGGAACCCAGTGTCAAAGAGCGTCTGATTCAGGCTTTGGCGAAGTTTTTGAAATCTGCTCATGTACCACAAGAAATATCTGCTGATCAATTTAAAAATTATGTTGCTAGCCTGACAACTAATAATGGGTTATGTTTTTCTGAGGTTGATTTGAATCCTAAAGGAAGAAACCATAACAAGGCCCTGGATGTCTCTATTAAATGCAGGGGCACTACCTTAGTTCATGTGTTGGTTGACACGGGTTCCTCGTTGAATGTTTTACCGAAAGATGCTCTAGACATGCTTGACTATGAAGGGGTTGTACTGAAACCCAGTGACATTGTGGTTAGAGCCTTTGATGGTTCAAAGAGGATGGTGCACGGAGAGGTGAATCTCTCGATCAAAGTAGGTTTGCAGGTCTTCGACTCTACCTTCTATGTGATAGATATTTGTCCGGCTTATTCCTGTTTACTTGGACGCCCTTGAATTCATGGGGCATGCGCTGTTACTTCTACGTTGCACCAGAAGTTAAAATATCCTGTAAAAGGAAAGATTGTTAGAGTTTATGGTGAAGAAGAATACATGGCGAGTCATTTGAACTCCTTCAATTATGATGAAATAGATGGGGAATTCATCGAGACTCCCTGCCAGACCTTTGAAGTTATTCCTCCAACAAATAATGATACTAAAGATGTTTCGGCTATTCCCAAGGTTACCAAGGTTTCATCCAAAATGGCTTCTTTGAAAGACACTAGAGTCGTGTTAGAAGAATGTGGTTGCACTACTTGGGGTCAGCTTCCCGAGATTCCTTACAAATCTAATAAATTTGGCTTGGGTTTCACTGTGGAGGCTCAGAGGGTTGTTCGTCGTTCTCGTACTGGAAGACCACCATTCCACATTAGAAACAATGGAGTCAACACGGTAGAAGATGCTGATAGTGATATGACCTAAACAGTTGGACCTTTCCTACTACTGGCAACGGGCTCAGCAATTGGAAGACTGAAGACGTTATACCAATCTCCTTTAGTCCAGAGTAAATGCTATTTTCTGTTTCTTTTTTGCTTTCAAAGTTTTAGCTAAGTAATTTTGAACAATAACTTTAAGCCTTGTGCCTTACCCGGGGCACGACGGTCAATTTGTTAGGTTCGTCATATTTCATTCGCATATTTTCATTCAATAAAACATTGGACGTTTGCATTCAAATTTTACGCTATTTGTTTTTCTTTTACTTTATTACTTTTAAAATAGTTATGTGTTCTTGCACACACCCACACAACAAATTGAAGACCCATATCCACTCTTGATCCCATTGATAACAAATTGCAGATGCGTGGATAGACACGAAGGAGACATGTTGATGCATGAGATTCATGAAGGTTCATTTGGCACTCATGTTAATTGACATTCGATGGCTAAAAAGATGCTAAGGGCAGGTTACTATTGGTTGACAATGGAATATGATTGTTGCAAATTTGCAAAGAAGTGCCATAAATGCCAGATTTATGCAGATAAGATCCATATACCTCCGACATTACTCAATGTAATTTCCTCCCCGTGGCCTTTCTCTATGTGGGGTATAGACATGATCGGGATGATAGAACCCAAAGCTTCGAATGGACACCGTTTCATCTTGGTAGCAATTGACTACTTTACCAAATGGGTAGATGCTGCTTCTTATTCCAATGTTACCAAATAGGTGGTTGTGCGTTTCATCAAAAACAATCTAATATGCCGGTATGGTGTGCCGAGTAGAACCATCACTGATAATGGCTCAAATTTGAACAACAAAATGATGACAGAACTGTGTGAAGAATTCAAGATTGTCTATCACAATTCGTCTCCATACAGGCCAAAGATGAATGGGGCTGTTGAGGCTGCTAATAAGAATATCAAGAGAATTATCCAGAAAATGGTTATTACTTATAAGGATCGGCATGAAATGCTCCCTTTTGCTCTGCATGGATCTCGAACATCTGTCCGTACTTCAACAGGAGCAACCCCGTTCTCCCTGGTATATGGAATGGAAGCTGTACTCCCTGTTGAGGTAGAGATTCCCTCATTGTGTGTGATAATGGAAGCCAAGTTGACAGAGGATGAATGGGGCCAGAACAGGTTTGACCAATTGAATTTGATTGAAGAGAAGAGGATGACAGCTTTATGTCAAGGGCAGTTATATCAGAAAAGAATGAAGAAAGCATTTGATTAAAAGGTCAAACCTCGTGAATTTAGAGAAGGCGACCTCGTGCTCAGGAAGATCATGTCTTTTAACACTGATTCTAGGGGCAAGTGGACTCCCAATTTTGAAGGCCCGTATGTTGTCAAGAAAGCCTTCTCTGGTGGTGCATTAATTCTTGAAACTATGGATGGCGAGGAGTTCCCACGTCCCATGAATGCTGACGCAGTCAAGAAATACTTCGCCTAAAGAAATAAAAGAACAACTCGCTAAGTCGAAAACCCGGAAGGGAGGCTTAGGCAAAAAGGAGCGTCTCGGTAGGCTGAAAATCCGAAAGGGCGGTCTAGGCAAAAATTAGAGACATAAACAGAATAAATTTCCCGCTAAGTTGAAAACCCGCAGGGGCAGCTTAGGCAAAAGTTAGGGATTTTTCTTGGCAAGTAACTACGTCATAAAATACTTGATCGTTGAAGCAACAATCTTCTCAGATCCTCACCATACTTCAACAAAAGCTGCTGCTCAGGACTTCAAAAGTTGTTAGGAGAATAGTGTTCATTATATCTCAATGTATCTTTTCCATTATATATTACCATTTCCCAAACTTTGTAATCATCCATGGAGTCTCGCCATTCGTAGACTACCATTCTATTAATAAAATTCGATTTATTACTGATAATAACTTTCAAAGTAAAAAGATTAAAAAAAACAAAATTGACTTTTCAAAAAGAAAGACATCTTTACAATTCAATTTACTTTGGGATTTGTGATGAAACAATGACAACAAAAATGGCGATCCCTGGAATGAACAAACTCCGGTTGTTTTAAGAATATTTACTTCCTTCGTGAAGGTTTTTCTCAGGTCATCTTGTTGGTATATGCGCAATATTTGTGTGTTTCTCAGATAATTAAATACGATACCAGTTGGCGTAAGGTACAGTATTAGTTTTGTGATCCCATGATCCTCGGCCAAGTCTTGGTTCGCTTTTGATTTTGGGTTTTCATGGTCAGAAGCCTCCGTCCCAAGATTCCCCAGTGAAGTTTTCCCTCATATGATGAAAGGTTTTATTCCCTTGGTGTGCTAAGATATCGCTCTTTTTGCAGTATTGGCATTAGTGTTGACTTCTTGATTTCCCAGGAAGACTATACCAGGGCATCTTTTGTTGGAATAGGTTTGGTTGATATGAAGACTCAATCTAGTATTTTACAGTGAAGGCCTTGTTTATTTGATAGAAGTCCTTTTTCCCCAGTGAAGAACGTATCTTGGTTTCCCCTCGATGATGTGGTGTCGACCTACCCAATGAAGTCAGCATGAAGTCCCCGGTAGATGTCTCGATGATGAAGTATTGTCTCCCTTAGTGAAGTTTGTATGTTTTTCTTCCTTCAAAGTGGGCCTGATTTCCCCAGTGAATCTTTTGACAATTTGGTTTCCATTTGCCTTATTCATAATCACTATCGAAATCCCCAGTAGGAGTACGGACTGTGAAACATTTGTTTTCCTCATGGAAGTCTGTGTGTTATTCCCTGGGAAGGTTATCCCAGAGCATCTCTTGTTGGAATGAGTATTCATGATGAAAAGTTTTCAATCCTCAGTTTTTTTTCTCCAGGGAAGTGGGTTTGAATTCCTCAGTTAGGTTTGGTTGTCTCAGCGTCAGTCTGCTTTATTTGAGACTAGTTTTGCAATCTCCAGTAGGTATGTAGCTTTTGAAAACTGGTTTCTCCGATGAAAACGGAAGAAATATGTTCTATCCCGGTATCTGTTTGATTTAGCTACATCCGGATTATGTTTCTCCTCGGTGAAGTTAGGACAGACAATAGGTTTGGTTTCCGCAGTTGCTTTTACCTTTCTTGGATTGATCTTTCTAGTTTAAGTTTAAACCAATTGTTGTACCCCAAAATTTTCCCTCCCATTTCCTCAACATTTTCTCATCACAAGACCTTTGAAAATCAAGATCCAGTTAGGGTTTCCTCTGCTCAAGGCTTCTCCTTGCACTGTTGACCCAAATTAGGGTTTGTGTTTGCACAAAGATATTTTGACCTAAAATGCCTAATATGACTTTCATGCTTCATGTTGGACTCCCAAGTTTATCCATACCAAGTTTCAAGTCTTGATTCCAAATTTTGCCCAGTCAATTCGACAGTTGACCAAGAAATCAACTGTATTGGGGAAAAGTCAAATATGCCAATTGACAGTCAAATCTCATGAAAATTGACCCACATCAACATTATGAACTCACATGGACCATTTGATCAAGTTTGGATCACAATTCCACAAGAAATTTGATCAGATCATCAAAAGGGCAAAATGGTCATTTTTAGGGTTTTGACTGCACAAAGGCAATTTTTGACTGTTTGACCTAGCCAATGGCAAAACAAACTTACATATGGACTCAAGGACCCCATGGAATTATCTTGACATACTCCACAAGTTCAAAAGATCCCAAATACACAAGATTGATAGTTGAATTTCCCAGTCAATTGATCAATTTTGACTGTATACTGAAAAGTCAAACTTTGACTTTTTGGTCAAAATCAAAAGTCAAGATTCATCTTTCATCAAAACATGCCAAATAATGAAACTTTTTCACCAAGAAATCAAGAAATTGCAAATTAGGGTTTGAAATGAGAATTTTTCATAACTTAGAATTTTTCTAAGTTATGAAAAACCCTAATTTTTTCCCAACTTTGCTCCACCTTCTCACCAAGATTCATTTGGATTCAAGCAAAAGTCAAAACATGAAAGTTGTAGCTTGTTGCATAATCTACAACTTTGATTCACAAAGTTTTCCAAAAAGAAGCTTGTATCTCAAGTTACAATTTTTGGAACAAGGGTACCAAACCATTCTTAACTTAGTGAAATTTTGACCTTTTTAGGCAAGTTTTTTACCTAACTTCAAGACCATTTTCTATACACTTCCACTTGGAATTTCAATTTTCACTTTAAAGATGGATTGTAGTACACATTCCAAGCTTTCCAAAATGTCCCAGAACTTCTCAAACAACCTCATGGTTAGGGAGAATCGAATTTTGCAAAATGGGAAAAGTCACTTTTGTTCTTGGCCAAGACATGTTCATACATTGGTGCCATTTTGAATTCAGCATGCTTAAGCTACATTGCAGGCCTCTAATCCCATTTTCACTCAATAATTCAATGCAAAACCATTGTGCCAAGATGTTGTTCTATGCATTTGGACATTACATGGAGAATTAACCCTTAATTAGAAAAAGCATTATTTCCATTTTGAAAAAGAAGAACTTTATGTCCATTTTGCAAATCCAAGTGGTACAGTCCAAATCTTCTTGGCACAAGTTTATGAGCAAATTGCACTGATCAAGGCCAATGTATGCAGCATAGTGTGAGGGCCTGTACAGGCTAGAAACATCAAGTGGCCTTTGCTTGCTTAAGTGTGAAGAAAGATAGCATAACATATACCAACTTCCATTCCTGCAAACCAAGCCTTAGAGAAAGTTATCACACACATTCTAAACATCAAACACAAGCTGAAGCACGACCCTAAGACCACCAATACCTCCCCATTGCCAAAATCACTCTCAAACTGCAAAAACAGAGCAACCTCTGCAGATTGAGTTCCAACTCTTAATCCTTTCAAGCATTCTTGCCCAAACCACTTCAAACACCTTCCCTACCATCAATCCAAACTATCCAAAGCATTAGAAGCAACCTGTAACTCCTCTAATCCTTTTGGCCATTTTCACTTTTCTGATTTGCAGGTGAAGTGCTATACCACGATTCAAAAGGTTTCAAGACAAAGTAAAGCTTGGAATAACATCCCTGGACATCAAGGAAGCTATACCAATCATCACCTTGCACTGAAAGCTTCTCCATTGCCAGATAGAACTTCAACTGAACAGGTAAGTTCATGAACTCGTATCTCTCTTATTAGGCATTGTTAGCTTTAGGTTTGTGAAGAGAATATGTCACATTCATAGCCCTGAACATGCCCATGTAATTAGATTTCATTTATATTATGTGTGCTGCAAGAATTTTGAGTCTGAACATGGCATAAAAACTAGGTCAGAAATTGGGGGAGAAGAAATTCTCCCTCATCTTAGAGAGTTAAGTCAAGTTCTTTACATGGTTGGATTCGTCTTCTCATGCTCTACATTTTTCATGTTGTGAGTTTTGCTTGAAAGTCCAGGAATCAAGAGATGGAAAACGCGTGTTCTGGTTGTTCATACAAGTCTGAGGTTGAAGACAAAGTCTTCTTGGGCTGGGCCTGAGTTGACTTTTCTATTTGCACCCTTTTGTTACTTTTACACCCCCCAAGCCCATTTTGCTTATTTTTATGATTTTTTGACATTTTCTTTTTTGTCCTGACTCATTTATTTTTTCTAAAAATATTAAAAATATCAAAAATATTTTTCTCACCATTTTTAAATTTATTAGGCATTTATTTGGTTTCTTTTAGTTTTTGTACATAAAATAAATACATAAAACCATTTTTTACTTAAAATATAAAAAAATAATGTAAACACATTTATTTTTCATTTTTTATTTTATTTTATCTTCTGAAAATATTTTATACAAAATATACTTTTTTTTATAAATATTAAATATTATTATTTTTGTACATATAATATATATTTAGTAAATAATAATAATGCATACATATTTATTAGTATATTTAGGAAAAAAATACAAAATATACACTTTTTTATTTTTATTTAATATTTAATATAAAAATACCTTTTGACAAATATACTTCATTTTATTTTTATTTTTGTATACAATAAATAAATACTTGTACATAATAAATAAATAATGCATTTATTTTAATAGAATTAGGGTTTAACCCAAAACATGAAAAACTCCCAAAAAATAATACTTTTATTTTTGTTTATTTTGACATATAAAAATACTTTTTTTTCATACATACAAAAAACCATTTTTGCATCTTGCATATTTATTCTTGTTTTATTTAAATTGTGCAATTAAATATTGATGTAATAGTTTAGGTTTAAATTCCTTGTCAAAATCCCCATTTGAACATTTGTACCCCTCTTCCCATATATGGTTTTGTAATAGCTTAGTAAATTTATTTTCACACTTTATTGCTTTCTAATTATACCATTTTAGAATTAGGGTTTGTATGCGAAAAAACAACAAAAATAGTTTTGACCTAATTTCAAGATAAACAAGCATGAAAATGGACACACAAATCACACTTGCACCCCCTAGGGTATTCCACTTGTTGCCTTTCAAAATTGGGCCATATTGCATGTTAGGTCTCTTTGGGCAAAACAAACACAAATCAAATGATCATAGTCCCTCGATGACGCTTCCAAAATGTTGCCTAAACAAGTGATCAAGTCCCTTAAAGAAAATTGCCCAAAGATACTTGACACCATTGCAATTATGGTCTAAACGATGACCCGCGCCCGTCCCTTTCACATCCTAACATGAGATTGTCCACCAAATACAATGGTGGAACAAACTTGTTAAAAGGGCTAAAACATAGCAATAAACTTTGAGAAATTTAGGAGTAGATAACCTCTTAGTTACTTGAATCAAACTTGCAAAAAAACAAAACACTTGCCTATTTTCTAAAACCACACCTCACAACACTTTCAAAACAAACTTTCAAAAACAAATGAAAACCTTTTCAAAAGACATACATCTTTGTATACATCCCAACATGGATCATTACAAAGGTTGCCACCACATTGGCCTCTTTTCAAAGAAATTTTCAAACCCACACACACAAAGCACCATTTCAAACAATTGAAAACAAGAGGCAAGTGATCTAAGCAAGTAACTAAGAGCCCATGGATAACCATGGATAGAAAGGGTGCTAATACCTTCCCTTTCTATAATCTACTCCCCGAACCCAAGAAAACATCTCAAAAGGTTTTTGCTGTGCTTTTTAACCTTTCCTTAGGATAAAATAAAAAGTTGGTGGTGACTCTTGCTCAACCGAAACATTTGCGAAAACAAACGCAAAACCATAGTCAGTTCTCCCACCGTATCACAGAACTGGCGACTCTGCTGGGGATAACTTAAAAGTGGAGTAACCTTAGGGCCTAGATCACCCTTGTTTTCAATTGTTTGCCTTGTTTGCTTTTATAATTGTGGGCTTTGCATCGGAGTTTCATAGATCCTAACCCGGATCTGGGGAATACCCTTTTTTAGGTAGCATAATCTGTGAGGGACCTGTCCGGCGTAGACCGACATGGGTGAAGTAGTGGCTACATTGGTGTGGCACCTTGGTCTGTACCTATATCCCTTGTGTTGCAACGGGGAGAATATAGGTCTTCTAAGGAGTCATTAAACACCAACCGACCTTAGAACCCTAAATTGACCAACTTGGCTATTAGGACAGTAGCAGTATGCTACACTCATTGAGGCTAAACTCTCGAGATGGTTCTGGCCGCAAGAAAAGATTGCGATGCTGGAGTTATGACCGATTGAGGGTAGCCAATGATTTGAGATCCTTTAGAACCCGGTTACTTTTGATAGGACAGGTTTTAACCGACGAAACTAAAAGAGGGTAACACCTAAACTTCATGCTGGCCTGAAACCTAAGGATTGTCTTGTGTGATTTGTGTGCCTTACCATGCTTGCCTATGTGAATACTTGTGGTGTACTTCATCATAGCATCATGCCATCATACCATTGCATGCATCCTGTATAAAGGACTAACCCATTTCAAAGACAAAAAAGTTTCATCTTTGCTCTGTTTTACAGGACATCATGATGCCCGTGCGTAGGAATACTATCCGGCTCAACTTTGTTCAACCACCAACTTTGCTAAAGGATTTGGTTGGTAGGATTCCAAACACTTCTTCCTTCATCAACAGGCATGGTTCTCTCCTTGGCTTGATCACTGCAAAATGGGACCAACAACTGATCAGTGTTCTGACCCAGTTTTATGACCCTCTGTATCATTGTTTCACCTTTCAAGACTTCCAGCTGGTTCCTACCCTGGAAGAATTCTCTTATTTGCTTGGGATCCCTGTCTTGGAGCAAACTCCTTGCACTGGTTTGGAAAAGACTCCTAGGCCTGAAGAGATTGCTGCAATTCTCCCCTTGACCAAAGAAGAGGTATTGGCTAACTGGGAAACTAGAAGTGGAGTCAAGGGCTTTTTGGTTAAATTTCTGGTTGGCAAGGCTAATGATTTCTGGAATGACTTGGACTTCAAGGCGTACGAGGATATTCTGGCTCTTTTGATCTATGGTCTGGTATTGTTTCCTAATCCTGACACCTTCATCAGTATCCATGCCATAAGGATCTTCATGTCTCGGAATCCTGTACCCACTCTTTTGGGTGATATCTTGCAACAACTCTATGCTTGTACTGCCCGAAAACGGGGAACTCCATGGTGTTGTGCTCCTTTGCTAGTGAGGTGGTTTATTTCGCACCTTCCTAAGTTCGTGCTGAAGAATGAAGAAGGAAAGGGTTGGGCTCGGAGGTTAATGTCTCTCACTGATAATGACATCACTTGGACCCTCAGAGGTTTGGATGAGGTAGCTGTCATTGATCGTTGCGGGGAATACCCTAATGTTCCGTTGATTGGTATCCAAGGAGGAATCTCTTATAATCCATGCTTAGCTCTCCTTCAGTTTGGAAGAGCTAGAAGAGTTGGGCCTCATGAAATGTTGGTTCCTCACTTCCATTTTGAGTTTCAGGCAGACAGTGATAAACTACGCCATGGATTCATTAAAGCTTGGGACAGAATTCACAAAGCTGACCCACATGAGTTGGGACCAAAGACTTCTCTACCAATGGAACCCTATTGCAAATGGGTCCGCATCCGTGCTCAGAAGTTAGGTATGCCGTACGAAGCTGTAAGACCGATCATTCTTGAATCTCCTGATGAAGATGAGGTCCCTCCAACTGTCCTCCCTCCTCAGATACCTACTGATTTTGACACAATGAAGAGATCTTGGGCGCAGCTAAAGGAAGAACGAGATTTCTATCGGGAAAAGTTCAACGAGCAGGAACGGAAGATTCAAAGGCTGACTAAGCAATTGGAGGAAGAGCGGGTCCTGAATAACTACATCAACACTGAGAAAAGGAGGCCATGGGAGCACTGATGGGCTTTGGATATTTCCTTTTATAGCTTTTATTTCCTTTCCAGTATTTTTCATTTCTGTAATGCCTAAGGGCAAGTTGTTGAACAATTTGAAAGTTGAATCTAATGAAGTGCGTTTCCCTTTTGTCTACAAAGTTGAATCTTGTTTGTCTTTGAAAACATAAAACATACGCATCTCATTGCACCATATGCATAGCAGGTACCCTATTTCACAGGTTGCTTAATCTCCTTCGCTGTTTATTTTGAACAGTCATCATGAATCCAGACTCATCCAGTGAGCAAGCAATCAAGGCCCTTCAGGCCCAAAGTGCCCAGTTTCAAGAAATGGTCCTGAGCCTGGCCCAAGGTCAGCAAGAGTTGAAGACTCTACTCCTGAAGAAGAAGAAGAAAAAGAGGACTGCGTTATTCAACACTGGACGCAGATTTGGGAACACACTCCATAATGAAGCTGAACCAACTACTTCTTCTGCTGAGAAAAACAGTCCCCAGGGGGGAGGAGCTCCTAGTCCTGCAGTCTCTGACAACGAGACGGACTACAATGACGAACAATACCCACCTGCTGCTGACAGATACAAGCAATTGGAGGACCGCTTGAGCGCCATGGAGATTCAGAATGTGTCGGGGCTGGATTTCGGAGATTTGGGGTTATCTTCTGGGGTAGTAATCCCACACAAGTTTAAAGCGCCTACCTTTGCCAAATATGATGGGGCCTCCTGTCCAAAGCTGCATCTAAGGTCGTACGTAAGGAAGATCCAACCTTATACGGCAGATAAGAACCTTTGGATTCACTTCTTCCAAGATATCCTTTCGGGGTCACATCTTGAATGGTTCTACCAACTAGATGGAACTAGCATCCGACACTGGGAAGATTTGGCAACCGCATTCTACAGACAATATCAATACAATTCTGATCTCGCTCCTACGCGTACCCAACTTCAGGGAATGTCTCTAGGAACGGGCGAAGGGTTCAAAGAATATGCATAAAAATGGAGGGATTTGGCTGGAAGGGTGCAGCCTCCATTAACTGATCGTGAGATGGTTGATATGTTCCTAGGAACTTTGTCTGGTCCATTTTTCAATCATTTGGTTGCTAACTCCTCCGCTGGGTTTACAGATTTGATTCTGACGGGAGAAAGAATTGAAGCTGGCATCAGGTCAGGAAAGATACAAAAAGCTGCCTCCACAAGTACTGAGAAAAGGCCTTTCAAGAAAGAAGCAAGTGCAGTCTATGGTCCTAGAAGACAAGTCAAGCCAGAAAGTCGTCAAGCCGTCAATGCTCTAGTCATTTCAAAACCTGCTGCTGCTCCTCAGCAGTACAATCAACAAAGAGGTGAAAGGCCCAAGAGGCAGTATACTCGGCTGAGTATGACCTTGTCACAAATCTTACCGCAACTGTTATCAACCAACTTGGTGACCGTCAAAGAAGCGCCAAAGGTCGTGAACACTGCATCTCCTAAGTATAACCCGAATGCCCGTTGTGCTTATCATTCTGATAGCCCCGGGCACACTACTGATGATTGCTGGGCCTTGAGAAATAAGGTGCAAGACCTTATCGACGCGAAGGAAATCCAGTTTGAAGCGCCTGAGAGGCCAAATGTTGTAACCGCTCCTATGCCCCAGCATAGAGTAAATGCCATTGAGGAAGATTTGTATGCTATTTCGGTGAATGATGTTGCTACCCCTCTTTTGACTGTTAAGAGGAACTTACTACTAGCCGGTTTATTTTCGGGTTGTAGTGAGGGTTGCCTCCTGTGTGCTGTTATCCCTACCGGTTGTCCGCTGCTGAAATCAGGCATCCAAAGCCTGATGGATAGCAAGGAAATTCTATTCAAGAAAACTGTTGTTCCGTTTGTCTCCGTTGAAGAAATATCTGTTGTCACAATTGACAATCCTGCCAAAGCTCCTCCGAGGAAGCCAGTCCAAATTATGTCTGTTGCACCCATTACTATTACTGTTCTGGGGCCTCTCCCCTATGAGTCTGATAAAGCGGTCCCATGGCATTATGGGGCCGACGTGTATGTGCTTGGGGTGAAGCAGGAGTTCAACACCAATACCAGTATCAGTAACATCACTGGTCCCGCCAAGATTACCCGCAGTGGCAGGCTCTTCTCGCCTGACATTGCACCGCCAGTTATCCGAAAACCTCTCACCATCACACCCGCAAGTGTGCATGTTCCGAATCAAGTTCTTGTGTCTACTACTGCCGCCGAGTCCTCCGATACTCGGGGCAAAGAAGTTGCTACCGATTTGCCTGCCAGGACGGAGGCACCAAAAAAGACTGCTGTGGAAGCCTCCCAACAAGAAATGGAGGAAATTCTTAAAATCATCAAAAAGAGTGACTTCAATGTTGTTGAACAGTTGGGGCATACCCCCTCCAAAATCTCTATGCTATCATTGCTGCTATGCTCAGAGGCCCATGAAAAAGCCCTGATTTCATTTCTGAAAACGGCCCATGTACCGCAAGAGACCTCCGTAGATCAATTCACCGACTGTGTAGCTAATTTGACGGCTGACAATGGCTTGGGGTTCTCAGATGCTGACCTTACCGCCAAAGGGAAAAATCACAACGATGCCCTGCACGTCTCTATAGAGTACATGGGCACTACTCTCGCACACGTGTTGGTGGATACCGGTTCTTCCCTGAATGTTTTGCCCAAGAAGGCATTGGACCGCTTGGATTGTGAGGGTCTAGAGCTGAAACCTAGTAACATCATTGTTAGAGCCTTCGACGGTTCTAAGAGGATGGTGCACGGTGAAGTAGACATCCCTATTCGTGTGGGTTCCCAAGTCTTCGACTCAACGTTCTATGTAATGGATATTCGTCCATCTTACTCCTGCTTGTTGGGTCGACCCTGGATTCACAAGGCTGGGGCAGTAACATCCACTCTACACCAAAAGCTCAAATACCCTGTCAAAGGGAAGATTGTTACTGTGCAGGGTGAGGAGGAATACATGGTTAGTCACTTGAATTCATTCCGGTATATCGAGATGGACGAGGAGTTTATTGAAACCCCCTTTCAGCATTTTGAGGAGGTACCTCCAACATTGGCATCAGCTGAAACAGTGGTTGAAGAAGATTTTCCGTTGAAGATGGCGTCCTTGAAAGATGCCCGGGCTGTAATCGAGAAAGGCAATTGTACAAATTGGGGTCAGCTTTCTGAATTCACTCAAAAGAATGACAAGTTTGGGCTGGGATTTACTGCAGAGGCTCAGAGGACTGTGCGCAAGGAAAAGATCAGAAAGGCTCCGGTGTTTATCTCCCACCCAAGGGTGAATGCTATCGAGGAGGATGTAGAGGAAGCAGAGTTTGACAGTTGGATCTATCCAACCACCAGCAACGGACCAAGCAACTGGACGGCAAAGGATTTTACACCTATCACATTTGTCACGCAGTAATTAATTCTTTTGATTTTCAATTTGTAACAAACAATATGTTAAAACTTTATTGGCTCGGTGTCCTACCCGGGGCATCGTAGCTCCATTTGTGAGGGTTTTTTGTATGACATTTCCATATATCATCAATCAAAACATTGGACGTTTGTTGCATTTCAAATCTTGTGCTCTTTTTCTTTGTGTTATATATTGCAAAACAACTATATTTACACACACTCACTTATACAGGTTTCAATCCACTCTGGATCTCACTGGTAACAGCTCTGCTACCACCAGTTATGACTTCGAGAATCCGATCAACTTGGCCGAAGACGAAGGTGAAGATGATTGCGAAGTGCCTGGTGAACTCGCAAGACTGCTACTCCAGGAAGAGAGGGTTATTCAACCACATGAAGAGCCGGTGGAAACAGTTAACCTGGGTACTGAGACAGATAGGAAAGAAGTCAAGATTGGGGCTAATCTAGAGCTCAGTGTGAAGAAACGATTGATCCAGATGCTACATGATTACATGGAGATATTTGCTTGGTCCTATGAAGACATGCCTGGTTTGGATACCGACATTGTAGTTCATCACCTGCCAACCAAGGAAGACTGCCCTCCGGTAAAGCAAAAGGTCCGCCGTATGCGCCCAGAGATGTCTGAAAAGATCAAGGCTGAGGTTATGAAGCAATTCGACGCCGGGTTTCTAGCAGTAACATCTTACCCTCAGTGGGTTGCCAACGTGGTGCCAGTGCCGAAGAAGGACGGTAAAGTCAGAATGTGTGTCGACTACAGGGATTTGAACAGGGCAAATCCCAAGGATGACTTCCCCTTACCTCACATCGACGTTCTTGTCGACAATACTGCTCAACACAAGGTATTCTCCTTCATGGATGGTTTCTCAGGGTATAATCAAATCAAGATGGCTCCGGAGGATATGGAAAAGACTACCTTTGTAACTCAGTGGGGCACCTTCTGTTACAAGGTCATGCCATTCGGGTTGAAAAATGTTGGGGCAACCTATCAACGCGCCATGGTTGCTTTATTTCATGATATGATCCATCATGAGATTGAGGTATACGTTGATGACATGATTGCAAGGTCCCAAACTGAGGAGGAGCACCTTGACCATCTGAGGAAGCTATTTGACCGACTCAAGTTATACAAGCTGAGGTTGAATCCCAACAAATTCACCTTTGGGGTGAGGTCCGGAAAATTGCTAGGTTTCATTGTAAGTGATAAGGGTATTCAGGTGGATCCTGCCAAGGTAAAAGCCATACAAGAGATGCCAACTCCAAAGATAGAGAAAGAAGTCAGAGGCTTCCTGGGACGATTGAATTACATTGCCCGATTCATCTCACATCTAACTGCTACTTGTGAGCCAATCTTCAAATTACTGAAGAAAGATCAAGTAGTACGTTGGAACGATGAATGTCAGGCTGCTTTTGAAAAGATAAAGGAGTACCTCCAAGAGCCACCCATTCTTATGCCACCAGTGGAAGGAAGACCTCTGATCCTATACTTAACAGTGCTTGATAATTCAATGGGGTGTGTGTTGGGGCAGCATGACGAGTCTGGCCGAAAAGAGCACGCTATTTATTACTTGAGCAAAAAGTTTACCGACTGTGAGTCTCGTTACTCACTGCTTGAGAAATCTTGCTGCGCTCTAGTATGGGCTGCTCGCCGGCTGAGACAGTATATGCTGACTCACACCATGTTATTGATTTCAAAGATGGATCCCATCAAGTACATATTTGAAAAGCCTGCTCTGTCTGGAAGAATAGCAAGATGGCAAATGATCTTAACAGAATATGATATCTAGTATACAACTCAGAAAGCAATTAAAGGAAGTGTACTGGCGGATCATTTGGCACACCAACCTGTGGACGATTACCAATCATTGAACTTTGATTTTCCGGACGAAGACATCATGGTGGTAACTGACTGTGAAGTACCCGGACCGGATGAAGGACCTGAGGAAGGATCCCGATGGTCTATGCATTTAGACGGAGCCTCCAATGCTTTGGGTAAAGGCTTCGGCGCTGTAATCATATCTCCCAAAGGAAATCATACTCCACTCACCGCCCGATTGTGTTTCAACTGCACCAACAACATGGCAGAATACGAGGCATGTATCATGGGTCTACAAGCTGTGATCGACTTAAGGATCAAATTTCTGAGTGTCTTCGGAGATTCCGCTCTCGTGATCAATCAGATCAAAGGCGAGTGGGATACGAAACACCCAAATCTTATTCCTTACAAGGAGTATGTGTTGACCTTGCTTCCCCACTTTGAAGAGATAACTTTTGAGCACTTCCCAAGAGAGGAGAATCAGCTAGCGGACGCACTAGCTACGATGTCTTCAATGTTCAAAGTTAAATGGGACAATGAGGCTCCCCGAATCATTATCTGGAAGTTGGACGAACCGGCATACTGCTGCGATCTTGAGGCCGAAAAGGTGACTGAAAAACCCTGGTATCATGAGGTGAAGAGGTACTTGGAAGCTCAGGAATACCCTGAAGGTGCATCCGTCAATGACAAGAAGTTCATGAGGAGGTTTGCGGCAAAATTCTTCCTCAGCAACGACATTCTCTACAAACGGAATCATGATTCAACTCTACTGCGTTGTGTGGATAAGGCTGAAGCAGAGAAGATCATGATAGAACTGCATGAAGGTACATTCGGAACACATTCCAGTGGACACACCATGGCAAAGAAAATCCTTCGGGCAGGATATTTCTGGTCCACCATGGAAGCCGACTGTTACCAACATTCTCGAACTTGTCATAAATGCCAGATCTATGCTGACAAGGTGCACATCCCTCCGGTTCCTCTGAACGTCCTGACGGCACCTTGGCCTTTTGCAATGTGGGGCATTGATATGATCGGGGAGATCCGACCGACAGCATCCAATGGACATCGCTTCATCTTGGTGGCGATCGATTACTTCACGAAGTGGGTTGAGGAAGCTTCTTACGCCACGGTAACCAAGAGTGTCGTGGCACGTTTCATCCGGCATAATCTGATCTGTCGGTACGACGTCCCAGAAAGAATCATTACGGACAATGGTACCAATCTCAACAACAAAATGATCACTGAACTCTGCGAACAATTCAAGATACAGCACCATAACTCTTCTCCCTACCGGCAGAAGATGAATGGGGCTGTAGAGGCAGCTAATAAGAATATCAAGAAAATTGTGCAAAAGATGACAGTGACCTATAAAGATTGGCACGAGATGTTACCGTTCGCTCTTCATGGGTACCGTACCTCAGCAAGGACGTCAACCGGGGCAACTCCTTTCTCCTTGGTCTATGGCATGGAGGCAGTCTTGCCAATTGAAGTCCAGATACCCTCTCTCCGAATAATGAAGGATGCAGATCTGAGTGAAGATGACTGGATCCAGACTCGACTTGATCAATTAAACCTGATTGACGAAAAGAGGCTCACCGCTATCTGTCATGGTCAGACGTATCAAAAACGGATGATCAGGGCATTTAACAAGAAAGTTAGACCACAAGAGTATCAAGTTGGGGACCTGGTAATCAAACGCATCATCCTTCCTCAAAGTGATCCCCGGGGCAAATGGACCCCTACGTACGAAGGGCCATTTGTGGTTAAACATGTGTTCTCAGGAGGAGCCATGATCCTAACCACCATGGATGGTGACGACCTTCCTCACCCCGCCAATGCAGACATAGTGAAAAGATACTACGCATGAATAAAAGACCCGCTAGGTTGACATACCTAGGCAAAAAACAAGGGCTTCCCGATGAACCAAAAGGGTTCGGGCAAAAATAAGGGATGAAATGAAAAAAATCTGTACACCCGGCAAGTCGAAAACCTGAAAAGGCGGCTTGGGCAAAAATGGGTATCCCGGTGGACTGAAAACCCGAAAGGGCGGTCCAGGCAAAAGTTAGGGATAAAGCGTAACACTATGTCTCATTGGATCACTTCGCATCCGAAATTCGGCATCAACTATCTGGCTCAGACTTCGGCATCGACCAATCAGCTTCATCTTCAACTAAGCAGCAAAGTGATGAGACGCTCGAAGACATAAAGGCAATAGCAGAGTTGGAACCCAGTGGGATTGTTCACATAGCTGTTTTGTTTCCTTTTCAAAATTGTAAATTCTATGTTATTCGGCGGCATTCTCTTACTAGGATGACAGCCTCTTGTACAAAAACGCCTATTCACAGGCAAAATTCAAATCAATACAAATTCACTTGTCCATACAAATTGCCATTGTTTTTCCTTTTTCTGTTTTGTCTTGCGAAGAACGTCCAATGTTCATTTTTGATATATGCATTTGACATTAAATTGCTGATTCATAAATGTTTGCATATGAAGCAAAAGATTAATTACAGGTGACATCAGAAACAGGGGCAATGTGAAGTTGTTTGATGCAGTCTGGTTGCTTTGTCCGCCAAGGTACCAAGGTAGATTCGACTGAAGAATGTGACCAAGTTCTCTCAACTCCCCACAAAATAAGACAAGATTCAGCAATACTTTCCCCAAGTAGAGTTGGTTCCCCGTCAATCCTGAAAAGGCACAACATTCCCCAGTGGAATATAGGCATTCACTAGCAAGCGTCCCCGGAAGTCTTAACCTAAGATGGTTCCCCGGCAGGATATCAGTACCCCAGTGCAATTCCGAAAAGTTTCCCCAGGAAAGTGGAATTCTTATCCCCAACAGGTCTTAAAGCTTATCCCCAGTAGATTCTGGAAGCTTGTTCCCTGCAGAATACAGACGTCTCTCCCGAGCTTTATTCAAAGTTATTCCTCACAAGGGCTTATAACTGGGTTATCCTCAGCTATCTGCCACGGAAGATCGCCCTCGGAAAAGTTCTTCCTTTTCCCCAGCGGAGTTTATCTTTGGTGTTCCCAAGCGGATTTTATCATCATTATCCCCAGCGGAATCCATCATTGAAGTCCTCAGCAGGCCTCTCATCGAAACTTCAGCAAAGTATCTCTTCCACAGAGCAATTCCCCGGCCGGTCGTCAAGGATTTATTTTCCTAAGACGAAATTACATTCATAAACATTTCACATTTTCATACATCTTGCTTACATACATGATAAAGTGCATATAACACTATCTCATGTTGAACATCATGACGTCATGCATATCATACATCATGACATTGCATACAACTTATGTTTTTGCCTTTTCAGGGAAAAAGACAATCCCAAAGACAACTACCTTCAACTGTCACATTTCCAGACTCGATTCCTGTATCTAGCCAGGGCACGTCTGAAGAATTCAAAGATTCGATTCCTGTATCCAGCCAAGGCATATCTACTGACGACTATTTCCGGATTCGACTCCTGTATCCAGCCAGGGCATATCTGTTGACCACATTTCCAGACTCGACTCCTGTATCTAGCCAGGGCACGTCTGAAGAGTTCAAAGATTCGATTCCTGTATCCAGCCAGGGCATATCTATTGACGACTATTTCCGGATTCGACTCCTGTATCCAGCCAGGGCATATCTGTTGACCACATTTCAAGACTCGACTCCTGTATCTAGCCAGGGCACGTCTGAAGAGTTCGAAGATTCGATTCCTGTATCCATCCAGGGCATATCTATTGACGACTATTTCCGGATTCGACTCCTGTATCCAGCCAGGGCACATCTGTGAGCAACCGATTGTAGATTTGATACCTGTATCTAGCCAGGGCATATCTGCATAAGGAGATTGAAGATCAAACACCTATAACAAGCCGGGAAAACATCTGTCTTTCTCGAGTACACTAGTTATCGCTAAGGAATCTCTAGTGTGATCAACACTTCCAAATGGCATCTATAAGCCCATTCCCAACAAAGTTCCGTCGCATCTCCGGATGGCATCTATAAGCCCATCTCCCTATCCACTATCTCTCCAAATGGCATCTGCAAGCCCATTCCCGACATCACATTGCTGATACTCCAACATGCGAGTGCAAATTTCCGGGCACTCTAGTGTCCAATCTCCTTTTACCCTCGAGTCACGAAAGGCAGTCTTGCCAATCTAACTCTTCAGGTTCAAGAAGATTGAACAGGGGCAATTGTTGTACCCCAAAATTTGCCCTCCCATTTCCTCAACATTTTCTCATCACAAGACCTTTGAAAATCAAGATCCAGTTAGGGTTTCCTCTGCTCAAGGCTTCTCCTTGCACTGTTGACCCAAATTAGGGTTTGTGTTTGCACAAAGATATTTTGACCTAAAATGCCTAATATGACTTTCATGCTTCATGTTGGACTCCCAAGTTTATCCATACCAAGTTTCAAGTCTTGATTCCAAATTTTGCCCAGTCAATTGGACAGTTGACCTAGAAATTAACTGTATTGGGGAAAAGTCAACTATGGCCAATTGACAGTCAAATCTCATGAAAATTGACCCACATCAACATTATGAACTCACATGGACCATTTGATCAAGTTTGGATCACAATTCCACAAGAAATTTGATCAGATCATCAAAAGGGCAAAATGGTCATTTTTAGGGTTTTGACTGCACAAAGGCAATTTTTGACTGTTTGACCTAGCCAATGGCAAAACAAACTTACATATGGACTCAAGGACCCCATGGAATTATCTTGACATACTCCACAAGTTCAAAGGATCCCAAATACACAAGATTGATAGTTGAATTTCCCAGTCAATTGATCAATTTTGACTGTATACTGAAAAGTCAAACTTTGACTTTTTGGTCAAAATCAAAAGTCAAGATTCATCTTTCATCAAAACATGCCAAATCATGAAACTTGTTCACCAAGAAATCAAGAAATTGCAAATTAGGGTTTGAAATGAGAATTTTTCATAACTTAGAATTTTTCTAAGTTATGAAAAACCCTAATTTTTTCCCAACTTTGCTCCACCTTCTCACCAAGATTCATTTGGATTCAAGCAAAAGTCAAAACATGAAAGTTGTAGCTTGTTGCATAATCTACAACTTTGATTCACAAAGTTTTCCAAAAAGAAGCTTGTATCTCAAGTTACAATTTTTGGAACAAGGGTACCAAACCATTCTTAACTTAGTGAAATTTTGACCTTTTTAGGCAAGTTTTTTACCTAACTTCAAGACCATTTTCCATACACTTCCACTTGGAATTTCAATTTTAACTTCAAAGATGGATTGTAGTACACATTCCAAGCTTTCCAAAATGTCCAAGAACTTCTCAAACAACCTCATGGTTAGGGAGAATCGAATTTTGCAAAATGGGAAAAAGTCACTTTTGTTCTTGGCCAAGACATGTTCATACATTGGTGCCATTTTGAATTCAGCATGCTTAAGCTACATTGCAGGCCTCTAATCCCATTTTCACTCAATAATTCAATGCAAAACCATTGTGCCAAGATGTTGTTCTATGCATTTGGACATTACATGGAGAATTAACCCTTAATTAGAAAAAGCATTATTTCCATTTTGAAAAAGTAGAACTTTATGTCCATTTTGCAAATCCAAGTGGTACAGTCCAAATCTTCTTGGCACAAGTTTATGAGCAAATTGCACTGATCAAGGCCAATGTATGCAGCATAGTGTGAGGGCCTGTACAGGCTAGAAACATCAAGTGGCCTTTGCTTGCTTAAGTGTGAAGAAAGATAGCATAACATATACCAACTTCCATTCCTGCAAACCAAGCCTTAGAGAAAGTTATCACACACATTCTAAACATTAAACACAAGCTGAAGCACGACCCTAAGACCACCAATACCTCCCCCATTGCCAAAATCACTCTCAAACTGCAAAAACAGAGCAACCTCTGCAGATTGAGTTCCAACTCTTAATCCTTTCAAGCATTCTTGCCCAAACCACTTCAAACACCTTCCCTACCATCAATCCAAACTATCCAAAGCATTAGAAGCAACCTGTAACTCCTCTAATCCTTTTGGCCATTTTCACTTTTCTGATTTGCAGGTGAAGTGCTATAGCACGATTCAAAAGGTTTCAAGACAAAGTAAAGCTTGGAATAGCATCCCTGGACATCAAGGAAGCTATACCAATCATCACCTTGCACTGAAAGCTTCTCCATTGCCAGATAGAACTTCAACTGAACAGGTAAGTTCATGAACTCGTATCTCTCTTATTAGGCATTGTTAGCTTTAGGTTTGTGAAGAGAATATGTCACATTCATAGCCCTGAACATGCCCATGTAATTAGATTTCATTTATATTATGTGTGCTGCAAGAATTTTGAGTCTGAACATGGCATAAAAACTAGGTCAGAAATTGTGGGAGAAGAAATTCTCCCTCATCTTAGAGAGTTAAGTCAAGTTCTTTACATGGTTGGATTCGTCTTCTCATGCTCTACATTTTTCATGTTGTGAGTTTTGCTTGAAAGTCCAGGAATCAAGAGATGGAAAACGCGTGTTCTGGTTGTTCATACAGGTCTGAGGTTGAAGACAAAGTCTTCTTGGGCTGGGCCTGAGTTGACTTTTCTATTTGCACCCTTTTGTTACTTTTACACCCCCCAAGCCCATTTTGCTTATTTTTATGATTTTATGACATTTTCTTTTTTGTCCTGACTCATTTATTTTTTCTAAAAATATTAAAAATATCAAAAATATTTTTCTCACCATTTTTAAATTTATTAGGCATTTATTTGGTTTCTTTTAGTTTTTGTACATAAAATAAATACATAAAACCATTTTTTACTTAAAATATAAAAAAATAATGTAAACACATTTGTTTTTCATTTTTTATTTTATTTTATCTTCTGAAAATATTTTATACAAAATATACTTTTTTTATAAATATTAAATATTATTATTTTTGTACATATAATATATATTTAGTAAATAATAATAATGCATACATATTTATTAGTATATTTAGGAAAAAAATACAAAATATACACTTTTTTATTTTTATTTAATATTTAATATAAAAATACCTTTTGACAAATATACTTCATTTTATTTTTATTTTTGTATACAATAAATAAATACTTGTACATAATAAATAAATAATGCATTTATTTTAATAGAATTAGGGTTTAACCCAAAACATGAAAAACTCCCAAAAAATAATACTTTTATTTTTGTTTATTTTGACATATAAAAATACTTTTTTTTCATACATACAAAAAACCATTTTTGCATCTTGCATATTTATTCTTGTTTTATTTAAATTATGCAATTAAATATTGATGTAATAGTTTAGGTTTAAATTCCTTGTCAAAATCCCCATTTGAACATTTGTACCCCCCTTCCCATATATGGTTTTGTAATAGCTTAGTAAATTTATTTTCACACTTTATTGCTTTCTAATTATACCATTTTAGAATTAGGGTTTGTATGCGAAAAAACAACGAAAATAGTTTTGACCTAATTTCAAGATAAACAAGCATGAAAATGGACACACAAATCACACTTGCACCCCTAGGGTATTCCACTTGTTTCCTTTCAAAATTGGGCCATATTGCATGTTAGGTCTCTTTGGGCAAAACAAACACAAATCAAATGATCATAGTCCCTCGATGACGCTTCCAAAATGTTGCCTAAACAAGTGATCAAGTCCCTTAAAGAAAATTGCCCAAAGATACTTGACACCATTGCAATTATGGTCTAAACGATGACCCGCGCCCGTCCCTTTCGCATCCTAACATGAGATTGTCCACCAAATACAATGGTGGAACAAACTTGTTAAAAGGGTTAAAACATAGCAATAAACTTTGAGAAATTTAGGAGTAGATAACCTCTTAGTTACTTAAATCAAACTTGCAAAAAAACAAAACACTTGCCTATTTTCTAAAACCACACCTCACAACACTTTCAAAACAAACTTTCAAAAACAAATGAAAACCTTTTCAAAAGACATACATCTTTGTATACATCCCAACATGGATCATTATAAAGGTTGCCACCACATTGGCCTCTTTTCAAAGCAATTTTCAAACCCACACACACAAAGCACCATTTCAAACAATTGAAAACAAGAGGCAAGTGATCTAAGCAAGTAACTAAGAGCCCATGGATAACCATGGATAGAAAGGGTGCTAATACCTTCCATTTCTATAATCTACTCCCCGAACCCAAGAAAACATCTCAAAAGGTTTTTGCTGTGCTTTTTAACCTTTCCTTAGGATAAAATAAAAAGTCGGTGGCGACTCTTGCTCAACCGAAACATTTGCAAAAACAAACGCAAAACCATAGTCAGTTCTCCCACCGTATCACACCAATGTTGTTGGTACCTGAGGCAGTTTTGTTCGATTATGTATCCTTTTACCAGCATATGCACGATATCACTCATACATTCATACATGCATCATGCATTGTTACAAATCATTTTTTATTGACATTGTGTTCTAACCTCCCTGTAGCGCTCCTTGCTTAGTTGGATTTGGTTTTCCCTATTGAGTTTATTTCTCAAAGGATGTATCTTCTTTGGCCGTCTTGCTCCAGTTTGTTTCTAATTGGATTCGTGGTTGCATGATAATATTATTTACTCTGGATTTCTGAGGACTTTGAGCTTTGGTTTGTGCATTTATTTTGCACGAGAAGACTTTATCTCTTCAGCAGGAATAATGTGGAATTTCCCCAGGAAGTCATATCTCATTTCCCCATGAAGTCATATCTCATTTCCCCAGGAAGACATATCTCATTTCCCCAGGAAGCCATATTTCTATCCCCAGGAAGTCATATCTCTTTCCCCATGAAGCCATATTTCTATCCCCAGGAAGTCATATCTGTTTCCCCGGGAAGCCATATTTCTATCCCCAGAAAGTCGTTTCTTTTTACAATCCTCTATGATAACAAGCAATAGGTCTCTTTATTTGAGCAACTCGTGCTTCCCTGTACAAGTCGACGTAACTTTTTTTGCTATTTCCTCTATGAGTGGTTAGCTTGCAGTCCGTCTTCAGTTTACGCCAGTGGATGGCAAGACTTTCAAATTCACAGAAATTGCTCGTTGTGAAATCTTTGCAAGTGGAAGTCTCTTTATTTGAGACAGCTTACATATTACCCTTTCCATGCGGAATTCCTTGGTTAAGGAAGAAGTTGAGACCCGTTCTAGGTGAAACACCAGAAGTTTGGGGAACATATGATATTTTTAAAATCTACCTTCAGTGAATGTTGGTAGTGCATCGGCAGTGAACGTTGGTGTTTCTTATCTTTTTGCTATCATCAGTGAACGGTGGTAGTTCCTCGTCAGTGAACGGCGATGGTATGATATTTTCAAAATCTACCTTCAGTGAACGTTGGTAGTGCATCGGCACTGAACGTCAGTGTTTCTTATCTTTTTGCTATCATCAGTGAACGGTGGTGGTTCCTCATCAGTGAACAGCGATGGTATGATATTTTTAAAATCTACCTTCAGTGAACGTTGGTAGTGCATCGGCAGTAAACGTCGGTGTTTCTTATCTTTTTGCTATCATCAGTGAACGGTGGTGGTTCCTCGTCAGTGAACGGCGATGGTATGATATTTTCAAAATCTACCTTCAGTGAACGTTGGTAGTGCATCGGCAGTGAACGTCGATGTTTCTTATCTTTTTGCTATCATTAGTGAACGGTGATAGTTCCTCGTCAGTGAACGGCGATGGCATGATATATTTTCTCTTCTACCTTCAACTATTGAGTTGGTAGTTTACCTTCATCTGTGAGTCGGTATATCTTCTTCTCTCTACCTTCAGTGAACGTTGGTAGACACCGGCAATGAACGTCGATGCTCGTTATCCTCCTCTCTGGTTCTATTCTTTTGGTCCACCAGTGATTTATTTTCCTGGTGGGGTTACTCCTTTGTTTCTTCATTTTTGTGGCATCCCTAGTGTTACTTTGCGTCTCTTTTGTTCTGTTCATATGCATCCATAATCATAAGCATTGCATGGCATCTTAGAGACAAAAATAGGGCTTGTTTTATATTTAAGTATCTTCAATTGCGTCGACACGAAGATTTGTAACCTTCGTATCTCCGGATAGAAGACACTTAAATAAGGGCAGCTGTTGTACCCCAATTTTTCCCCCTAAGATTCCTCTATCATATCATATCAACTCGATCATAACAAGATCACATTAGGGTTGGTTCTTCCTCTTTTTTCCTATCTTTAAGTTTGCTCTTGAGGAATCTCTAAGCACCTTGGTTGTGTATTTTGTATATGTGTTATTGGCTAACTTCTAATCAAAATACAAAAAAATATTTGTCTTTTTCTTTGTATATTTTTGTTTTGTAGGTACCAAGTCGAAGCATCTGACAAATAAGGATTTCTGGTATTATTTTCCTAAAATCTCTATTTGCAAAGAAAAAGAATTAAAAATTTTCATTTTTTTCACTGATGCAATCGATTGCACATAGTGTGTTTTGCGCCATTTTTGAAAAAAATACACTGTGCAATCGATTTGCACTGTAGTGCAATCGATTGCACAGCGTGAAAATTTAAAAAAAAATCAGCATTTTAAACTTGTCAAATTTTGGCTCCAATTTTCCTTCACTTTTGAAAGATGTATCATTAATTCAAATTTTAGTGCCAATCTTTCATTTTTAAAAAGAATTATCATTAATCCAAATTTTGGCTCTAATATTTGAAAGAATTATCATTAATTCAAATTTTGGCTCTAATTTTTGAAAGAGTTATCATTAATTCAAATTTTGGCTCCAAGAATCAATTATCAAATTACCACTAATCCCAATCCTAAAACTCTATAAATAGAGCTCTCATTTCATTCAAATTTCAAGCTTTTGATATCCAAATCCACCTTGCTAAAAAATCTCTCAATTCTCTCCATCTACCAAATTCACTCAAAGCTCCATTTTCAAAAAGTTAGTAAGCTTTGTATTGAAGCTTACTAATCTTTGAGCTAAACCTTCATCCAAACACTTTTTCTTCATCAATTCTCTACATCCAAGCTTGGTCAATTGATTCTTGTGGTTGAATTGAAGCAAATTCTTGAAGTTGTTTTAATAATTCTCTAGATCTACATTTGGTAAGTTGGATAATTCATCTTTCACAATGTGATCTCTTGTTGATCTTTAGGTTTGATTCTTTGAGCATTATTTTGTGATTCTAATGGTTTTATTTTCTCATAATTTGATGGAATTTTCGTGCTCAATTGGATCCATGTTCATAAGGTGTTTGATGGAAAGTTTGAACAAGAAATTGCCCTTTTAAAATGTTGTTTTTGCTACTGTAACAGTGTGCAATCGATTGCAGTAACTATGCAATCGATTGCACAGAAGCGTTTCACACAATTTTTTTTTGAAAATAACACTGTGTGTAATCGATTACACAGTTACTGCAATCGACTGCACATGGACATAATGCACTTTTTTGCCTTGTTTTGGGGCAGCTTTGATCCAAAATGATTTTTCTACTCACTCCTTTTGATTGTTGGTTTGGATTGCAATTTTAAATGTCCAATTTGTCTTTAAACTCAATGGACTTTGTGATGTAGATGAAGTTGGATAAATGTTCATCAATTCAAATCTACCTAAGAGTGAATTATTTAATTCATTTTTGGTGCTTTGGATTAATGATATGTTTAGTGCTTTAATCCATCTAGAGGAGTGGTTGAATTTAAAGATGAAAGAATTTTGAAATGGTGATCCAAATTAGCTTATCATTACCCTCCCTCTTCATCTTATCCCTTTATTTTTTTAATTATGCTACATGTTAAGGGATGGTGATCTCTATATCATTTATCCAAACATGAAGTACATAGATTGCTATTGACCGGCCTCAAAATAGGTGTGACTTCTACATAAGTCCACTTACGATTTCTTAACATAGCGCTAAATTTTGTCCCGATTCGAATAAATGATCATTCGTGGCCCAAACTTATGGTTGCAAGCCGAAGTATGTTAATTTGATCTCTTTGATCCAATAACCTTGAGATTCATTGTGTGGAGGCTTTGGTTCTACCAATCCTCTAATGGATCTACAACACCTTTGGTCAACATGGATCACTTAAACATCATTGATCATTACATGTTGCCTTGTGAGAATTCCAAAATGGATGATATACTTGACAAAAAGAAAATGCAACTTGTTGTGTGGAGGCTTTGGTTCTACCAATCCTCTAATGAGTTCCAAATGCAAGTTTCAAGATGGTCATCCAACTAACCACTAATTACTAACAATTAACTTTACTTTATGCTTTTATTTTCATGCTTTATGTACCATTTACTTTTAGCATTTTACATTTCATGCTATTTTCATCTTTGCTCAGTTGAGCATTTACTTTTATGTCATTTTTATTTTGCTCACTTGAGCTTTTATTTCTTTTTAAAGACACCTAATAATCAACATGAACCATAAAAATTATTAATGATACTTGGACTACATGGTTACTATCCTTTGCATTATGGAGTGATGGACTTCTTGGACTTAGGATTAGAGACCTTGGCCTATCTTGGAGACTTTGTGACTTTATTTGATATTTTGTCTGGAGTTCTTGAGGTTTACCTCAAGACATTGGGTTGTTTGTTTGTTTTGTGTGCAGGTTATTGAGATTACGATCTTTGTTTGTAATTCGGAATTCACCCGTATACAGCCGTTACTCTGCCCAATTTTTGCGAAGACTTAAAACACTTGAAGTTTGGTTCTCTCAAGAGGTCTAGTATCTTTGCCTGCTTGGTTTCAATCCGAAGAATGGGAATTCTATATTGACTCATAATGTCATGTATTGGCTTCTTGTTGGTTAGATGGTTCTTATCCCTAGCTTTTACCTTATGCTTTAGGATAGCCTCTTCTTCTCCTCCCATCTTCTTTAATTTCAAAAATCTTCTCCCTCCTTTAAAAAAAAACTCTTCTTGTTTTGAAACTTGAAACATTTTCATAATAAACTTGGACTTAGGTCCATGCATCTTCAAAACATTTTCATAAATAAATTTCAATCAATTTAATAATACCTTTACTTTTTTGTGAGAAGACTAAAAGTCAATCAATCTCATTTCAAACCATTTTGCCACTTTGGCTTTTATCTTTAAACTTTTCTCAAAAGATTAGACTCTTGTTAATCCTTGTAGTGATGCAAACAACTATACTTCTATAATATGTAGTGAAGTGAGATATTTTCCACTTGGGTGTTGAGTGAGGCATTGTTGATTTTAAAATCCAAGCCATATCCTCCACTTTGAGATGACGCAAATTCTCCTTTCTCATGATTGTGGGTAGTAAGTATGTTTTTTCACACGGACAATTGCGATGATGTCTTATCTCATAAAATCAACCAACACACTTGTGTTTCAAATTTTTAAAAGAGGAACTACGTGTACCCTGATCCCCTATTACACGAAAGGTGGTACGTAGGCACTAAAGGTTCGCAACCGCGGCGGGTGCAAAAATCATAAAAATATTTCTTTTCTCACCTCCACCATCCATTTTATATACAACATATTTTTATAGCCAAATATACAGATTTTACAAAGAGGTTCCAGAAGAGTACCATAGATGTTTAGGGTTTTAATACCTTCCCTTTGCATAACCAACCCCCTTACCTTGAATCTTTCCCCCTCTTTTTGGGCTATTCGCTCTTTTCCCATTCCTTTGGAAACAATAAAGCACGGTGGCGATTTTTATTTTGATTTGTATAAAGTCTAGTCAATCCAATGGCTTAGTCTTGCACATTTCTACCGCTACACTAGGAAATTCCAACCTCCATCAAGAGTTTACTTCCTCTACCACACTTTACAAGAATTTAGTTCCCCAACGGAGTTCATTACTCCAACACCGTATTTCCTTAACAAAATTCTCTTCTCCAGCAGGGTTTAGTCAAAGTTGCTATCCCCAGAAGAGTTGCCACGGTATCTGAAAACTGACAAATAACATACCAAAGGAATATCCATCGCTTTTATCCCTAGTCAGGGTACATAAGAACAACAAACGACCGACTCTCCTTGAACGCCTCTATCCTCAAGCAGAAGTCGAAGATCCCAAACGGAGTATCCTCGAACAGAAAGTAGTAATCTCTAGAAAAATTATTCCCAGCAGAAATTGAAGAAACACTTCATTCCCAACAACAATTGGAATTAATTTTCCCCAGTCAGAGTTGTTACAAGAAGCTACCAATACGCTTCAACAAAATATAACATCCATACATCATTTCATAATACATCATAACATATACATACTGAAACACATATAACACTCTCATTTACTTTGAGAACATCATTACGCAATGCATATATCATGACATTGCATAAAACTAACTTTCTTCTATTCAGGTAAAATTCACAAACAGACGAATATCATCAGCAATTTTCAAACAGGTCAAAGAATATTCCCGAAACAAGACGAGGCAACTATCTATATGACCAAACGGTATGAATTCCCGAAATAGGGCGGGTTTACCAACAAAAAAGCGAGTAAGAGATTAATTCCAAACAAAGACGGGGCAACTATCTATACGACCAAAGGTTATGAATTCCTGATAAAGGATGGGTTTACCAACAAAAAAGCGGGTCAGGGAATAATTCCCAAAACAAGACGAGGCAACTATCTATATAACCGGGTGGTATGAATTCCAAAAATAGGATGGGTTTATCAATGAAAAAGCGGGTTGAAAATTAATTCCCGAAACAGGACGGGGAAGCTATCTATATGACCAAGCAGTATGAATTCCTGAAACAGGACGGGTTTATCAATGAAGAACAGATTGCAGATCAATTCCCAAAACAAGATGGGGCGACTATCTGCATGACCAAATGATTTCCCTCAGAAACTGAATTTTGAAAAGCTTCTCCCTTCAGAGACTGAATTCTGAAAAGTATCTCCTTCTGGGCCTTTGTTCTGAAAAGCATTTTTCTTCAGAAATTTTCATTCCATCAGATCAAGTCGAGCGTGGATTCATTTTGATACTCTTATCAATAGTTACTTCGGATGGCATCTTTAAGACCATCCCCGACAATATTCTATCATCTCTTCAAATGACATCTTTAAGCCCATTCAAGCAATACTATCAACCAACAACGTTACTTCATGCACCAGCGAGTACAAATTTCCGAGCACTTAAGTTTTCAATCCTCTTCCACCTTCATATCACGAATGGGGGACAACCAATATAACTCTTCAAGTTCAAGAAGATTGAACAGGGGAAGCTATTGTACCCCAAAGCTTTCCCTCCAATTTTATTCAAGGTATCTCCTTATGATCCTAGGGTTTTCAATTGCTCAAGGCTATTCAAGGTTTGATCAGATAAATTCTCCTCTGAAGTAGTTGACCCACAACTAGGGTTTCACATTTCTCAAAGGAAATTGGACTTCTAGTGCCTTAAGTGGACTTCATGGTTCCTCATATGTCTCAACGAATGCCCATGCCAAATTTCAAGTCTTGCATCTCAATTTTGCTCAGTCAATTGCTCAGATGACTAAAAAATCAATTGTATTGGACAAAAAGTCAAATATGGTCAACATACAGCCAAACTTCAAGATTTTTGGTCAACATCAAGATTTTGAAGTCATATTAATTATTTTATCAAGGGTTAATCGTGATTCATCAAGAAAACTCAAGATTCATCAAAAGTCAAAAGTTACTAAATTAGTGTTTTCTTAAGGAGAAGTCAACTGAACTTTGACCAAGCATAACTTCCTCATGCTTCATCAAATTTTTCTTAATCAAAGCTTATTTTGAATGAAATTCAATTCTCTACTACTTTTTCTCTCTAAGCTCAAGTCCAAAAAATGCTTCATTAGAGAGATATGGACAAATACATTATAGGTCATTTCAAAAGTTAACAAAAAGACACTTTTTGTCAAGGCAACTTACATCAAGATAAAGTCTTAAAATGAAAAAATGATCAACATAGAGATTTTAGAGGACATCTTGAGATTTCAAAAAAGTCCAAGATCACCTTCATATGATAAAATTTGAGAGTTATGATTGGTGCAAGTTGGGAAATTTTGAGAAAATGCATGAAACCAAAAGTGATCGAACCTGAATTTTTGGGCTAGTGGGCTTATGTTTCAATGTCCAAACGTGTTTTGCACCTCAATGTGAACATATAAACTTATTCATACACCCCTTGTATTTTTATTCCATTTATTTTTTATTTCATTTATTTAAAATTCAAAATGAATTAAGTAAATAAGAGGCTTTCATACAAAGGTCCAACCCCACTCTTGTTTGACCTAATTCTTCTCTATATATCCCACATATTTAAGATAAGACAGGCACGAAAAAACCCTTGCATGAACACCATTAAAAAATTCCAAAATTATCAAAAACTAGGGTAAATCGAAAACCCTAGTTATAACCTCTTCCAAAGCAAGCCAACCATCCCATTCAATTCCAAGAGTGCTATAGAGTAAGTGGGGATCGATTGTGATGATCCTAGAGGCCTGAAACTCATGAGCATGCATCATCAGTTTTCTATATTTGCATGAATTCGTATTTTTTCATTTTATTATGATTTGATTGAAACTAACATTACTAACATGCTTCTGAGATGTATTAGTGCAGGATATAATCGTTGCATGAGCCACATGGTGCCTAGATGAGGTGTTTCCATGCTTACACCGATTTTCCATATTTACGTCGCATCTCTCTTTACAAGAAGAATTAACCCAAACCAAGGCCACCATTGGATTTAGTATGGTTGATTTAGGGGGGTAGGATCCCTTTGGATCATTAACAATTTCTATTTTGCAGGTTTTGAAAAACACCCAACCAGAGAAGATGACCGGATCTAGGGCTCTGGCGCTTCTCCGGTCACACTTTTGCAAGTTATATTATATATGTTTTGATTTGATAAAATGAACAGATATATAGCCACCCCATTGGTAGAAGCACGCACGTTAAGGCATTACTGCACTAGGGCATGGGTTTGATCCCTGCCTTTTGCATAATTTCTTTATTTTTCATATTTTTTGCAAGTTTCATAGATTATGAAGTGCATTGGTTATAATAACACCAAAGTAGCAATGGCCTAGTGGCTATTAGGCGCGCTAGTGTCTAGGGGGGTATGGGTTGAACACCCATCTTCAACATTCTTTGTTTTTCCTAACCAGATTTTCTTCCTTTTAGCCAATAAACCCTAATTCTTTTAATTAAACCCTTATAACCTTTTAACTAACCCTAATTATTTTTCTAACACTAATTTAATTAGGCTTATGTTCAATTAACCCTTTTTTATCAACTAATTAATTAGCTTTTTTTAATTAAAATCAATTAGAATTTTTAGGTTTATTTTAATTGTTATAGATCATTCTTTTCATAAAAAAACACTAAAAATACTTCCCTTTTCTATTTTTTGTTCTTACTTTTATACTTTTTAGATTGACTATATAGGTTTCACGAATGTAATAGCCTAGATTTCATTTTTTCCTCTATTTTATCATCATGTAATTGCTCCAGAATATAATAGTAGTAGATTTTAATTTCCGCATTTTATTTTCTCACACCTTTATTATGTATCTACCCTAAAGCATTGTAATAGTCTAGGTTTAGGTTCCACACTTTACCTTTTCTGCTACTATATTTTTATGCTACTATTACTAATTAGAGTTTGTATAGAAAGATAAAAATGACTGCTAGAAAACCCTAATCTCAAGATAAGCATAACCAAATCAAAACACTTGCACACTTGCACCTCTAGGGTGGCCTCTCTTTGTTTCCTTCAGATTAAACGATCATGTCCCTCGAAAGTGGGGACGTTTTAGCAAAAGACACTAAATACAAAAGATCATAGTCCCTCGATGACCCTTCGACGTTTCCTTTCAAAAAATGATCTAATCCCTTACAAAATTGCTCTAGCGTCCTTACAAGTTTCCTTTAATGATTGTACGATGACCCTATGTTGTCCCTTCACATCCAATAGATGGGGCTACCTACCAACTAATGGTACGGATATCACTATCTCTAAAGGAGGAGGAAAATAACAATAACGGCCTTGAGTGGGTAGAATATTGTTAATCGCTCGCTCACAAACTATTCAAAATAAAATATTTTCACATCACACTTTTAAAAATGAAATATTTTCAAACAAACACTTTGTAAGCATTCTTGAGGACTGATACAAGAATCATTACAAAGTTCGTCTTAAATTGGCATTTCAAAATAATTTCAAACACACACACAAAAGCAAATTTTCAAAGTGAGCTAAGCGATTAAGAGCCCGTAGATAACTACAGACGAAAAGGGTGATAACACCTTCCCTTTTCATAACCCACCCCCAAACTCAAAATCTTCAAGGTCTTTCCTGTTCTTTTTACCCTTTCCTTATTGTATAAGAGAAAATTTGGTGGTGACTCTTGCTATCCACAACATTGGCGAAAAAAGGTGAAACAAGTCAGTTCTCCCACCATATTACATCGGGTACTTTTAATGTTATTATCTTATTTAAATTTTTCTTGTGTTTAATGCTTTTTGTTGCATACGGGCACATGAATCGATCTAGATAATTAGGGATTTCTGACTGTTAGTCTAATTATCTGAGCTAGACAGTTTATTCAACTTTTTAATGAATTAGGAATATGAATTTAGAAGTTGTTGTTAATGAAATAACACACTTAGAATGCCTAATTTAACCTTGATTTGGCCTAAGGAATTCTGGAATTAGCTAATAAATTAGTAAGATACACACTGTAATACGGTTGGAGAACTTACTTGGTGTTTTGCATTTTATCGCAAATGTTACGGATAGCAAGAGTCTCCACCGACTATTATTTTATCAAATAAAAGAAAGGGTGAAAAAGAACAGGAAAAACCTTTTGAGATATTTTCTTGAGTTTGAGGGGTAGGGTATGAAAAGGGAAGGTGTTAGCACACTTTTCATCCGTAGTTATCTACGGGCTCTTAATTGCTAGTTCACTTTGAAATGCTTTGTGTTTTGTGTAAGTTGAAAGATTTTTTGAAGATGTTTTGGAAATGGTAATTTTGTAGTGATTCTCGTATCGTTGAGAATGTATACAAAATGTTTTTTTTGGAAATATTTTAAAAACTCTTTAGTAACAAACTTTGTAATGATTCTCGTATCGTTGAGAACACATACAGAGTGTTTGTTTTGAAAATATTTGTTTGGAAAGAGAATGTTTGAAAATATGTTTGTTTTTGAAAGTGTAAGGTGTGAAAATGGTTTTAGTTTGTGAGTAAGAAATTACGAGCAATCTACCTACTCAAAAAGTCTTTATTCTTTTCCTCCTCCTTTAGATAATGATATTTTACCATTGGTTGGTAAGGAGCCATATCATTGAATATGAGGGACATGTGTGGGTCATCATACGGTAATAAAAGGCATCTTGTAATATGGTTTTAGCAATTGTCGAAAGGGACTAAGATCATTTAACGAAGGCAACATTTGAAGGGTCATCGAGGGACTATGATCTTTTAATTGAGTGTCTCTTGCTAAAACATTTCACATTCGAGGGACGTGATTGTTCATATCTGAGGCAACAAGTGTGGGTTACCCTAGAGTTACATGTGTGCAAAGTGTTTGATTTCAAGTATTTATCTTTGAATTAGGGTTTTGCTAAGTTTGATTTTATATTTTGTCATGCAAACCCTAATTACTAGCAATAATAAGGAAAGCGATAAATTGCGGAATTTAAATGTCCTACGCTATTACAATGCTTTGGGAATGGGGGGTACAAGTTTGTGAAATAGGGGGAGAAAAACAATAAAGCCCTAATTACTATTACAAACCATTGAATATGAATTACAACAATAATTATGCATAAAATGTAGAGAAATGAAGACATTACTTTTTAGGTTTTTTGATGGAGAAAAATATTTTTATAGTTAACCTAATTAAATTAATTAATTTAATTACAAGAGGAGTTAACTAATAAAAACCTAAAAATCTAAATTAATTGAAATAGAAAATAAAACCTAAGTCTAAATTTAAATTGTTTAGAAAATAATTTTGTTAATGTTAATTAGAAAAATATTCTACCATGTAAAAGAAATAATAAAATTTAATTTAACAAAATAAAATAAAATGCCTAAATTAAAATATTTTTAATTTAATTAAGAAAATATATTTTTGGTGGTTTTTGGTTTAGGTAAAATAAATATATAAATTAAAACAAATGAAATATAAAAGAAATGAAAATAATTGGGCTGGGGTTGAAAAATGAAAATGGGGGTCAAATGTAGCAAAAAGAGTTAGGCCCAAGATGTTTTTGTTTGAAATCAGAAAAAATGATAAAATAAAAAGAAATGATGTGGGCCTGTGTTGCCTTTAGTAAAAGGGTGGTGAGACTCAGCAAAAACAAAAACAGAATGAGGCCCAAACTCTAAGCCCAACGCCTGTTTTGATATTATGTTACTGGCTTATTGTGATGTATCATGGACCTACTTATGTGGTGCGTTGGATCTAGTTACCCAATGATCAGATGGTGTAGATAAGAGGTGCATAGTGTGCACACATGCTTAGCTTGTATTGAATCTATAATGAAAATATTAGAAAAAACCAAAAGGGTACCACTGGGGTTCGAACCCAGGTCCCTATAGATCAATTCCTTACGTGCGCTTCTTCTGCCACTGGGGTGACTATTTCATCCAGTATTAGAACAACGACTGGCAAATATATTACAAACTCATTTCTAAATGTAACTCCATCCCTAACCTTGCGCCAACTTCCATTGACAAGATTTTTGAATTTCTGAACTCACTCATTTCTCAACCATTTGCAAAAGTATGAACATTAAACTTGCTCCATTTTTCAATACGAATTCAAACATATAAATTTCATGAGCAATAAACCAAAGTTGCATGAGAATTTTACTGGTACAAAATAAAAGCCTAATTTTTTCTGAAAGTCTATCTTCAAAATTCGTATCACTCATGCAACATAAATGAAATCTAAGAGCATGGTTAGCTTCAGGGTTATGATGTCTACATTTTTTATTCATAAAGTAACCATTAATGATGCTTGTAGAGAGAGTTCAAAATTGAGAAAACTTACCTCAAAATTGGAAATCGTGTATGGAGTTTGAGCACTTCTGGAGGCGTGGTGATAATCTGAATAACTTCACTGGACTCCAAGGAAGCTAATGCAACTCTTACTTTATGCTGAAAGTGGCTGAATCGTGTTGGAGAAGTCAATGTGCAGATCTCTGTTTTTGAGTTTGGGAGATGATGAAGATGGAGTTACAGTTGTGAAACATGGATGAAGATGAGTTATATTTGATGTAAGGAATCTTTAAGAATGATTTAGAGGGAAAACGAACGAGTGGGTTGTGAGATTGAAGTTTTTGGCCAGAAATGACAAGTTATGGAGGTTTGGATGCAATTTGGAGTTTTAGGGAGTTTCAGGGTGTCAAGGTTTGTGAATTCGTGTTTGGCTTGCAAAATAGCGCCTTTATTTATAGGGAAAGGTTTGAGGGCTTGGAATGATCAGAATCACAAGATCATGTTATGGTTTTTTGACTTGTTTTTGAAGCAAGCTTGAAATACATTATTCCAATGCATAGTAAAATCAATCTAGAGTATCTAGAGGATTTAAACATGCTTATGTGATCTTGTATGTTGAGTGTTTTCAGAATAAACAAGTTAGAGGCTCAAGACAAGTTGACTTTGTGATTAAAGAAACTTTACAAGAATGGCAATGTTACTTTGTGCCAAAAATGGATGAATCTCTTGGACAATGGCTCAAATGCTTGGATCATAGCTCCAACAGTTGTGTAAACAATTAATTATGGAGTGATTTTCAAGTTAGAAGCCTGCAAAGCAATATTTATGCAACATGGCTTGAGATTTGATCAAATGTTCATCATCAAAATGACCTAAAATTCAAGAGTGGATGTCCAACTTTTTCTCTTCGATTCTCCTATATCAAGCATGGTCTCTTCAAGTTCTTGGACATTTTGGAAAGCTTGAAACATTGTCTACAGCTTTCATGTTGACCACTTTGGCTAAATCAAATTGGAGCTAGTTGAAAAATTGCCAAGAAGTTGGGACAAAAAATCTGCCTAACTTGCCAAAATTTTCACTAAGTGTTTTATGAAAATGTCATGACTTCATGGGCTTATATATTCAAATATAAGTATTTTTTTGACATAAAACCTATAATACAAAGTTATTGAATTCATCAAGATCTACAACTTTCATGTTAAAAGTTTTCCTTGAATCATCTTCCATCATGGTGAAAAATTGTCATGACGTATTGAAATTATCAAGGTTAAAGATACTTTAAAATTTTCCAAGTGTTGAAAACTTTGACTTTTTGTGGACTTTCTTGACTTTATTGATTCTTGATTATCAATTTTGATATTTTTTTAGTATCTTTATGAATCTTGATCTTTGTAATTCAATGTTGATCAAAAAGTCAAAGTTTGACTTTTTGTGTATCAGTTGACTTTTCATCAATTAATCCAAAATTCAACTATCAATCCATTATTCTTAGGAAATGATTTTAGCCATGAAGTTAGGTTAACATGTTGTGTTTGAATCCTTGAAATTATGCTTTAAGCCATTGGGTCATGTACTAGGTCAAAAGTCAATGATCAGTCCATCTCAGTCAAAACCCTAATTTTGATAAATTTTCACTTTTGATAATTTGAGTGCTTTTCTTTAGGAATTTTGATCAACCCTTGTTCAATTGATAAATATCACTTCAAAATGTTAATGTTGGCAAAAAATCATGAAGTTTTATTATATTTGATCACAGTTGACTTTTTATCCAATACAGCTAATTCTCAGTCATCTGAGCAATTGATTGAGCAAATTTGTAGTGCAAGACTTGAAACTTGGTATGAGAAATCTTGGAGACCTATAATGAACCATGTAAGTCATTTGATGCATCAAAATTTCAATTGTACTTGAGAAAACCAAAACCCTAACTTGGAGGCTCAATGTTTAGGAGGTGAGCTTATTTGATCCAACCCTTGAGAACCCTTGAGCATTTGAGATCTTTTGTGAGAAACGTATTGTGAATAGAGAGGGAAACTTTTGGGGTACAACAACTTCCCCTGTTCAATATTCTTAAAATTGAAGAGTTAGAATGACTTATTTTCCATTCGTGACTTAAAGGTAGAAGATGATTGAACACTTGAGTGCCCAAAAATTTGCACACGCTTGTGCACAAAGTAAAATTGTTTATTGATTATGTCGGAAATGGGTCTTAAGATGCCATTTGAAGAGGTGACGAAGAATCTTCTGAGATGGGCTTATAGATGCCATCTAGAGGTAATTGTTGATAGAAATATCAGAACGAGTCTACGCTCGACTGTATCTTGAAGAAGTATCAGAATAAATCTTTGGTCAATTTAATCTGAGTCAGAAAAGGTTTACTAGAAGAAGTATCAGAATAAATATTTGGTTGATTTAATTTGAGCCATCATAGGTCTTTAAATCTTTAACTGGGAGAAGTATCTGAATAAATCTTTGGTCGATTTAATCTGAGCCAAAAAAGGTCTACTGAGAGAAGTATCAGAATAAATCTTTGGTTGATTTAATTTGAGCCAGCAGAGGTCTTTAAATCTTTAACTTGGAGAAGTATCAGAATAAATCTTTGGTCGATTTAATCTAATATAGAAAAGGTCTACTGAGAGAAGTATCAGAATAAATCTTTGGTCTATTTAATCTGTCCCAGCAGATGTTTAAAAATATTTAACTGAGAGAAGTATCAAAATAAATCTTTGGTAGATTTAATTTGAGCGAGAAAAAGGGTCTACTAAGAGAAGTATCAGAACAAATCTTTGGTCGATTTAATCTGAGCCAGCAGATGTCTTCAAGGGAGTGCTCATCATGTAGATATTTGCCCTGTCTTTTACAATCTATTTTGAGGGTTTATTGATGATATCGGTATGTTGATTGATCTTTCGTAAAAAGGTAAAGAGTTAGTTGTATGCAATGTCATGATGTATGAAATGCATTGCTAATGATGTTCTCAAAACAAATGAGATTGTGCTATATGTGTTTCGTATGCATATGCTATGATGTATGAATGTGTAATGTTGTTGGAGTGTATCTTCGCCTAGGAAAATAAATCCCCGACTATTGTTGGGGAATGAAGAATATGTGTATCTTCAATCTTGTATAGAATGCTCCTGTCGGGGATTCCTGCTTACATGTTTGAGGAAACCCTGTAAGGGATGTATTGATTTCTGTTTCAGAAGTAGAGTTTAGGAACATTGGTCATCTGTTGCTGTATTGGGGAATTTATTTCTTATATACCCTAACTGGGGATAAAAGAGATGGTTAAACTTCTGACTTGTATGAGGAAGATAATTCTTATAAACCTTAACTAGGGATAAAAGAGATGGATAATTTTATAACTTGTATGGGGAGGATAAAGTTAACTGGTATCTGGTCATTCTCCAGATTTCGCAAAAAATTTAGGGGGATAGTGGTAATTTCTCTTGGGGGAGTGGCAACCTTACTGGGGAGAATAATTTTGTCAGTGACAGATTTAAGTTGGGGAATTTGTAGGTTGTTGGAGAAATAAACCCAGTTGGGGAAATAAAACCTTATTGATGGAGAAATGCTATGCTGAGAAAACTAACTCCTTGGGGTTATTGAATTTGTTAAAGAGAAGAAACTTTGCATGGCTCTTTCTTCATTTTTGGAGGAATAAACTCAGTTAGGGAAAAGAATTTCCTTAAATTGTATTGATTGAGACTCCGCAGGGAGATTTAATGGGAGAAGATTATACTCCTTTATTTGTTAAAGTGATATGTCGGGGAGATTATGGGGAATGTACCCTTATTTATGAAGATTACTCTGTGGGGGATAATCTCATAGAGGTGACTCTAGTAGCTTCACTGGTGATAACATTATGAAAAGGATTCTATGGGGATTTATGGACAGCTCGAGCATCATCCAGCTCCTAGAGTTTTGAGTAAATATTCATTCTTGTTCTTATTTATTCGTTAACAGTTAATCATGTTCATATGCATATGTTCATTCAATTTTAGTCATTGGACATCTTTGCAAACAAAATAGAAAAACAAAAAGTCTGGACTTTCTTTGTAATGATTATTTGCCTATAAACAGACAATTTTGTACAAAGACACGGAAATCCTAGTAAGAGGAAGTCGTGATGAAATGAAAGAGTACAAAGTGAAAACAAGTGTATATAGTCATGTGGAAGTCATCTCATTTGGTTCCAACTTTGCTATTACCCTTATGTATTTGAACATCTCTTCTCTTGTCGTCAGAAGAAGTTGATTGCACTGATCTTGTACCTTTTGAACTTTTGATCTTGGTAATAAAGATGAAATGCAAGTGATCCAATGGGACATAGTCGTACGCTTTTAATCCCTAATTTTTACCTGGGCCGCCTTTTCAGGTTTTCAGTCCACCAGGATACCCTTTTTTGCCCAAGTCTCCCTTTCAGGTTTTCGACTTGTCGGGTGTATAATATTTTATATATATCTCTTATTTTTGCCCGAACCCTTTTGGTCTCCGCGATTCCCTTATTTTTTCCTAGGCATGTCATCCTAGCAGGTCGTTCTTATGCGTTGTATTTGTTGACTATGTTTATGTTCATAGGGTGCAGGAAATCTTCGCCATCCATAGTGCTTAGCATCATAGCACCTCCCGAGAATACCTTCTTAATAACAAATGGCCCTTCGTAGGTAGGAGTCCATTTTCCCCTAGGATCACTTTGTTGAAGAATGATGCGCTTTATTACCAAGTCACCAACCTGGTATACCCGATGCTTGATCTTCTTGTTGAAAGCTTTGATCATGTGTTTCTGGTACATCTGACCATGACAAACATCCACAAGCCTCTTCTCATTAATCAAATTCAACCGACCCAACCTAGTCTGAATCCATTCGTCTTTGCTTAAGTTTGCTTCTTTCATAATCCTTAGAGAAGGGATTTGAACTTCGACAGGAAGGATAACTTCCATGTCATAGACCAAAGATAAAGGGGTTGCCCCAGTTGATGTTCACACCGACGTATGATAGCCATGAAGAGTAAATGGTAGCATCTCATGCCAGTCTTTGTAGGTCACCACCATCTTTTTCATAATATCCTTTATATTTTTGTTAGCAACTTCCATTGTGCCATTCATCTTAGGTATGTATGGAGAAAAGTTGTGATGTCTTATCTTGAACTGCGTGCAGAGTTCAGTGATCATGGCATTATTAAGGTTGGTACCTATTGTACCCCAAAATTTGACCTCTCATTTCATCAACATTTTCTCAAATCACAAGACTCTTGGAATTCAAGATCAAGCTAGGGTTTGCTCTACTCAAGACACCTCCTTGCACTGTTGACCTAAATTAGGGTTTGAGTTTGCACAAGGATATTTTGACCTACAATGCCCAAAGAGGCTTTCATACTTCATGTTGGACTCACAAGTTTGTCCTTACCAAGTTTCAGGCCTTGATTCAAAGTTTTGCCCAGTCAATTGGACAGTTGACCTAGAAATCAACTGTATTGGGGAAAAAGTCAACTATGGCCAATTGACAGTCAAACCTCATGAAATTTGACCTACATCAATATTATGAACTCATTTGAACCATTTGATCAAGTTTGGATCACAATTCCACAAGAAATTTGATCAGATCACCAAAAGGGCAAAATGGTCATTTTTAGGGTTTTGACTGCACAAAGGCAATTTTTGACTGTTTGACCTAGCCAATGGAAAATCATGCTCACACATGGACTAAATGACTAAATGACATTGTCTTGACCCATTCAACAAGTTCAAAAGATCTCAAATGCATAGGATTGACAAATGAATTTTTCAGTCAACTGATCAAAATTTGACTCTATACTGAAAAGTCAAACTTTGACTTTTTGATCAAAATCAAGTGCCAAGAGTTATTTTTCATCAAGACATGTCAAATTATGAAACTTGTTCATCAAGAAACCCAAAAATGCAAATTAGGGTTTAAAATGGGAAATTTTCATAACTTAGAAATTTTCTATGTTATGGAATTTTCTTATTTTTTTCCTAACTTTGTCCCTTTTTTTCACCAAGATGAAAATGGATTCAAAGAAAACTTGCAACATGAACTTTGTAGTCCATCACAAATTCTACAACTTTGATTCACAAAGTTTTCTCAAAAGAAGCTTGTAGCTCAAGTTATGATTTTTGGAACAAGGGTACCTAAAACTTTTAACTTAGAGAAAATTTGCCCTAATCTAGGCAGGATTTTGACCCATCTTCTTGGCCACTTTTCACATAGTTCCACTTGGATTTTCAAGTTTCATTTCAAATATGGATTATATTACATGTTCCAAGCTTTCCAAATTGTCCAAGAACTCCTCAAACACCCTTGTGGTTAGAGAGAATCGAATTCTTGAAGTTGGCAAAAACTCACTTTTATCCATGGCCAATACATGTTCATACAAACTTGCATTTTCAAATCAGCATGTTTGGTGCTAGCTTGCAGGCCTCAAAACCAGTTTTTACTCCATAATTTAATGCATAACCATTGAGTTAAGGTGTTATTTTTGTCATTTGGACATTGCATACAAGATTAATCCTTAAGTGGTAAAAGGTAAAATGCCATTTTTGTAAAGTTGCACTTTATGTCAAAACAAAATCCTTGAGACATGGGGCCATATCTCTGAAGAAAGATTCAATCAACCAATTCCAAGAACCAAGAGAAAAGTATGCATCATGATATAGGGCTTGTACAGGCCTGCATTGAGAAAAAACACACTCTTGCTTGAAAAAGAAGAAAAGTGGCAAAACATAGACCATCTCTCATATCTGTTAAGACAAGCTTACACAAACAATGTAGACAAGTTTCATACCTCCCAACAAGCCAGAAACACGACCCTTCTGCCTCCCAAACCCCCTTGTACACAAAATCCCTGTTTTGCTGCAAAACAGGGCAAGCTCTGCAAACTTGAAGCCATAACCAATTTCTATCGTGTGTTTTGTCCCAAGATACTTCAAACACCTTCCAATCAACTCACCTGAACTATCCCAGGCCTCCATTGCAAGCTTTAACACCATTAACACACTTTGCCATTTTTGTTTCAAAGCTCTGCAGGTTGAGTTCTACAGTACGATTCAAGCTGTTTCAAAACAAGCCAAGCATTGGAAAAGCTTCCTTGGACCTCAGGCAAGCTTAAAAGAAGCTCAAACACCATTGAAGATTGCTACATTGTCCAACTCGAAGTCAACTGAAACAGGTATTTCATGGACTTCTATCTCTCTATTTAGGAATGGTTAGGCTTAAGTTTGTGAATGAAATGTGTTGTACTCATAGCCCTGAAGCCATACATATGCTTAGTTTTCATTTACATTAATCGTGCTAAGAGAATTTCACTCATGAACTTTCTGAAAAAACTAGGTTAGAAATTAGGGCCAGAGAAATTCTCTCTGGTCTTTGAGAGTTAGTCCAAGTTTTTTATATGGTTCGATTCGTTGTTTAATGCCCTACAATTTTCATGTTATGATTTTTGTCAAAAAAACAAAGAATCAGGAGTTATAGTTTTGTACATAGCACGCGTGCAGGTTTGTTCAAAGGAAGAAGAAGAAGTGGATTCTGGGCTGGGCCTGGTTTCTTTTGCTTTTGACACCCTTTTATTCAGTTTACACCCCCCTGGCCCATTTACTTGAATATTTATCATTTTGACATTTTTATTTTTTATTCTGACTTTATTATTTTTTGTCCAAATATAAAAAATGCCAAAAAATTATTTTCTATATTTTTGATATTTATATTTATTTTACTAAGTATAAATATGTAAATAAACTATTTTCTTTTTATTAAAACTAAAAAATAATACAAAAAAATATACTTATCTTCATTTATTATTTTTATTTACATCTGAAAACATTTTCTTGAAAATACTCATTTTTTGTAAATAATTAATTTCTATTTTTATATATTTAATATATTTAATGTGTATATATATATATATACTTATATATTTTATTTTATTAAACAATTAGGTCAAAAAATACAAAAATACTACATTTTCATTTTATTAATATTTTATACTAAAAACATTTTTTTACAATATACTTTTATTTTTGTATAAATTAATATTTTATTGTATATAATTAATAAATAATACTATTTACTTAAGAATTAGGGTTTTGCCCTAAATAACAAAAATACTTAAAATTGACTTTTTTTTTTATTTACATTTCACATTGAAAAATACTTTTTACATACATGAAAATCTTTTTTGCATAATACATTTTATTTGATATTTATTTAATTGTATTTATTTAAATATTAAATATTGCCTTGTACATTCAATATGGTTGTAATAACTTAGAATTTAATTTCTTGTCAAATACTCCCAATTCAAATTTGTACCCCCTCCCTATATCATGTTGTAATAGTGTAGCATTTAAATTCTCGCACATTTAAAAACTTCCAATTATGCCATGCTTAGACTTAGGGTTTGTATGCAAAATGAAATCAACAACTAGCTTGACCTAATCCAAGATAAATATACATGAAAAACAAACACAATGCACACTTGCACCCCTAGGGTTTCAATCCACTTGTTGCCTTCAAAAATGGGCCATGGTATGCATGTTAATTACTTTGGCAAAACAAAAACAAACAAAAGATCATAGTCCATCGATGACGCTATCTGAGTTGCCTAAACAAAAATGATCAAGTCCCTCAAGAAAATTGCCAAAAATACTTTACCCCATTGCTATCATGGTCTATACGATGACCCGCGCCTGTCCCGTTTAACATCCTAACACAAGGTTGTTCACCAAATACAATGGTGAAGCAACACTGTTAAAAGGGTTAAAAACATAAGAAAGATCTTTGAGTAAATTAGGGTAGACAAACTCTTAGTTACTTGCTCAAGCTTGCAAAAACATCCTTGCTATTTTTCAAAATACACCTCACAATACAATTTCAAAACCCTACTTTCAAACATTGAAAACTTTTCCAAAGACAAGAAAACACCTTTGTATACATTCAAACAAGAATCATTACAAAGGTTGCCACCACGATGACCTCTTTTCAAAACATCTTTCAAAATCACACACAAGAGCACCATTTCAAACAATTAAAAAGCAAAAGCAAGTGATCTAAGTAAGTAACTAAGAGCCCATGGATAACCATGGATAGAACGGGTGCTAATACCTTCCCTTTCTATAATCTACTCCTCGAACCCAAGAAAACATCTCAAAGATCTTTCCTGTGCTTTTTGACCTTTCCTTAGGATAAAATAAAAAGTCGGTGGAGACTCTTGCTAAACCGAAACATTTTGCGAACACAAACGCGAAATCCCAAGTCAGTTCTCCCACCGTATCACAGAACTGGCGACTCTGCTGGGGACCACTTTAAAAGTGGAGTAACCTTAGGGCTTAGATCACCCTTTTCATGATTATTGTTTGCTTTGATTGCTTTACATTTTGGTTCTCTTGTTTGGGCTTCAAATCCTCCACCCGGATTTGGGAAACATTCATAGGTAAATAGCAATCCGTTGTGGAAACTGTGCAGGGTATACCAACACGGTTGAAGCAATAGCTATATTAGTGCGACATATTTGTGAGTACCGGTAGCCTTTGAGTCAATCAAAGAGAATATGGGGCCGTTGAGTGATGTCATGAAGCACTAATGAACTTTTAGAACCTTACTTGACCATCTTGGCCTTTTTTAGGGGTAGTGAGATGACCGGCTTTGGTACAGTCCGAAGTTGGTAGATACTCGATACTACACTCATTGAGGGTTGTTTTCTTGGAATATTTTGGTCGCTAGTTAAGTGGCTAAACCAAAACAATGAACATAGAAAACAATCCAATGATATTGAGCTCCTTAGAACCTGGTTACTATTTATAGGACAGGTTTTAAGCCAACTAAACTCAAGAGGGTACTTACCTGTGAAACCTCATGCAAGCCTGAAACTAGGGTTTTGTGTGACTTGCTTGTACATGTGTTTGTGCATACATCATGAACATCATAAAGCATCATATGCATCCACTAACCATTTCAAGGGTTTGGATCTTCATCTTTGTTCTTGTTTTGTAGGTCATGGAATCTCTTCGCAGGAAAACAATTCAGGTCAACCTTGTTAGAATCCCTTCTCAACTCAAGGAGCTTACTTCCAGGATTCTGGAGAATTCTCTCTTCAGTGAAAGACATGGTAGACTCCTCAACTTGGTCAACACCAACATTGAAGAAGACATGGTGAAAGTACTTTTCCAGTTCTTTGACCCCCTACACCACTGCTTCACATTCCCTGATTATCAATTGGTGCCTACTTTGGATGAATTTTCTCAACTCCTGAGAATTCTTATTCTTCATCAACTACCCTACAACGGTATAGAAAAAGAACCAAAGCCTGAAGATGTTGCTCAAGCATTACACTTGCAACCATCTGACATCAAGGGGCATTGGGAAACCAGAAGTGGTGTCAAGGGTTTCTTGGAAAAGTTTCTATTTGAGAAGGCGCAAGACTGCTGGAATTCTCTTGATCTACAAGCCTTTGAAGAGATTGTGGCACTCCTCATCTATGGGTTGGTCTTGTTCCCAAACCCTGATCAACTTATAGATGTGAATGCTGTCAATATTTTCATGTCCAGGTATCCTATACCTACATTGCTTGGGGACATCCTACACTCATTTTACACACGAACAATGAGGAAAAGAGGTGTTCTCATGTGATGTACTCCTCTCCTACCAAGGTGGTTTATTTCTCACCTTCCACAATCAGTTTTGAAGAATGAGCAAGGTTTAAGGTGGTCACAATGATTGATGACCCTCACACATTCTGATGTACATTAGTGTTCCCTAATGTCCCACTACTTAGCATTAGGGGAGGCATCACCTACAACCCATGTCTAGCTTTGAGACAATTTGGGTATGCTCGGAGGGATGGCCCTCATGACATGTTGATCTCGGACCTAGTTTTTGACTTCGACAACGACGCTCAAGGACTTCGACAAAGGTTCATCAGAGCTTGGAGGATGCCTAACAAGGTGGATAGTAACACACTGGGGCACAAAAATTCTATCCCCCTTGAGCCTTACCTCAAGTGAGTACGAGCCCGCTCCCAGAATCTCATGATGCCATACCCTCACATTCTCCCCTTGATCAAAGAGCCTGTTACGGAAGGAGAGGTTCCATACACCATCCTACATCCTGACATGCCAACATCATGGGAAGAAATGCAAAAGAGTTGGATCCAACTCAAGGAAGAACGGAATACCTTTGAAGCCAGCTTCTATGCCAGTGAGAAGAAGGTTTTGGAGTTTACCCGCCGACTTCATGAGGAGGAGACTCTCAACACTTACATCGTACCAAAGAGGATGCGCAATGTCTTTTTACATTAAGAATTTTGTAATATTTCGCCCATGGGGCACTTATGTACTAACAAATTTCTTCTTAATATGACGTGTATTCTTTTTGTTTGCAACAAATTTGAATTTTTAAACCCTTGAATGCATTACATGAATAGCATACCATTCATTATATGCATAAACAGGTCTTCACGCCAGGTTTCCTTATCTTTCTGTTGTTTATTTCAGCAAGATGGATTTGAAGCAAACTGTAAAGGATCTACAGGCACAAAATTCACAGTTCCAGCAACTCCTCATGACCTTGGCAAATGGTCAAGAGGATCTCAAAGTTCTGTTGGAGAAGAATAAAGAGAAAAAGAAAAAGAGACCTGGAGTAGCCACTTTGGGAAGAAGATTTGAGCATCAGGCCAGAAGAGTTCTTGAGTTCCCCTCAACGTCTGAAGAAGGGGCCGATAAAGGGAAAGGGACTGCCGTACCTTCTGAATCCGAGGTTGAAGAGGAGGAAGAGGAAGAAGACGAAGACTACTCCGAACAACAGTATCCACCAGCGGACGATAAATATAAGAACCTTGAAGATAGACTGGCAGCTATGGAGTTGCAGAGGGCCACCCGTCAAGATCTCTCACCATGGAATCAATGCTATAGACGATGAAGATGAAGAGAGCCACTTTGAAGATTGGATCTTTCCGACCGTCGAAGGGGGTTTGAGCAACTGGGAAGCAAAGGATTTTATTCCCATCACCTTTATCAACCAGTAATTTTATCTTTGAACAATTTCCCATTTTTATGGTCTGTAATAACTAAAACAATTCTCACACTATTTTCACCTTATGCCTTGCCCGGGGCATGTAGGTCCATTTGTAAGGGTTTGATTTTCTTCATAATCATATGCCATGTTTTAATGAATCATTAGACGTTTTTCATCTATAAACTGTTATGTTCATTTTCTTTCCTTTTTCATTTTTGTTTGTTTAAGGATGGCTATCCCTTACACACACCCACACTCACAAATGCCGGTACCCATCCATTCCGGATTCCCTGGGTGACTATTCTGTTTTAGCCTTCGATAACTCTGAAGATTTGGTCAATCATGCTGAGTACGAAGTTGACGAAGATTGTGAAGTGCCGGGAGAGTTAGCCAGACTTCTACAACAAGAAGAGAGGGCCATTCTACCTCATGAAGAGCTGTTAGAAACCATTAACTTGGGGACAGAGGAAGACAGGAAGGAAGTAAAAGTGGGTGCCAACCTGGAACCAAGTGTCAAGGAGCGCTTAGTGCAGTTGTTAAACGAATATGTTGAAATCTTCGCCTGGTCTTATGAAGACATGCCAGGGTTATACACATATATTGTGGTTCACCGTCTCCCTACAAGAGACGATTGTCCATCGATCAAGCAAAAGGTTCGCCGAATGAGGCCTGACATGTCTGAGAAGATTAAAGCTGAGGTAATGAAACAATTCAACGCTGGCTTTCTGGCTGTTACTTCTTATCCACAATGGGTTGCTAACATTGTGCCCGTGCCGAAAAAGGACGGCAAAGTCAGAATGTGTGTAGACTATCGGGATTTGAACAGGGCTAGCCCTAAAGACGATTTTCCGCTACCACATATCGACATCTTGGTTGACAACACAGCTCAACACAAGGTTTTTTCCTTCATGGATGGATCCTAGGGCTACAACCAGATTAAAATGGCCCCCGAGGACATGGAGAAAACTACTTTCGTCACACAATGGGGTACCTTCTGCTACAAGGTGATGTCGTTCGGACTGAAGAACGCAGGGGCAACTTATCAACACGCCATGGTAGCTTTGTTTCATGATATGATACATCATGAGATCGAAGTTTACGTAGATGATATGATAGCTCGATCACAGACAGAAGAAGAACACCTTAGTCATTTACAAAAGATGTTTGCCAGGTTGAAGGAGTATAAGCTCAGGTTGAACCCGAGCAAGTGCACTTTTGGAGTTAGGTCTGGTAAACTTCTGGGATTTATTATCAGCAACAAAGGCATTGAGGTCGATCCAGCTAAAGTGAAGGCTATATAAGAAATGCCTTCCCCCCATACTGAAAAGGAGGTTAGGGGATTCTTGGGACGCCTAAACTATATCGCAAGGTTCATCTCTCACCTGACATCTACCCGTGAGCCAATTTTCAAACTGTTGAAGAAAGATCAGGTAGTTGAATGGAACAAAGATTGTCAAGTTGCTTTTGATAAAATCAAGGAGTATTTACTAGAACCTCCTATTTTGATGCCACCCGTCGAAGGAAGGTCGTTAATAATGTATCTGACTGTTCTAGATAACTCAATGTGGTGTGTGCTGGGCCAACATGACGAGTTTGGCCGAAAAGAGCATGCCATTTATTACCTTAGCAAAAAGTTTACCCACTGTGAGACTCACAACTCACTGCTCGAGAAAACTTGATGCGCTTTGGTATGGGTTGCTCGCCGGCTGAGGCAGTATATGTTGACTCATACCACTTTGCTGATTTCCAAAATGGATCTGATCAAGTATATCTTCGAGAAGCCTGCTTTATCTGGAAGAATCGCTAGATGGCAAATGATCCTGACAGAGTATGATATCAGTATACTACCCAAAAAGCTATAAAGGGGAGTGTACTAGCCGACCATCTAGCTAATCAAACCGTCAAAGATTACCAATCTATGAGATTCGACTTTCCTGACGAGGACATTATGACTTTGGACAACATCGAAGGTAACGGACCGTATGATGGACCGGAACAAGGATCCCGATGGACCCTGTACTTTGATGGTGCTTCAAATGCACTTGGAAACGGTATCGGTGCAGTACTTATTTCTCCGGAAGGTTTCCATACACCCTTCACTGTCCGGCTTTGTTTCAGCTGTACCAACAACATGGCTGAATATGAAGCTTGCATCTTTGGTCTCAAGGCTGCTATAGACTTGGGAATCAAATCTTTGGTTGTATTTGGGGACTCAGCTTTGGTTATTAGTCAAGTCAAAGGAGAGTGGGACACCAAACATCCTAATCTTATCCCATACAAAGAACATGTCCTGGCGTTGTTACCTCATTTCGAGCAGATTACTTTCGAGCATTTCCCGCGAGAAGAAAATCAGCTAGCAGATGATCTGGCTACAATGTCTTCTATGTTTAAACTCAACTGGGATAACGAGGCTCCCCAAATTACAATTGAGCAAATGGACGAACCCGCGCACTGTCATGAGATTAATACCGAAGAAGTAGTGGAACAACCCTGGTTTCATGAAATCAAAAGGTATCTCCAGACTAGAGAGTATCCTGAAGGAGCTTCCGTCAATGACAAAAAGTTCTTAAGAAAATTTGCTTCCAAGTTCTTCCTAAGCAATGGTATCCTTTATAAGCGCAACCATGATTGTGTTTTACTCTGTTGTGTGGACAAAGCTGAAGCAGAGTTGATCATGACAAAGATACACAACGACACATTCGACACCCACTTGAGTGGACATACGATGGCTAAGAAGATTCTAAGGGCAGGCTACTACTGGTCTACCATGGAAGCTGATTGTCATCAACATTCTTGTACCTGCCACAAGTGCCAAGTCTATGCCGACAAGGTACATATTCCTCCTGTTCCTCTCAACATTCTGACAGCTCCTTGGCCCTTTGCAATGTGCGCCATTGATATGATTGGAGAGATCAAGCCCACGGAATCCAATGGACATCGCTTCATCTTGGTGGCTATTGATTACTTCACCAAATGGGTCGAGGCAGCTTCCTTTGCCTCCATTACAAAGAATGTGGTTGCCCACTTTATCAAGCAGAACCTCATATGCCGGTATGGTGTCCCCGACAGGATCATCACAGACAATGGTACAAATTTGAACAATACTATGATCACCGCTCTATGCGAACAGTTCAAGATTTATCATCACAATTCATCTCCCTATCGGCCAAAGATGAACGGTGTTGTTGAAGCTGCGAACAAAAATATTAAGAAGATAATTCAGAAGATGACAGTTACCTACAAGGACTGGCATGAGATGTTACCGTTTGCTCTGCATGGATATTGTACCACGGCACATACTTCAACAGGGGCAACCCCATTTTCTTTGGTGTATGGCATGGAAGCTGTTCTACCCATGGAAGTTCAGATTCCTTCCTTAAGGATTATGAAGGACGCTGGTTTGAGTGAAGACAATTGGATTCAGACCCGGCTTGATCAACTTAATTTGATCAACGAGAAGCGACTTACTGTTGTTTGCCATGGTCAGACGTATCAAAAACGGATGATCAAGGCTTTCAACAAGAAAGTTAGGCGTCAGGTATATCAAGTCGGAGATCTTGTAATCAAGCGGATCATCTTACCGCAAAGTGATCCCAGGGGCAAGTGGACTCCTACTTACGAAGGACCATTTGTGATTAAAAGCATCTTTTCTGGTGGGGCAATGATTCTGACCACCATGGACGACGACGACTTGCCGCACCCTGCGAATGCAGACATAGTCAAAAGATACTACGCATAAAACAACCCGGCAAGTTGAAAACCCGAAAGGGCGACTTGGGCAAAAATGGGCATCCTGGTGAATGGAAAACCCGAAAGGGCGGTTCAGGCAAAAATTAGGGATAAAACCAAAAAAATCTGTACACCCGGCAAGTTGAAAACCCGAAAGGGCGGCTTGGGAAAAAAAGGGTTTCCCGGTGGATCGAAAACCCGAAAGGGCGGTCCAGGCAAAAGTTAGGGAATTAAAGCGTATGACTATGTCTCGTTGGATCACTTTAAGAACCATCTCTTCACCAACAAGCTCCTAGCTTCTGATCAATCTAGCCATCGGCGGACGAAGCAGCAAATGGACAAGATATTCAGAGTTGTGAAGGCTATAGCAGAATGGGAATCCCATGGAATTGTTACACATAGCCATCTTTCTTTTGTATAAAATTTTTTAATTTTTACGACAACATTCTCTTACTAGGATGTCTGTCTCCTTTGTACAAAGATACTCACAAAAGTTAATACAAACATACTTCAAAGTGCATAAATTCGCTTGCCTTTCTTTTCTTTTTACACTTATGTTTTATTTGAAAACGTCCAATATTTTGATTAAATAAGCATATGCATTTGAATATAATCAATGCTTACAAATAAAATAGAATTGAGAAAGGATAATTACTGGTAGATTGAAAGGGTAGGAAGACATCTTTAGGCTATTCCAGAAGAAATCCCCTACGATACATCATTCAGATCCTCAATAAGGCAAAATTTGGAGTATATTTCCCCAGTAAGGTTAAGCTTCAAGATCCACAGTGGAGCCAATACAATCTAAAACTTGATTCCCCAGCGAAGTCAAAATTCTAACTATCAATCCCCAATGGGAACCATTCAGCTTTCCCCAACTTCCCCAGTATATTGGCGTACAACCCAGGCTCCTAATTTCCCCGGCCGAGTAAACATTCTCCCCACAGGGTCATTTCCCAGCAGATTAAAGATTCTCAGTCTCATTTCTCCATCAGAAGCCTCCCAGGTTTTAATTCCCCAGTAGAGGTCGTCAGAGTTTTCCTTATTCCCCAGGGAAGTCATGAATAATTCTCATTCCCCGCAGAAGTTGGTAAAGCTCTTGTTAAAATCCCCACAAGTCACCAAGGATTTTCAATCCTTAGCAGTGGTCCTAGGATTTCTCATTCTCAACAATCAAAGATCTTTAATCCCGAAGCAGTCAGCAAGGATTTCTCATCTTTAACAATCAAAGGTTTTTAAATCCTCAGCATCGGTCAGGAATTTACTTCCTCCAGCAGCAGTCAAAGATTTCATTATCTCTAACAATCAAGGATTTATTTTCCTCAGCAAGACAGCTACTCGGCTTATATGCACATCCATTACATTCATATATCATAAACATTGATGAAACACAATTCATTGCATCATACATATCATGCAGCATAACTTTGTGTTTTAGCTAACATTTTACCCTTTTCAGGATAAGATTAAAAGACTATCGTTAACAATTATTCAAATACAGTATGGATACACCCCAAACACGTCAGTCATTCTATTACTCATTCAGAATTTCAAGTCAAAAATAGTACAGATACACCCCAGACACGGCGGTCATTCTACTACTCATTCAGACTTCAGCAATCAGATACAGACTAGATACGCTCCAGACACGGCAGCCATTCTATCTCTCATTCAGATTCTCAACTCAAAGTTCAGATATGCTCCAAACACGGATGCCATTCTGACCCTTACACTAGCAGCTTGATTCTTCCCAGTGCAGTCGCCGCGGAAGTCATCCTGTCACCTATTCAGATCCCAGTTACAGTTCCAGATACACTCCAGACACGGAAGTCATTCTGCTACTCATATAGATCTCAACTTCAGATACAGTCCAGATACGCACCAGACATGTTTGCCATTCTGTCACTCATTCAGAATTTATCCCCAGCACACAGTTGCTCTGTATACAGATGTTTCTCTGTTACCCATTCAGAATACAGATACACTCCAGACACGGCAGTCATTCTGATATTCATTCAGAGTTCAAATACAGTTACAACTCAGATACGCTCCAAACACGGACACCATTCCTTTGCTCATACAGACTCAGTCTCCAGATACAGTTCAAATGCATTCCAGGCACGGATACCATTTTGATACTCATTCTTCTGACCTACAACATTGCACTTTAACAAACATTCTTGGATGGCATATTTAAGCCCATCTCCAGCAAGATTCTACCAACCCCAAATGGCATCTTTAAGCTCATTCCCTCAACATTATTTTGACGAGTGCAAATTTACGGGCACTCTAGTGTCCAATCCTCTTTTACCTTCGAGTCGCGAAAGGCAAATTTGTCAATCTAACTCTTCAGGATCAAGAATATTGAACAGGGGCAACTGTTGTACCCCAAAATTTTCCCTCTCATTTCATCAACATTTTCTCAAATCACAAGACTCTTGGAATTCAAGAAGAAGCTAGGGTTTGCTCTGCTCAAGACACCTCCTTGCACTGTTGACCTAAATTAGGGTTTGAGTTTGCACAAGGATATTTTGACCTACAATACCCAAATTGGCTTTCATACTTCATGTTGGACTCACAATTTTGTCCTTACCAAGTTTCAGGCCTTGATTTAAAGTTTTGCCCAATCAATTGGACAGTTGACCTAGAAATCAGTTGTATTGGGGAAAAAGTCAACTATGGCCAATTGACAGTCAAACCTAATGAAATTTGACCTACATCAATATTATGAACTCATTTGAACCATTTTATCAAGTTTGGATCACAATTCCACAAGAAATTTGATCAGATCACCAAAAGGGCAAAATGGTCATTTTTAGGTTTTTGATTGCACAAAGGCAATTTTTGACTGTTTGACCTAGCCAATGGCAAATCAAGCTCACACATGGACTCAATGAAATTATCTTGACCCATTCAACAAGTTCAAAAGATCTCAAATGCATAGGATTGACATATGAATTTTTCAGTCAACTGATCAAAATTTGACTGTATACTGAAAAGTCAAACTTTGACTTTTTGATCAAAATCAGGTGCCAAGAGTTATTTTTCATCAAGACATGTCAAATTATGAAATTTGTTCATCAAGAAACCCAAAAATGCAAATTAGGGTTTAAAATGGGAAATTTTCAAAACTTAGAAATTTTCTAAGTTATGGAATTTTCTTATTTTTTCCTAACTTTGTCCCTTTTTTTCACCAATATGCAAATGGATTCAAAGAAAACTTGCAACATGAAAGTTGTAGTCCATCACAAAATCTACAACTTTTATTCACAAAGTTTGCTCAAAAGAAGCTTTTAGCTCAAGTTATGATTTTTGGAACAAGGGTACTTAAAACTTTTAACTTAGAGAAAATTTGCCCTAATCTAGGCAGGATTTTGACCCATCTTCTTGGCCACTTTTCACATAGTTCCACTTGGAGTTTCAAGTTTCATTTCAAAGATGGATTATAGTACATGTTCCAAGCTTTCCAAATTGTCCAAGAACTCCTCAAACACCCTTGTGGTTAGAGAGAATCGAATGCTTGAAGTTGGCAAAAACTCACTTTTGTACATGGCCAATACATGTTCATACAAACTTGCATTTTCAAATCAGCATGTTTGGTGCTAGCTTGCAGGCCTCAAAACCAGTTTGTACTCCATAATTTAATGCATAACCATTGAGTTAAGGTGTTATCTTGGTCATTTGGACATTGCATACAAGATTAATCCTTAAGTGGTAAAAGGTAAAATGCCATTTTTGTAAAGTTGCACTTTATGTCAAAACAAAATCCTTGAGGCATGGGGCCATATCTCTGAAGCAAGAATCAATCTTCCAATTCCAAGAACCAAGAGAAAAGTATGCATCATGATATAGGGCTTGTACAGGCCTGCATTGAGAAAAAACACACTCTTGCTTGAAAAAGAAGAAAAGTGGCAAAAGATAGACCATCTCTCATATCTGTTAAGACAAGCTTACACAAACATTGTAGACAAGTTTCATACCTCCCAACAATCCAGAAACACGACCCTTCTGCCTCCAAAACCCCCTTGTACACAAAATTCTTGTTTTGCTGCAAAACAGGGCAAGCTCTGCAAACTTGAAGCCATAACCAATTTCCATCGTGCGTTTTGTCCCAAGATACTTCAAACACCTTCCAATCAACTCACCTGAACTATCCCAGGCCTCCATTGCAAGCTGTAACACCATTAACACACTTTGCCATTTTTGTTTCAAAGCTCTGCAGGTTGAGTTCTACAACACGATTCAAGTGGTTTCAAAACAAGACAAGCATTGGAAAAGCTTCCTCGAACCTCAGGCAAGCTCAAAAGAAGTTCAAACACCATTGAAGATTGCTACATTGTCCAGCTCGAAGTCAACTGAAACAGGTATTTCATGGACTTCTATCTCTCTATTTAGGAATGGTTAGGCTTAAGTTTGTGAATAAAATGTGTTGTACTCATAGCCCTGAAGCCATACATATGCTTAGTTTTCATTTACATTAATCGTGCTAAGAGAATTTCAGTCTTGAACTTTCTGAAAAAACTAGGTTAGAAATTAGGGCCAGAGAAATTCTCTCTGGTCTTTGAGAGTTAGTCCAAGTTTTTTATATGGTTGGATTCGTTGTTTAATGCCCTACAATTTTCATGTTATGAGTTTTGTCAAAAAATCAAAGAATCAGGAGTTATAGTTTTGTACATAGCACGCGCGCAGGTTTGTTCAAAGGAAGAAGAATAAGTGGATTCTGGGTTGGGCCTGGTTTCTTTTTCTTTTGACGCCCTTTTATTCAGTTTACACCCCCCTGGCCCATTTACTTGAATATTTATCATTTTGACATTTTTATTTTTTATTCTGACTTTATTATTTTTTGTCCAAATATAAAAAATGCCAAAAAAATTATTTTCTATATTTTTCATATTTATTTGATATTTATATTTATTTTACTAAGTATAAATATGTAAATAAACTATTTTATTTTTATTAAAACTCAAAAATAATACAAAAAAATATACTTATCTTCATTTATTATTTTTATTTACATCTGAAAACATTTTCTTGAAAATACTCATTTTTTGTAAATAATTAATTTCTATTTTTAAATATTTAATATATTTAATGTATATATATATATACTTATATATTTTATTTTATTAAACAATTAGGTCAAAAATTACAAAAATACTACATTTTCATTTTATTAATATTTTATACTAAAAACATTTTTTTACAATATACTTTTATTTTTGTATAAATTAATATGTTATTGTATATAATTAATAAATAATACTGTTTACTTAAGAATTAGGGTTTTGCCCTAAATAACAAAAATAATTAAAATTTACTTTTTTTATTTATTTACATTTCACATTGAAAAATACTTTTTACATACATGAAATTCTTTTTTGCATAATACATTTTATTTGATATTTATTTAATTGTATTTATTTAAATATTAAATATTGCCTTGTACATTCAATATGGTTGTAATAACTTAGAATTTAATTTCTTGTCAAATACTCCCAATTCAAATTTGTACCCCCCTCCCTATATCATGTTGTAATAGTGAGCATTTAAATTCTCACACATTTAAAAACTTCCAATTATGCCATGCTTAGACTTAGGGTTTGTATGCAAAATGAAATCAACAACTAGCTTGACCTAATCCAAGATAAATATACATGAAAAACAAACACAATGCACACTTGCACCCCTAGGGTTTCAATCCACTTGTTGCCTTCAAAAATGGGCCATGGTATGCATGTTAAGTACTTTGGCAAAACAAAAACAAACAAAAGATCATAGTCCCTCGATGACGCTATCTGAGTTGCCTAAACAAAAATGATCAAGTCCCTCAAGAAAATTGCCAAAAATACTTGACCCCATTGCTATCATGGTCTATACGATGACCTGCACATGTCCCGTTTAACATCCTAACACAAGGTTGTTTACCAAATACAATGGTGAAGCAACACTATTAAAAGGGTTAAAAACATAAGAAAGATCTTTGAGTAAATTAGGGTAGACAAACTCTTAGTTACTTGATCAAGCTTGCAAAAACATCCTTGCTATTTTTCAAAATACACCTCACAATACAATTTCAAAACCCTACTTTCAAACATTGAAAACTTTTCCAAAGACAAGAAAACACCTTTGTATACATTCAAACAAGAATCATTACAAAGGTTGCCACCATGATGGCCTCTTTTCAAAACATCTTTCAAAATCACACACAAGAGCACCATTTCAAAAAATTAAAAAGCAAAAGCAAGTGATCTAAGTAAGTAACTAAGAGCCCATGGATAACCATGGATCGAAAGGGTGCTAATACCTTCCCTTTCTATAATCTACTCCCCGAACCCAAGAAAACATCTCAAAGGTCTTTCCTGTGCTTTTTGACCTTTCCTTAGGGTAAAATAAAAAGTCGGTGGTGACTCTTGCTAAACTGAAACATTTTGCGAACACAAACGCGAAATCCCAAGTCAGTTCTCCCACCGTATCACAGTACCATTATCAGTGATGATCCTCTCAGGGATACCATACCGGAAGATGAGGTTGTGCTTAATGAATTGGGCCATGGCGTTCTTGGTAACTGAGGCAAATGAGGCTGCTTCAACCCACATGGTAAAGTAGTCCATGGCGACAAGAATAAAATGGTGTCCATTAGAGGCAATAAGTTTGATTTCTCCGATCATGTTAATGCCCAACATTGCAAATGGCTAAGGAGCAGTCATAATGTTCAAAGGAACTGGAGGCACGTGGACCTTATCAGCCTAAGTTTGGAACTTATGGCAAGTCCTTGAGTGGTGGTGACAATCAGTTTCCATAGTCGACCAAAAGTAACCAACTCTCAGAATCTTCTTGGCCATAGTATGTCCACTAGAATGAGTACCAAAGATGCCTTCGTGAATTTCCTCCATAATCTTCTCTGCTTCCTTCTTGTCCATACAACGGAGAAGAATTGAATCATGGTTGCGCTTATATAAGATCACATTGCTCAGGAAGTACTTGGATGAGAACCTCCACAGGAGTTTCTTGTCGTTGACTGACGCCCCTTTAGGATACTCTTGAGCTTCGAGATATCTTTTCACCTCATAAAACCAAGGCTTCTCCTCTACACCATTAGTGTCAATATTATAGCAGTGCACTGGTTCGTCAAATCTTTCGACAGTAATTCGGGGAGCTTCGTTGTCCCGTCTGACCTTGAACATAGAAGACATGGTAGCCAAAGCATCTTCCAAATGATTCTCTTCCCTCAGAATATGCTCAAAGATAACCTCTTCGAAGTATGGGATCAAGGTTAGCACAAGCTCTTTGTAAGGGATAAGATTTGGATGTTTTGTATCCCACTCTCCTTTAACTTGACTGATGACCAAAGTTGAGTCTCCATATAAACTTAAGAATTTGATCCTTAGGTCAATAGCAGCTTTAAGGCCCAAGATTCACGCTTCATATTTGGCCATATTATTGGTACAGTCAAAGCAAAGTCTAGCAGTAAAAGGCGTATGGTAACCTTCGATGGAAATGATCACAACACTAATTTCGTTACCCAGTACATTGGAAGCTCCATCAAAAACCATAGTCCATTGGGATCCTTGTTCAGATCCTTCATACAGTCCAGGTTCTTCAACATTTATTACTAACATGATATTCTCGTCCGGGAATTCAAAGTTCATAGATTGGTAGTCATCTACAGCTTTATGCGCCAAATGATCTGCCAGCATATTTCCTTTGATTACTTTTTCTATAGTGTATTGGATATCGTATTCAGTTAAAACCATTTGCCATCGAGCCATCCTTCTGGAGAGAGTTGGCTTCTTGAAGATGTACTTGATGTGATCCATCTTAGAGATCAATAGAGTGGTATGAGTCAACATATACTGTCTTAGTCGGAGAGCAGCCCATGCCAAAGTGCAACAAGTTTTCTCGAGCAGTGAATATCTTGTTTCAGAGTCGTTAAACTTTTTTCTAAGATAGTATATTGCATTCTCTTTTCGAACAGACTCATCATGCTGCCTTAACAAACACCCCATTAAATTCTTTAACACGGTTAAGTACATGATCAGAGGTCTTCCTTCAACTGGTGGCATCATAATTGGAGGTTCTTGTAGGTACTCTTTGATCTTGTCAAAAGCTATTTGGAAGTCGTCGTTCCATATGACTACTTGATCTTTCTTCAACAGCTTGAAGAATGGCTCACAAGTAGCAGTCAAGTGAAAGATGAATCGGGAAATTTAGTTTATTCGTCCTAGAAAACCTCTGACCTCCTTCTCAGCATGAGGAGCTGGTGTTTCTTGGATAGCTTTGACTTTGGTAGGATCGACTTCAATTCCTTTGCCACTGACAACAAAGCCTAGGAGCTTTCCAGACCTTACCCCGAATATGCATTTGTTTGGATTCAACCTTAACTTGTATTTATTTAACCGCTCAAACATCTTGTGCATATGAACAAGGTGATCTTCCTGAGTTTGGAATCTTGCTATCATGTCATCCACGTAGACTTCTATCTCATGATGGATCATGTCATGAAATAAAACCACCATAGCCCATTGATAAGTTACGCATTCGTTCTTCAGCCCATATGGCATGACCTTATAATAGAAGGTCTCCCATTGTGTGACAAAATTAGTTTTTCCATGTCCTCAATCACCATTTTTATTTGGTTGTACTCAGAGAATCCATATATGAAGGAAAACACCTTATATTGAGTAGTGTTCTCAACTAAGACATCAATATGCAGTAGTTGGAAGTCATCTTTGGGGCTTGCCCTATTTAAATCACTGTAGTCTACACACATACGGACCTTACTGTCTCTCTTAGGCACTGGAACAACATTTGCAAACCATTGGGGATACGACGTTACTGCCAAGAAACCTACATTGAATTGTTTCATTACCTCAGCCTTGATATTTTTAGACATGTCAGGACGCATGCGACGAACCTTTTATTTGATCAGAGAGCAACCCTCTTTCATTGGTAGACGATGAACCACGATATCAGTATCGATCCCCAACATGTCTTCATAAGACCAAGCGAATACATCAACATAGTCATGCAACATTTAAACCAATCTGCTCTTGACACTGTCTTCCAAGTTAGCGCCGATCTTGACTTCTTTCTTATCTGCCTCAGTACCCAAGTTTATCACTTCTATTGGCTCTTCATGCGGTTGGATAGCCTTTTCCTCTTGTATCATGAGTCTGGCGAGTTCTCTAGGTATCTCACAATCTTCTTTACATTTGTCTTTGGCTTGATAGATTGGATTCTCGAAGTCATAAACGGCAATAGTAGAATTATTATCAATGAGATCCGGAGTGGACGTGGATCTTCAAATGTGTGTGTGTGCTTGTAAGGTCACATGGCTATTTGAAAATACATTAAAGTAAAATAAAGACAAGGAGCGCAAAATTTGAATGCAAAATCATCCAATGTTTTCATTAAATGAGCATATGATATATGAAATGAAAAACCCTTAACAAATGGACCATTGTGCCTCGGGCAAGGCACATGGTTTAAAGTCATTGTTTTGAAGGAAATTATACAGACAAATTTCTTAAAGCAATAAAAATAGGAAATAACAATTACTTCTAGCTGAAGGAGATTGAGATGAAGTATTTGGCCTTCCAGTTGTTGAGTCCGCCGTCAGCAGTTGGGAATATCCAGTCGTCAAAGTCACCATCATTATCACTTTCTTCCAGAGCATTGACTTCATTGTTTCTAATTCGAAGAGGTGGTCCACCAGCACGAGCATGTCAGACCTCTTTCTGAGCCTTTGAAGTAAAACCCAATCCAAATTTTCCAGATTTGTAGGGGATGTCAAGAAGTTGTCCCCAGATAGTGAAACCTATATCTTCAACCACAACCCTAGCATCCTTCAAGGAATCCAACCTTGGTGTGTCCTTAGATACCTCAAGAATAGTAGCTTTAGCAACAACAATCGTTGGAGGGATTATCTCAAATGCTTGACAGGGGGTTTCAATGAATTCTCCATCCATTTCAACATATTTGAAAGAATTCAAATGACTGACCATATATTCTTCCTCTCCACAGATTGTGGCAACCTTCCCTCTCACTGGGTACTTCAACATTTGATGTAATATAAAGGTAACTACACCTGCCCCCATGAATCCATGGGCGTCCTAGCAAGAAATAATAGGTCGGGCGGACATCCATTACATAAAATATTGAATTGAAGACTTGAGATCCCACCTTGATCGGAAGATTAACCTCTCTATGGACCATTCTTTTCGAACCATAAAAGGCTCTCACCACAATATCGTTGGGTTACAGCATCATCCCTTCTTAGTCCAATATGTCCAAAGCACCTTTGGGTAAAACATTGAGGGAGGACCCAATATCTACTAATACATGCGCCAGAGTGGTGCCTTTGCATTCAATAGAAATATGGAGAGCCTTGTTATGATTCTTCCACGCCGGAGTTAAATCTGCATCAGAAAATCCTAAGCCATTGTCAGCATTTAGGCTTGCAACAAAATTCTCAAATTGATCAACAGTGGTTTCTTGAGGTACATGTGCATTTTTTAGGAACTTCAACAAAGCTTGAGCATGTGCTTCGGAGCATAATAACAAGGACAACATGGATATCTTTGAGGGTGTATACCCCAGTTGTTCCAATATTTTCTAGTTATTTTTTCCGGATGATCTTCAGAATTTCTACCATGTCTTGTCTAGATGGGTCTTCAATTGTCACTTATTTTGGCGGTGCCCCCGTCAGGGCAGGTTCGGTTACTTTCTCTTTGCCTCAGTTGTCAACAGTTAGTCTAGTAGCAGGAATACAAACAGGTGTTATAGTAGTTGTTGGAGGAGAGATCTTCGGAGAGAAGACCATTCCCATCCTAGTGACCTTACTAGTTCCAGCAATGTTTGTAATTTCAGGCTCTTCATTTTCAGTAATCCACGACTCTTGCTTGATAACATGATATAAACTTTTGTACCATACTTCCAGAGCACATCTTTGTTGGAGGAATAAGGGATTGGCCCTAATGTAGTAATGATTAGGGGAGCCACTCTTGGCTCAGTAGAAATCCTTATAAGGCCTTTAGAGGTGATCCTAATAGGAGTCTTGGAGATTATGATTATTGAAACATCTTGAGGTAAACATTTTACAGACATAGTTTTCTCGAACAGAATTTCATGGCTATCAATCAAGTGTTGGATACCTTTATTTAGCCACATACAACCATTGGTTTGTGAAGCATAATGGTAACAATTTTCAAGGCAGCCAGGAAATAAACCGTCTCTCAGCAGATTCTTCTTAACGGTCAATAACGGAATAGTTAAATCATCAACGGTGGAGACAAAGGAGGCATCGCCAATAGCATTGACACCTTTATCGTGACTGGGCATGGGAGCAGTAATGACATTAGGGGTTTGTGGAGGGTCAAAATAAATAACTTTGTTATCAATCAAATCTTGGATCTTGCTCTTTAAGGCCCAACAGTCATTGGTATCGTGCCTAGAGCTATTGGAATGATAGGCATATTTCACATTCGAGTTATATTTTGGAGATAAAGTATTCGGGTTTTGAGGAGGATTCCACAGTGTTACCAGATCTTCCTTCAACAAATGTTGTAAAGCTTGAGAAATTGGCATGTTGATTCTAGTGAATTTCCTTCTCGGGGCATCAGGCCTTTGTTGATTGTTTGATTGTTGTGGTCGTTGAACCGAGGTCGAGTTTGAAATCAGTCTCGCTCCTACCGACTGATAAGGATCATTCTTGATACAGCTTCTTTGTCCATAAACATCATTAGTCTCTCTCTCTTTCCAATGAATGGTTTCTTTTCAACATTATAGGTTGAGGCCATTGGGATCTTTCCACTTTTGATTCCACTTTCAACATATTCACCAGTTAAAATTAACTCGGTAAACCCTAACAAAGAACTTCCTATTAGAAAATTAAAGAATGGACCAGTCAAGGTACCCATGAACATGTCCACTAATTCTCGGTCATTCAACGGGGGTTGCACTCTTCTAGCCAGGTCCCTCCATTTTTGAGCATACTCCTTAAAGCCTTTATTTGAACCCATAGTCATATTTTGGAATTGCACGCGGGTTGGTGCAAGATCAGCGTTGTATTGGTATTATTTGTAGAAGGCATCATCTAGATCCTCCCAGTGTGGATATTAGTCCCCTCTAGTTGATAGAACCATTCCAACCGTGTTCTAGATAAGTTTTCTTGGAAGAAGTGCACCCATAACTTCCTATCAGTGGTGTGTGGTTGAATCTTACGGACATAGGACCTCAGATGCATTTTTGGACACGAGACTCCATCGTATTTGGCAAAGACAAGAATCTTAAATTTATGGGGAATGACCACCCCAGGGACCAGACCTAAATCTCCAAAGTCCAAACCAGACACTGTTTAGATCTCTACAGCCTTAAGTCGTTCTTCCATATGTTTGTATTTCTCGCCTGCCGGTGGATACTACTCTTCGGAATAGTCTTCATCCTCAATAATCTGATTATTTCCACCCCCAGTTCTAGTGCTTCTAACCTCCCCATCTTGATTGTCTTCTTCCTCAGAAGAAGCCTCTTCTATTTGATCCAGTCGGGCGGGTCCCTTGAACATTCTTACCATGTTGAGAATAACAACCCTCTTCTTGGTCTTCTTCTTGGTGGCAAGGAGTGTCATCATCTTCTGCTGACATTTAGCTAGGTTGAGGAGAGTCTCTTTCAACTGTGTGCGTTGAGTTTGCAGACCTTTCACGGTTTTCTCTATAGCCATCTTATACTGAAATAAATCGTAAAAAGATAAGGAAACCTATATCAGGAAACCTGCTTATGATATGATGCATGCTATGTGGATGCAATGTTTTCAAGGGCCTCAGGAATTTAAATTTGCTAGCCAAAAAGGCAACAAAAACAACAATTGCATTAATAAATTTAAGAGTTACAATTACCCCTTGGCCTTACAATGAGTAAAGCAAAAAGGTCTCAAAGAGACAATAAAATGAACTCCTAAAATAAAAAGCTCAAGTCTCCCATGGGCGCTTCCTCTTTGGTGCCATGTATGCGTTCATGCTTTGCTCCTCGTGAAGTTTCCTTGCAAGCTCTAACACTTTCTTCTCGCTTGCGTAGAGTCGAGCTTCAAAGGTGTCTCCTTCCTCTTTGAGTTGAATCCACGACTTCTGCAATTCCTCGAAGTCGGTAGGCATGTTAGGATGGAGAATGGTATAAGGAATGTCCCCCTCAGCAACATGTTCCACAACTATTGGTAGGATAGTTGGATATGACATCATGAGTCTTTGAGCACGAACTCGTACCCATTTAAGATAAGGCTCAAGAGGGATGGAATTCTTATGCCCCAAAGTGTTGTTATCAACCTTTTTTACCATGCCCCAAGCATGTATAAACCTTCAATGATAACCTTGGACATCATTCTCATAGTCGAATATAATACCCTGGATAAGCGCATCACGGGGACCATATCTTCGAGCATAGCCAAATTATCGTAGAGCCAGAGAAGGGTTATAAGTAATACCTCCTCTAATGCCCAATAGTGGAACATTAGGGAACTCCCCACAATGGTCAATAATAGTAATTTCCTCTTGAGAATGAGAGCACCAATGGATATCTGCATGAGAAAGCGGCATTATCCTTTGCGACCACCTCAAACCTAGCTCATTCTGTAATACTGATCAGGGAAGGTGCGAAATAAACCACCTAGACAAAAACAAAATGCAACACATAATAGCCCCTCTCTTCCTCATGGTGCGAGTGTGAAGATAATGTAGAATGTCTCCAAGCAAAGTAGGCACGGGATTACGAGTAAGGAAAATTTTGACATCATTCACATCTATGAGTTGGTCAGGGTTAGGAAAAAGCACCAACCCATAGATTAGAAGAGCCAAGATCTCTTAAAAAGATTGTAAATCCATAACATCTCAAAATAGTTGAGCCTTCTCCATCAGGAATTTAGCCAAAAAGCCTTTGACCCCCACTTCTTGTCTCCCAATTGGCTATAATGTCAAAACTCTTCAAATGTAAGGCCTTGGAAATAACTTCAGGTCTTGGAGTTTCCTATAAACCGGTGAATGGTATTTGATCATGGACTGGTACCCCCCAATCGTTGAGAGAATTCTCCCATTGTTGGCACTAGTTGATAGTCAAGAAAGTTGAAACAATGATGTTTAGGATCAAAGAACTGAAATAGCACCCTCATCATGTCTTCTTCAAAGCTTGAGGTAGCCAGATTGAGAATTCGACCATATCTTTTGGTGAACGGAGAATTTTCAGGAACCCTTGATGCTAACTCTTTGAGTTGAGGAGGCACCCTTACGAAGTTGATTCAGATGGTATTTCTACGAGTGGAAGTCATATCCTACAAAACAGAACAAAGATAAATCCCTAGGTCCTTGAAATGGTTAGTGAAAATGCTATGGCATGATGTCATGATGTCATGATGTTTATGAACAAATAATCATACACAAACAAAGCACACAAGGTCTTAGGTTTAGGCTTGCATGGGGTTTATAGGTAAGTACCCTCTTGAAGTTTAGTTGGTTCAACCTGTCCTAACAAAAGTAACCGAGTTCTAAGGAATCTCAATATCATTGATCTTTCTTCATTGGACATTGTTTTAGCTCAAACATCCAAACTGCGGAAAAAATATCCTAAAAGTCCGATCTCAATGAGTGTATTATCGAGTATCAATGAACTTTAGTCTTGCACCAAAGCTAGCTATCTCACTACTTTCTAATGGACAAGTTTTTCAACTAAGCTTCTACAGTCAGTTAGTGCTTCATGACACCATACAGCGGCCCCGTATTCTCCTTGACTGGACTCAAGGGACACCGGTACCAACAAATGTGTCACACTAACATAGCCATCACTTCAACCATGTCGGTATTACACTGCATAGTCCCCACGATCTATTTCTACTTACCTAATATGCCCCAAATCCGGGTATAGGATTTTTATAAGTAATAAACCCAAGCATAACCCACAAATGTAAAGAAAACAAAGCAAATAATTAAAGCAAATAAATGTGATCTATCTCTTAAGATAATCCCACTTTTAGTTTTATATCCCCAACAGAGTCGCCAGTTCTGTAATACGGTGGGAGAACTAACTTGATGTTTTGCGTTTTATCGTAAATGTTGCGGATAGCAAGAGTCGCCACCGATTTTTCTTTTATCCAATAAAGGAAAGGGTGAAAAAGAACAGGAAAAAAATTTTGAGATATTTTCTTGAGTTCGGGGGGTAGGTTATGAAAAGGGAAGGTGTTAACACCCTTTTCATTCATAGTTATCTACGGGCTCTTAATTTCTAGCTCACTTTTAAATGCTTTGTGTTTTGTGTAAGTTGAAAGGTGTTTTGAAGATGTTTTGAAGATGTTTTGAAATTGGTAATTTTGAAATGATTCTCATGTCATTGAGAATGTATACAAAATGTTTGTTTTTGGAAATATTTTGAAAATGCCTTAGTGTGGAAAACTTTGTAATGATTCTCGTATCATTGAGAACACATACAAAGTGTTCGTTTTGAAAATATTTGTTTGGAAAGAGAATGTTTGAAAAGATGTTTGTTTTTGAAAGTGTGAGGTGTGAAAATGGTTTTAGTTTGTGAGCAAGCAATTATGAGCAATCTACCTACTCAAAAACTCTTTATTCTTTTCCTCCTCCTTTAGATAGTGTTGTTTTACCATTGGTTGGTAAAGAGCCATATCATTGGATGTGAGGGACAGGCGTGGGTCATCGTATAGTCACAGAAGACATCTTGTAATATATTTTAGCAATTGTTGTAAGAGACTAAGATCATTTACCGAAGGAAACATTTGAAGGGTCATCAAGGGACTATGATCTTTTAATCGAGGGTCTATTGCTAAAATATTTCACATTCGAGGGACATGATTGTTTATATCCGAGGCAACAAGTGTGGGTTACTCTAGAGGTTCATCTGTGCAAATTGTTTGATTTCAAGTATTTATCTTTGAATTAGGGTTTTGCTAAGCTTGGTTTTATGTCTTGTCATGCAAACCCTAATTACTAGCAATAATAAGAAAAGCAATAAATTGCGGAATTTAAATGTCCTACGCTATTATAACGCTTTGGGAATGGGAGTACAAGTTTGTGAAATAGGGGGAGGAAAATAATAAATCCCTAATTACTATTATAAATCATTGAATATGAATTACAACAATAATTATGCACAAAATATAGAGAAACTAAGAAATTATTTTTTAGGTTTTTTGATGGAGAAAAAGGTTTTTATAGTTAACCTAATTAAATCAATTAATTTAATTACAAGAGGAATTAACTAATCAAAACCTAAAAACCTAAATTAATTGAAATAGAAAATAAAACCTACGTCTAAATTTAAATTGTTTAGAAAATAATTTTGTTAATAATAATTAGAAAAGTATTCTACCATGTAAAAGAAATAATAAAATTTAATTTAACAAAATAAAATAAAATGCCTAAATTAAAATATTTTTAATTTAATTAAGAAAATATATTTTTGGTGGTTTTTGGTTTAGGTAAAATAAATATATAAATGAAAATAAATGAAATATAAAAGAAATGAAAATAATTGGGTTGGGGTTTAAAAAATTAAAATGGGGGTCAAATGTAGCAAAAAAGAGTTAGGCTCAAGATGTTTTTGTTTGAAATCAGAAAAACGATAAAATAAAAAGAAATGATGTGGGATTGCGTTGCCTTTAGTAAAAGGGTGGTGAGACTCAGCAAAAAAAACAGAATGAGGCCTAAATTCTGAGCCCAACGCCTGTTTTGATCTTATATTACTGGCTTATTGTGATGTATCATGGACCTAATCATGTGGTGCGTTGGATCTAGTTACCCAATGATCAGATGGTGTAGAGGAGAGGTGCATAGTGTGCACACATGCTTAGTTTGTATTGAATCTATAATGAAAATATTAGAAAAAACCAAAAGGGTACCACTAGGGCTCGAACTCAGGTCCCTATAGATTAATGCCTTACGCAAGCTTCTTCTGCCAGTGGGGTGATTGTTTCATCCGGTATTAGAACAACAATTAACAAATATATTACAAAATCGTTTCTAAATGTAATTTTATCCCTAACCTTGTGCCAGCTTCCATTGACAAGATTTTTGAATTTCTGAACTCACCCATTTCTCAACCATTTGCAAAAGTATGAACATTAAACTTGCTCCATTTTTCAATATGAATTCAAACATATAAATTTTATGAGCTATAAATCAAAGATGAATGATAATTTTACTGGTACCAAATAAAAACCTATTTTTTCCAGAAAGTTCATCTTGAAAATTCGCATCACTCAGGCAACATAAATGAAATCTAAGGGCATGGTTAGCTTCAGGGCTATGGTGTCACATTTTTTATTCAGAAAGTAACCATTAATGATGCTTGTAGAGAGAGTTCAAAGTTGAGAAAACTTACCTTAAAATTGGAAATCGTGTATGGAGTTTGAGCACTTCTGGAGGCGTGGTGATGATCTGAATAACTTCATTAGACTCCAAGGAAGCTAATGCAGCTCTTACTTTGTGCTGAAAGTGGCTGAATCGTGTTGGAGAAGTTAATATGCAAAGCTCTATTTTTGAGTTTGGGAGATGATGAAGATGGTGTTACAGTTGTGAAACAGGGATGGGGATGAGTTATATTTGATGTAAGGAAGCTTTGAGAACGATTTAGAGGGAAAACGCATGAGTGGATTGTGAGATTGAAGTTTTTGGCTAGAAATGACAAGTTATGGAGGTTTGGATGCAGTTATGAGTTTTAGGGAGTTTCAGGGTGTTTTAAGGTTTGTGAATTCGTGTCTGGCTTGAAAAATAGTGCCTCTATTTATAGGGAAAGGTTTGAGGGCTTGGAATGATCAGAATCACAAGATCACATGTTATGGTTTTTAGACTTGTTTTTTAAGCAAGCTTGAAATACATTATTCCAATGCATAGTATAATCAATCTAGAGTAGTTATAGGCTTTGAACACGTATATCTGATCTTGCATGTTGAGTGTGTTCAGAACAAACAAGTTAGAGGCTCAAGATAAGTTGACTTTGTGATTAAAGCAACTTTACAAGAATGGCAATGTTACTTTGTGCCAAAAATGGATGAATCTCTTGGACATGGCTCAAATACTTAGATCATAGCGCCAACAGTTGTGTAAAAAATTAATTATGGAGTGATTTGCAAGTTAGAAGCCTGCAAATTAATATTTATGCAGCATGGCTTGAGATTTGATCAAATGTTCATCATCAAAATGACCTAAAATTCAAGAGTGGATGTCCAACTTCTTCTCTTCGATTCTCCTAGCTCAAGCATGATATCTTCAAGTTCTAAGATATTTTGGAAAGCTTGAAATATTGTCTACAACTTTCATGTTGACTATTTTGGCTAAATCAAATTGGAGCTAGGTGAAAAATTGCCAAGAAGTTGGGGAAAAAATCTGCCTAACTTACCAAATTTTTCACTAAGTGTTTTATGAAAAATAAAATGACTTCATGCGCTTATATCTTCAAAATAAGCATTTTTTAGACATCAACCCTCTAATAAAAAGTTGTAGAGTTCATCAAGATCTACAACTTTCATGTTGAAATTTTTCTTTTAATCATCTTGTATCATGGTAAAAAATTGTCATGAAGTATTGAAATTATCAAGGTTAAAAATACTTAGAAATTTTCTAAGTATTGAAAATTTTGACTTTTTGTGGATTTTCTTGACTTTCTTGATTCTTGACGATCAAGTTTGATATTTTTTAGTATCTTGATGAATCTTGATCTTTGTAATTCAATGTTGATCAAAAAGTCAAAGTTTGACTTTTTGTGTATTAGTTGATCCAAAATTCAACTATCAATCCATTAATCTTGGGAAATGATTTTAGCCATGAAGTTAGGTCAACATGTTGTGTTTGAATCCTTGAAATCATGCTTCAAGCCATTGGGTCATCTACTAGGTCAAAAGTCAATGATCAGTTCATCTCAGTCAAAACCCTAATTTTGACAAATTTTCCATTTTGATGATTTGAGTACTTTTCTTGAGGCATTGTGATCAACCCTTGGTAAATTGATAAATATCACTTCAAAATGTTAATGTGGGCCAAAAATCATGAAGTTTGACTGTATTTGACCATAGTTGACTTTTTATCCAATACAATTAATTTTCAGTCATCTGAGCAATTGACTGAGCAAATTTGTAGTGTAAGACTTGAAACTTGGTATGAGCAATCTTGGAGACCTATAATGAACCATGAAAGTCGTTTGAGACATAAAAAGTTCAATTTTCCTTGAGAAAACCAAAACCCTAACTTGGAGACTCAGTGTTTAGGAGGTGAGCTTATATGATTCAACCCTTGAGAACCCTTGAGCATTTGAAATCTTGTGAGAAATGTCTTGTGAATAGAGAGGACAAATTTTGGGGTACAACACACACCAAGGAATTGGATGTAGTGGTTATGGTAATTCGCAGTGAGATAAGAATATTATTGAAACTCAATAGGTACACAGTTCATCAGCAAGTAAAAATATGGGGATTCGATAATAAAGTCCTAATCGTTTTTCGCAATCTTGAATATCATCTTTTAATTTCTCGTTTTAGAATCATTTTTCTAATGAAACCCCTAGTTTAATTTACTTAATTTCGCGCATAATTTTCTTGTTAAATTACAATCCTCATAGAAACGATATTTTTATTATTACTTTAACATTATCGATACACTTTTCGAGAAGTCACCGCTCATAGAGTCAAAGAAGGAACTAAGGTGGTTGATATAAAATATGGTCATCAAGGTATGACCCATGTGTGATACAGTGGGAGAACTGACTTGAGGTTTCGCGTTTGTTTTCGCAAATGTTTCGGTTTAGCAAGAGTCGCCACCGACTTTTTATTTTAGCCTAAGGAAAGGTCAAAAAGCACAGGAAAGACCTTTGAGATGTTTTCTTGGGTTCAGGGAGTAGATTATAGAAAGGGAAGGTATTAACACCCCTTCTATCCATGGTTATACATGGGCTCTTAGTTACTTGCTTTAGATCACTTGCTTTGCTTTTCAATTGTTTGAAATGGTGCTTTTCAATTGTTTGAAATGGTGCTTTGTGTGTGGTTTTGAAAGATGTTTTGAAAAGAGGCCATCGTTGTGGCAACCTTTGTAATGATTCGTGTTTGAATGTATACAAAGGTGTTTTTGTCTTTTGAAAAGTTTTCAATGTTTGAAAGTAGGGTTTTGAAATTGTGTTGTGAAGTGTGTTTTGAAAAATAGCAAGGATGTTTTTGCAAGCTTGATCAAGTAACTATGAGCTATCTACCCTATTTTACTCAAAGATTTTTCTTATGTTTTTAACCCTTTTAACAGTGTTGTTTCACCATTGTATTTGGTGAATAACCTTGTGTTAGGATGTTAACGGGACAGGCGCGGGTCATCGTATAGGCCATGATAGCAATAGTGTCAAGTATTTTTGGCAATTTTTCTTAACGGACTTGATCATTTTGTTTAGGCAACTCAGATAGCGTCATCGAGGGACTATGATCTTTTGTATTGTTTTTGTTTTGCCAAAGTACTTGACGTGCAACCATGGCCCATTTTTGAAGGGAACAAGTGGATTGTAACCCTAGGGGTGCAAGTGTGCATTGTGTTTGTTTTTCAAGCATTGTTATCTTTGGATTAGGTCAAGCTATTTGTTGATTTTATTTTGCATACAAACCCTAAGTATAATCATGGCATAATTGAAAGCATTTAAAAGTGCGAGAATTTAAATCTTACACTATTACAACATGATATAGGGAGGGGGTACAAATTTGAATCGGGGATTATTTGCAAGAAATTAACCCTAAATTACTATTACAACCAAATTGAATGTACAAGATACAATATTTAAATGTACAATAATTAAATACAATAAATAAATGTTAGATGAAATATGTTATGCAAAAAGATTTTTATGTATGTAAAAAGTATTTTTAAATGTGAAGTGTAAATAAAAAGTTAATTTTAATTATTTTAATATTTAGGGCAAAAACCCTAATTCCATAAATAAATAGTATTATTTATTATTTATATACAATAATATATTAATTTGTACAAAAATATAAGTACATTAAAAAAAGTATTTTTTAATATAAAAAATATTAATGAAAATAAAATGTATTATTTTTGTATTTTTTGTCCTAATTTTTTAATAAAAATATGTATGTATATATTAAATATATTAAATATATAAAAAATAAATTATTTTATTTTAAAAAAAGTGTGTATATTCAAGAAAATGTTTTCAAATGTAAATAATAATAAATGAAAATAAGCATATTCTTACATATTTTTTAGGTTTTAATAAAAAGAATATAAACATTTAAACATTTTTATACTAGTAATAAATAAAATAAATTCCAAATAAATACAAAAAATTTATGAAAATAATTTTTAAGTATTTTTTATGTTAGAAAGTAAAATATCAAAATCAAAAATGGAATAAAAATGCAAAAATAACAAATGTACAAATAAATGGGCCAGGGGGGTGTAAACTGAAAAATGGGGTATCAAAAGCAAAGGAAACCAGGCCCAGCCCAGAATCCACTTCTTCTTCTTCCTTTGAACAGACCTGCGCGCGCTTTGTACAGAAAATGCTATCTCCTGATTCCTTGATTTTTTGACAAAACTCATAACATGAAACTTGTAGAGCATTAAACAACGAATCCAACCATGTAAAAAACTTAAGCTAACTCTCAAAGACCAGAGAGAATTTCTCTGGCCCTAAATTTTAACCTAGTTTTTTCAGAAAGTTTATGGATGAAATTCTCCTAGCACGATTAATATAAATGAAAACTAAACACATGTATGGCTTCAGGGCTATGAATACAACATCTTTCATTCACAAACCTAAGTCTAACTATTCCTAAATAGAGAGATAGAAGTTCATGAAATACTTGTTTCAGTTGAGTTCGATTTGGACAATGTAGCAACCTTCAATGGTGTTTGAGCTTCTTTTGAGCTTGCCTGAGGTCCAAGGAAGCTTTCCCAATGCTTGGCTTGTTTTGAAACATCTTGAATCGTGCTATAAAACTCAACCTGCAAAGTTTTGAAACAAAAATGGCAATGTGTGTTAATGGTGTTACAGCAACTTGTGGATGATTTGGATAGCTCAGGTAGGTTGGTTGGAAGGTGTTTGAAGTATCTTTGGGCAAAACGCACGATGGAATATGGAGATGGAGATGGTTCTGCAAGGCTTGCTCTGTTTTGCATAAAAACAGGGATTTTGTGTACAAGGGGGTTTGAGAGGCAAAGGGGTCGTGTTTCTGACTTGTTGTGAGGTGTGAAACTTGTTTACAATGTTTGTGTAAGTTGGTTTCTTCAGCTGTGAGAGATGGCTTGTATTTTGCAAGTTTCTTCTACTTGAAGCAAGAGTGTGTATGTTCTCAATACAAACCTGTACAAGCCCTCTATTATACTGCACACTTTTCCCTTGGTTCTTGGAATTGGCAGATTGAATCTTGCTTCAGGGATATGGCCCCATGCCTCAAGGATCTTGTTTTGACATAAAGTGCAACTATACAAAATTGGCATTTTACCTTTTTCCAAATAGGGATTAGTCTTGTATGCAATGTCCAAATGAACAAGATAATACCTTAGCTCAATGGTTATGCATTAAATTATGGAGTATAAACTGGTTTTGAGGCCTGAAAGCTAGTACCAGGCTTGCTGATTTGAAAATGCAAGTTTGTATGAACATGTATTGGTCATGGACAATAGTGAGTTTTTGCCAACTTCAAGCACTCGATTCTCTCTAACCACAAGGGTGTTTGAGGAGTTCTTGGACAATTTGGAAAGCTTGGAACATGTACTATAATCCATATTTGAAATGCATCTTGAAACTACAAGTGGAACTATGTGAAAAATGGCCAAGAAGATGGGTCAAAATCCTGCCTAAACTAGGACAAAATTTCTCTAAGTTAAAAGTTTTAGGTACCCTTGTTCCAAAAATCATAACTTGAGATACAAGATTCTTTTGAGAAAACTTTGTGATTAAAAGTTATATACTTTGTGATGGACTACAACTTTCATGTTGCAAGTTTTGTTTGAATCCATTTGCATCTTGGTGAAAAAATGGGACAAAGTTAGGAAAAAATAAGAAAATTTCATAACTTAGAAAATTTCTAAGTTATTAAATTTTTCCATTTTAAACCCTAATTTGCATTTTTGGGTTTCTTGATGAACAAGTTTCATAATTTGACATGTATTGATGAAAAATAACTCTTGGCACTTGATTTTGACCAAAAAGTTAAAGTTTGACTTTTCAATGTACAATCAAATTTTGATCAGTTGACTGAAAAATTCATCTGTCAATCCTATGCATTTGAGATCTTTTGAACTTCTTGAATAGGTTAAGACAATGTCATTGAGTCCTTGAGTCTATGGTTGAGCTTTATTTGCCATTGGTTAGGTCAAACAGTCAAAAATTGCCTTTGTGCAGTCAAAACCCTGAAAATGACCATTTTGCCCTTTTGGTGATCTGATCAAATTTCTTGTGGAACTGTGATCCAAACTTGATCAAATGACTTATATGAATTCATTATGTTGATGTGGGTCAAAATTCATGAGGTTTGACTGTCAATTGGCCACAGTTGACTTTTTCCCCAATACAGCTGATTTCTAGGTCAACTGTCCAATTGACTGGGCAAAAATTTGAATCAAAGCTTGAAACTTGGTATGGACAAACTTGTGGGTCCAACATGGAGTATGAAAGTCATTTTGGGCATTGTGGGTCAAAACATCCCTATGCAAACTCAAACCCTAATTTAGGTCAACAGTGCAAGGAGGTGTCTTGAGCAGAGCAAACCCTAGCTTGATCTTGAGTTCCAAGAGCCTTGTGATGAGAAATGTTGATGAATATGGGAGGGAAAGTTTTGGGGTACAACAGTTTCCCCTGTTCAATCTTCTTGAACCTGAAGAGTTAGATTGGCAAGTTTGCCTTTCGTGACTTGAAGGTAAAAGAGGATTGGACACTAGAGTGCCCGTAAATGTGCACTCGTCAAAAATATGGCTGAGGGAATGGGCTTAAAGATGCCATTTGGAGATGGTAGAATCTTGCTGGAGATGGGCTTAAAGATGCCATCCAAGAATGTTTGTTGATTTGCAATGTTGTAGGTCAGAAGAATGAGCGTCAAAATGGTATCTGTGTCTGGAATGCATTTGGACTGTATCTGGAGACTGAGCCTGCATGAGCAAAAGAATGGCGTCCGTGTCTGGTGCGTATCTGAGTTGTAACTGTATTTGAACTTTGAATGGATATCAGAATGACTGTCATGTCTGGAGTGTATCTGTATTGTATCTAGGTAACAGAGAAGCGTCTGCGTATGGAGCAACTGTATGCTGGGGATAAACTATGAATGAGTGACAGAATGGAAACCGTGTCTGGAGCGTATCTGGACTGTATCGGAAGCTGAGATCGGTATGAGTAGTAGAATGACCACCGTGTCTGGCATGTATCCGTACTGTAACTGGGATCTAAATAAGTGACAGAATGACTTCCATGGCGACTGGACTGGGGGAATCAGACTGCTGGTGTAAAGGCCAGAATGGCATGCGTGTTTGGAGAGTATCTGAGAATCTTCGATCTGCTGGGAGATAAATCTGTAGGGAGAACGTTTGCTCGGCCGGTGAAATCATGAGCCTTGGGTTGTATGTCAATCTACTGGGGAATCATCCTAGCTGTTGGGGAAATTAAGGGAATTTGATCAGTTGGAAATTTGACTTCGCTGGGGAAGGAGATTTAGATTATTCTGGCTCCACCCGGAATCGGGAGTTTGAACTCTGATGGGAACTTTGAAACTTAGCTCGGCTGGGGAATCCAGTTTGGAATGTACTGGCTCCGTCGGGGGATCTTGAAGCTTAACTCCGTTGGGGGCATGTACTCCGAGGTTTTATCTTTGTGGAAGATCTAAACAAAGTAATGCAGGGGGTTTCTTCTTGAATGGCATAAAGATATCTTCCTACACCTTCAACTTATCAGTAATTATCATTTCCCAATTTCGTTTTATTTTGTAAGCAGTGATTATATTTAAATGCATATGCCTATTTAACAAAACATTGGACGTTTTCAAATAAAACATAAGTGTAAAAAATAAAAAGAAATGCAAGCAATTTTATGCACTTTAAAGTATACTTGTATTAATTTTTGTAAGTATCTTTGTACAAGGGAGACAGACATCCTAGTAAGAGAATGTTGCCGTAATAATTGAGAAAAAATTTATACAAAAAGAAAGATGGCTATGTGTAACAATTCCATGGGGTTCCCATTCTGCTATAGCCTTCACAACTCTGAGTATCTGTCCATTCGTTGCTTTGTCCGTAGATGATTGGATTGATCAGAAGCTTGGAGCTTGTTGGTGAAGAGATTGTTCTTAAAGTGATCCGACGAGACATAGTCATACGCTTTAATTCCCTAACTTTTGCCTGGACCTCCCTTTCGGGTTTTCGATCCACCGGGAAACCCTTTTTTGCCCAAGTCGCCCTTTCGGGTTTTCAACATGCCGGGTGTATGGATTTTTTTGTTTTATCCCTAATTTTTGCCTGAACCGCCCTTTCGGTTTTTCGATTCACCGGGATGCCCATTTTTGTCCAAGTCGCCCTTTCGGGTTTTCGACTTATCAGGTCGTTTTATGTGTAGTATCTTTTGGCTATGTCTGCGTTCGCAGGGTGCGGCAAGTCATCATCGTCCATAGTGGTCAGAATCATTGCCCCACCAGAAAAGATGCTTTTGATTACAAATGGTCCTTCGTAAGTAGGAATCCACTTGCCCCTGGGATCACTTTGCGGTAAAATGATCCGCTTGATTACAAGATCTCCGACTTGATATACCTGACGCCTAACCTTTTTATTGAAAGCCTTGATCATCCGCTTTTGATACGTCTCACCATAACAAACAGCAGTAAGTCGCTTCTCATTGATCAAGTTAAGTTGATCCAGTCGGGTCTGAATCCAATTGTCTTCACTCAAACCGGCATCCTTCATAATCCTCAAGGAAGGAAACTGCACTTCCATGGGTAGAACAGCTTCCATGCCATATACCAAAGAAAATGGAGTTGCCCCTGTTAAGGTACGTTCCGTGGTACGATATCCATGCAGAGCAAACAGTAACATCTCATGCCAGTCCTTGTAGGTGACTGTCATCTTTTGAATGATCTTCTTAATATTTTTGTTCGCGACTTCAACAACACCGTTCATCTTCGGCCGGTAGGGAGATGAATTGTGATGATAAATCTTGAACTGTTCGCATAGAGCGGTGATCATAGTGTTGTTCAAATTTGTACCGTTGTCTGTGATGATCCTATCGGGGATACTGTACCAGCATATGAGGTTCTGCTTGATGAAGCGGGCAACCACATTCTTTGTAATTGAGGCATAGGAAGCTGCCTCGACCCATTTAGTGAAGTAATCAATAGCCACCAAGATGAAGCGATGTCCATTGGATGTCGTGGGCTTGATCTCTTCAATCATGTCAATGCCCCATATTACGAATGGCCAAGGAGATGTCAGAACGTTGAGAGGAACATGAGGAATATGTACCTTGTCGAAGTAGACTTGGCATTTGTGGCAGGTACGAGAATGTTGATGACAATCAGCTTCCATGGTAGACCAGTAGTAGCCTGCCCTTAGAATCTTTTTAGCCATTGTAAGCCCGCTCAAATGGGTGCCAAATGTGCCACTGTGTATGTCGGTCATGATCAACTTTGCTTCGACCTTGTCCACACAACGAAGCAGAACACAATCATGACTGCGCTTATAAAGGATGGCATTGCTTAGGAAGAACTTCGCAGAAAATCTCCTTAAAAACTTTTTGTCATTGACGGAAGCTCTTTCAGGGTATTCTCTGGTATGGAGATACCTTTTGATTTCATGAAACCAGGGTTGTTCCACTACTTCTTCGGTATTAATCTCATGACAGTACGCAAGTTCATCCCTTCGCTCGATGGTGATCTGGGGAGCCTCGTTATCCCAGTTGAGTTTAAACATGGAAGACATTGTAGCCAGAGCATTTTCTAGCTGATTTTCTTCTCGCGGGAAATGCTCGAAGGTAATCTGCTCGAAATGTGGCAACAACGTCAAGACATGTTCTTTGTATGGGATAAGATTAGGATGTTTGGTGTCCCACTCTCCTTTGACTTGACTGATAACCAAAGCCGAGTCCCCAAATACGACCAAATATTTGATTCCCAAGTCTATAGCAGCCTTGAGACCAAAGATGCAAGCTTCATATTCAGCCATGTTGTTGGTACAGCTGAAGCAAAGTCGGGCAGTGAAGGGTGTATGGCAGCCATCTGGAGAAATAAGTACCGCACCGATACCGTTGCCAAGTGCATTTGAAGCACCATCAAAGTACAGGGTCCATCGGGATCCTTGTTCAGGTCCGTCATACGATCTGTTACCTTCAATGTTGTCCAATGTCATGATGTCCTCGTCAGGGAAGTCGAATCTCATAGATTGATAATCTTCGACGGCTTGATGAGCTAGATGGTCAGCTAGTACACTCCTCTTTATAGCTTTTTAGGTAGTATACTGGATGTCATATTCAGTCAGGATCATTTGCCATCTAGCGATTCTTCTAGATAAAGCTGGCTTCTCGAAGATATACTTGATTGGATCCATCTTGGAAATCAGCAAAGTGGTATGAGTCAACATATACTGCCTTAGCCGGCGAGCATCCCATACCAAAGCGCAGCAAGTTTTCTCGAGCAGTGAGTAGCGAGTCTCACAATCGGTAAACTTTTTGCTAAGGTAATAAATGGCATGCTCTTTTCGGCCAGACTCATCATGTTGGCCCAGTACGCACCCCATTGAGTTATCCAAAATAGTCAGATACATGATCAACGGCCTTCCTTCGACGGGTGGCATCAGAATAGGAGGTTCCAGTAAGTACTCCTTGATCTTATCAAAAGCAACTTGACAATCATTGTTCCATTCAACCACCTGATCTTTCTTTAATAGTTTGAAGATCGGCTCACAGGTAGATGTCAGGTGAGAGATGAACCTTGCGATATAGTTTAGGCGTCCCAAGAATCCCCTAACCTCCTTTTCAGTACGGGGGGCAGGCATTTCTTGTATAGCCTTCACTTTAGCTGGATCGACCTCAATGCCTTTGTTGCTGATAATAAATCCCAGAAGTTTACCAGACCTAAATCCAAAAGTGCACTTGCTCGGGTTCAACCTGAGCTTATACTCCTTCAACCTGGCAAACATCTTTTGTAAATGACCAAGGTGTTCTTCTTCTGTCTGTGATCGAGCTATCATGTTGTCTACGTAAACTTGGATCTCATGATGTATCATATCATGAGACAAAGCTACCATGGCGCGTTGATAAGTTGCCCTTGTGTTCTTCAGTCTGAACGGCATCACCTTGTAGCAGAAGGTACACCATTGTGTGACGAAAGTAGTTTTCTCCGTGTCCTCGGGGGCCATTTTAATCTGGTTGTAGCCCGAGAATCCATCCATGAAGGAAAAAACCTTGTGCTGAGCTGTGTTGTCAACCAACATGTCGATATGTGGTAGCGGAAAATCGTCTTTAGGGCTAGCCCTGTTCAAATCCCGATAGTCTACACACATTCTGACTTTGTCGTCCTTTTTCGGCACGGGCACGATGTTAGCAACCCATTGTGGATAGGAAGTAACAGCCAGAAAGCCAACATTGAATTTCTTCATTACTTCAGCCTTGATTTTCTCAGACATGTCAGGCCTCACTCGGCGAACCTTTTGCTTGACCGATGGACAATCCTCTCTTGTAGGGAGACGGTGAACCACGATATTTGTGTCTATCCCTGGCATGTCTTCATAAGACCAGGCGAAGATTTCAACGTATTCGTTCAACAAATGTACTAAGCGCTCCTTGACACCTGGTTCCAGGTTGGCACCCACTTTTACTTCTTTCCTGTCCTCTTCTGTCCCCAAGTTGATGGTTTCTAGCAACTCCTCATGAGGCAGAATAGCCCGCTCTTCTTGTTGCAAAAGTCTGGCTAACTCTCTCGGCACTTCACAATCTTCGTCAACTTCGTACTCAGCGTGATTGACCAAATCCTCAGAGTTATCGAAGGCTGAAACAGAACAGTTTCCTATGGAATCCGGAATGGATGGGTACCTGCATTTGTGAGTGTGGGTGTGTGTAAGGGATAGCCATCCTTAAACAAAAATGCAAAAGGAAAGAAAATGAACACAGCAGTTTATAGATAAAAAACGTCCAATGATTAATTAAAACATGGCATATGATAATGAAGAAAATCAAACCCTTACAAATGGACCTACATGCCCCGGGCAAGGCATGAGGTGAAAATAGTGTACGAATTGTTTTAGTTATTACAGACCGAAAATAGGAAATTGTTCAAAGATAAAATTACTGGTTGATAAAGGTGATGGGAATAAAATCCTTGGCTTCCCAATTGCTTAGACCCCCTTCAACGGTCGGAAATATCCAATCTTCGAAGTCGTTCTCTTCATCTTCATCCTCAAGATCATTAATTCCGTGATGAGTGATCCTTATAGGTGGCCCTCCAGTCTTGGAACGACGCATAGCCTTCTGTCCTGCAGCTGTAAACCCTAGTCCAAATTTGTCCGTCTTATGGGGAAAATCAGGAAATTGCCCCCATGCTGTACTCTTCGCTTCTTTGATCACCGCCTCTGCGTCCTTGAGAGATGCCATCCTAGATACATGCTTGGGAACGATAGGCACCTCAACCATTGTCTTCGCAACTGCTACCTCGGGAGAAACTTCCTCAAAATGCTGGAAAGGCGTTTCGATGAACTCGCCATCCAGCTCCACATAACGGAAGGAGTTAAGGTGGCTTATCATGTACTCTTCCTCGCCGTGCACCGTTATAATCTTACCCTTAACAGGATATTTTAGCATCTGGTGCAAAGAGGAGGTAACTGCCCCGCATAATGGATCCACGGTCTTCCTAGCAAACATGAATATGACGGACGGATGTCCATCACGTAAAAGGTTGAGTTGAAGACTTTTGTGCCTACTTTGATAAGAATATCAACCTCTCCATGAACCATTCTTTTGGACCCATCAAAAGCCCTAACAACGATGTTACTAGGTTTGAGGTTCAATCCTTCGCAGTCCAAGCGGTCTAAGGCTTTCTTCGGCAGCACATTCAAGGAAGAACCAGTATCAACTAAGACATGGGCAAGGGTGGTTCCCCTGCATTCAATTGAGACATGTAATGCATCATTGTGTTTCCTTCCTTTGGGAGTTAAGTCAGCATCGGAAAAGCCAAGGCCATTATCAGCAGTAAGACTGGTCACACATTCCTGAAACTGATCAGCCGAAGTCTCTTGGGGAACATGTGCCGCCTTCAAGAATTTGATTAGGGCCTTAGCATGGGCCTCAGAACAGAGCAGAAGAGCCAACATTGAAATTTTAGAAGGGGTCTTCCCTAACTGTTCCACAATTTCGTAGTCATTTTTTCTGATTATTTTCAAGATTTCATCCATTTCTTTCTGAGTGGTTTCGGGGATAACCACAGCATGGGCCTTCGTCCTGACAGGCACTTCCAGTATCCCCTTACCCTTGTCGGTAGTATCAGCAGATGGTCTTACTTCAGGAGTATCCAATTCTTCAATCACTGGGCCTTGCACAGATGGTCCAACAGGTACAGAAGCTTTCAAGGGTCTGAAAACTGCTCGAGGGGGAGCAATCTCCGGAGAAAAGATCCGGCCACTGCGGGTTATCTTGCTTGTACCCGCAATGTTCCTTATATCAGGGCTTTCTTCTTCAGAAATCTCTTAGACTGTTTCGATTTGTTTGATACCATGGTAGAAGATTTCTCCCCCATAGTTCCATGGTATCATTTTACTGGATTGGTACGGGACAAGTCCCGGCATGGTGATCTTTAATGGTACACATTCAGAGTTGGGTGTAATCCTGACAGGCCTTTTGCAAGCCTTTGGAGGATTGTCGGAAATGGTTATGATTGCAATATTGTTAGTTGAAGTAGTAAAAGTAGCAGGAGTAACAGGATTGAAGGTATCAACAGGGGTTTTCTGGAATAGTATCTCTTGGGTATCCATCAGGCGCTGGACACCTCACTTCAACATTGGGCAATCACCTCGTATGTTCAAACAAAAATAGCAGTCTTTTCCACAACCAGGAAAGATCCCAGCTCTCATCATATTCTCTTTAATCACAAGTAACGGTGTCAACAAGTCAATAACATTAGTAACATGGAGGTCTTGCAAAACAGCATGAACATTATTACCGTGCTTGGGCATCGGAGCAGAAATCACATTGGGCTTCTCAGGAGTGTCAAATTCTACTTCCTTGGCGTCAATTAGGTCTTGGATTTTGTTCTTAAGCGCCCAACAATTATTGGTATCGTGCCCAGCACTGTCGGAATGGTAAGCACACTTGGCATTGGAGTGGTAGTATGGAGAGGAAGTGTTAGGGTTCTTTGGGGCTTCCTTCAAACTGGTCAGGTTCAGCTTTAACAAATGATGAAGTACCTGAGCGGGCATCATGTTGATGCGGGTGAACTGCCATTGTGGCCTTTCCACCCGTTGTTGATTAGGTCTTGACTGATTGTTACGAGGTTGATGATTTGACGAGTTTTGAATCATCACAGCCCCTACAGTCGGTCGGCGCTCAATTCTTCCCTGTCCCTTCTGAGAATACACAACAGATGCTTCCTTCTTGGCTAGGAAGGGTTTCTTAACAGCCGTGGATGCGGAAGCATCCTTTTGAATCTTTCCACTCTTAATACCGGCCTCAACCCTTTCGCCGGTCAAAATCAGTTTAGTGAATCCCGCGGAGGAACTCCCGATTAGATGATTGAAGAAAGGGCCAGACAGGGTCCCCAGAAACATGTCAACTAATTCTTTGTCTGATAACGGTGGTTGCACCCTTCCAGCCAGATCACGCCACTTCTGGGCGTACTCCTTAAACCCTTCATTGGAAGCCATCCCCATACTTTGTAACTGAGTACGAGTGGGCGACAAATCAGCATTGTATTGATACTGACGATAAAAAGCAGCTGCCAAGTCTTCCCAATTATGAACCTCTAATCTCTCGAGTTGATAAAACCATTCTAACTGCGTGCCAGACAAGCTGTCTTGGAAAAAGTGTACCCAGAGGTCTTTATCAGATGAGTGGGGTTGGATTTTTCTGACATACGACCTCAGGTGCATCTTTGGGCACGACATATCGTCATACTTGGAAAATTTTGGCACCTTGAACTTGGGAGGGATAACAATCCCAGCTACCAGCCCCAGTTCTTTAGAATCCAATTCGGGCACCCTCTGTAATTCCATAACTGCCAGTCTATCTTCAAGGTTCTTATATTTATCATCCGCTGGTGGATACTGTTGTTCGGAGTAGTCTTCGTCTTCTTCCTCTTCCTCCTTTTCAACCTCGGATTCGGAAGGCACAACAGTCCCTTTCCCTTTACCGGCCCCTTCGTCAGACGTTGAGGGGAACTCAAGAACCTTCCTAGCATTGCTCTCAAACCTTCTTCCAAAAGTGGCCACCCCGGGTCTCTTTTTCTTTTTCTCTTTATTCTTCTCCAACAAAACATTGAGGTCCTCTTAACCCTTTGCCAAGGTCATGAGGAGTTGCTGGAACTGTGAATTTTGTGCCTGCAGATCCTTTACCGTTTGCTCCAAATCCATCTTGCTGAAATAAACAGCAGAAAGATAAGGAAACCTGGCATGAAGACTTGTTTATGCATATGATGAATGGTATGTTATTCATGTAATGCATTCAAGGGTTCAAAAATTCAAATTTGTTGCAAACAAAAAGAACGCACGTCATATTAAGAAAAAACTTGTTAGTACATAAGTGCCCCATGGGTGAAATATTACAAAATTCTTAATGTAAAAAGACATTGTGCATCCTCTTTTGTGCGATGTAAGTGTTGAGAGTTTCCTCCTCGTGAATTCGGCGGGTAAGCTCTAAAACCTTCTTCTCACTGGCATAGAAGCTGGCTTCAAAAGCATCCCGTTCTTCCTTGAGTTGGATCCAACTCTTTTGCATTTCTTCCCATGATGTTGGCATGTCAGGATGTAGGATGGTGTATGGAACCTCTCCTTCCGTAACAGGCTCTTTGATCAAGGGGAGAATGTGAGGGTATGGCATCATAAGATTCTGGGGGCAGGTTCATACCCACTTGAGGTAAGGCTCAAGGGGGATGGAATTTTTGTGCCTCAGTGTCTTACTATCCACCTTGTTAGGCATCCTCCAAGCTCTGATGAACCTTTGTCGAAGTCCTTGCGCATCGTTGTCAAAGTTAAAAACTAGGTCCGGAATCAGCATGTCATGAGGGTCATCCCTCCGAGCATATCCAAATCGTCTCAAAGCTAGACAAGGGTTGTAGGTGATGCCTCCCCTAATTCCTATTAGTGAGACATTAGGGAATTCCCCACAACGACCAATGATGAAGACATTTTCTCTGGACCGAGAACACCAATGTACATCAGAATGTGTGAGGGTCATCAATTGTTGTGACCACCTTAAACCCTGCTCATTCTTCAAAACTGATTGTGGAAGGTGAGAAATAAACCACCTTGCTAGGAGAGGAGTACAGCACATGAGAACACCTCTTTTCCTCATTGTTCGTGTGTAAAATGAGTGTAGGATGTCCTCAAGCAATGTAGGTATAGGATTTTTGGATATGAAAATCTTGACAGCATTCACATCTATAAGTTGATCAGGGTTTGGTAACAAGACCAACCCATATACAAGGAGTGCCACAATCTCTTCATAGGCTCGTAGATCAAGAGAATTCCAGCAGTCTTGTGCCTTCTCAAACAGAAACTTTGCCAAGAAACCCTTGACACCACTTCTGGTTTCCCAATGTCCCTTGATGTCAGATGGTTGCAAGTGTAATACTTGAGAAACATCTTCAGGCTTTGGTTCTTTTTCCGTACTGTTGTAGGGTAGTTGATTAAGAATAGGAATTCTCAGGAGTTGATAAAATTCCTCCAAAGTGGGTACTAGTTGGTAATCAGGGAATGTAAAACAGTGGTGTAGGGGGTCAAAGAACTGGAAGAGAACTTTGATCATGTCTTCTTCAATGTTGGAGTTGACCAAGTTGAGAAGTCTACCATGTCTTTCACTGAAGAGAGAATTCTCTAGAATCCTGGAAGTAAGCTCCTTGAGTTGAGGAGGGATTCTCACAAGGTTGACTTGAATTGTTTTCCTGCGAAGAGATTCCATGACCTACAAAACAAGAACAAAGATGAAGATCCAAACCCTTGAAATGGTTAGTGGATGCATATGATGCTTTATGATGTTCATGATGTATGCACAAACACATGTACAAGCAAGTCACACAAAACCCTAGTTTCAGGCTTGCATGAAGTTTCATAGGTAAATACCCTCTTGAGTTTAGTTGGCTCAAACATGTCCTATAAATAGTAATCGGGTTCTAAGGAGTTCAAAATCACTGGATTGTTTTCTATGTTCATTGTTTTGGTTTAGCCACTTAACTAGCGACCAAAATATTCCAAGAAAACAACCCTCAATGAGTGTAGTATCGAGTATCTACCAACTTTGGACTGCACCAAAGCCGGTCATCTCACTACCCCTAATAACAAGGCCAAGATGGTCAAGTAAGGTTCTAAGAGTTCATTAGTGCTTTATGACATCACTCAGCGGCCCTGTATTCTCTTTGATTGACTCAAAGGCTACCGATACTCACAAATATGTCGCACTAATATAGCTATTGCTTCAACCATGTCGGTATACCCCGCACAGTTTCCACAACGTATTGCTATTTACCTATGAATGTTTCCCAAATCCGGGTAGAGGATTTCAAGCCCGAACAAGAGAACCAAATGTAAAGAAACCAAAGCAAAGAATATAATCATGCAAAGGGTGATCTAAGCCCTAAGGTTACTCCACTTTTAAAGTTTTCCCCAGCAGAGTCGCCAGTTCTGTGATACGGTGGGAGAACTGCATTGAGGTTTCGCGTTTGTTTTTGCAAATGTTTCAATTTAGCAAGAGTCGCCACCGACTTTTTATTTTATCCTAAGGAAAGGTCAAAAAGCACAGGAAAGACCTTTGAGATGTTTTCTTGGGTTCGGGGAGTAGATTATAGAAAGGGAAGGTATTAACACCCCTTCTATCCATGGTTATCCATGGGCTCTTAGTTACTTGCTTTAGATCACTTGCTTTGCTTTTCAATTGTTTGAAATGGTGCTTTTCAATTGTTTGAAATGGTGCTTTGTGTGTGGTTTTGAAAGATGTTTTGAAAAGAGGTCATCGTTGTGGCAACCTTTATAATGATTCGTGTTTGAATGTATACAAAGGTGTTTTTGTCTTTTGAAAAGTTTTCAATGTTTGAAAGTAGGGTTTTGAAATTATGTTGTGAAGTGTGTTTTGAAAAATAGCAAGGATGTTTTTGCAAGCTTGATCAAGTAACTAGGAGCTATCTACCCTATTTTACTCAAAGATTTTTCTTATGTTTTTAACCCTTTTAACAGTGTTGTTTCACCATTGTATTTGGTGAATAACCTTGTGTTAGGATGTTAACAGGACAGGCGCGGGTCATCGTATAGGCCATGATAGCAATAGTGTCAAGTATTTTTGGCAATTTTTCTTAAGGGACTTCATCATTTTTTTTAGGCAACTCAGATAGTGTCATCGAGGGACTATGATCTTTTGTTTTGTTTTTGTTTTGCCAAAGTACTTGACGTGCAACCATGGCCCATTTTTGAAGGGAACAAGTGGATTGTAACCCTAGGGGTGCAAGTGTGCATTGTGTTTGTTTTTCATGCATTGTTATCTTTGGATTAGGTCAAGTTATTTATTGATTTTATTTTGCATACAAACCCTAGGTCTAATCATGGCATAATTGAAAGCATTTAAAAGTGCGAGAATTTAAATCCTACACTATTACAATATGATATAGGGATGGGATACAAATTTGAATCGGGGATTATTTGCAAGAAATTAACCCTAAATTACTATTACAACCAAATTGAATGTACAAGATACAATATTTAAATGTACAATAATTAAATACAATAAATAAATGTTAGATGAAATATGTTATGCAAAAAGATTTTTATGTATGTAAAAAGTATTTTTTAAATGTGAAGTGTAAATAAAAAGTTAATTTTAATTATTTTAATATTTAGGGCAAAAACCCTAATTCCATAAATAAATAGTATTATTTATTATTTATATACAATAAATATTAATTTGTACAAAAATATAAGTACATTAAAAAAAGTATTTTGTAATATAAAAAATAATAATGAAAATAAAATGTATTATTTTTGTATTTTTTGTCCTAATTTTTTAATAAAAATATGTATGTATATATTAAATATATTAAATATATAAAAAATAAATTATTTTATTTTTAAAAAAGTGTGTATATTCAAGAAAATGTTTTCAAATGTAAATAATAATAATAAATGAAAATAAGCATATTCTTACATATTTTTTAGGTTTTAATAAAAAGAATATAAACATTTAAACATTTTTATACTAGTAATAAATAAAATAAATTCCAAATAAATACAAAAAAATTATGAAAATAATTTTTAAGTATTTTTTATGTTAGAAAATAAAATATCAAAATCAAAAATGGAATAAAAATGCAAAAATAACAAATGTACAAATAAATGGGCCAGGGGGGTGTAAACTGAAAAATGGGGTATCAAAAGCAAAGGAAACCAGGCCCAGCCCAGAATCCACTTCTTCTTCTTCCTTTGAACAGACCTGCGCGTGCTTTGTACAGAAAATGCTATCTCCTGATTCCTTGATTTTTTGACAAAACTCATAACATGAAACTTGTAGAGCATCAAACAACGAATCCAACCATGTAAAAAACTTAAGCTAACTCTCAAAGACCAGAGAGAATTTCTCTGGCCCTAAATTTTAACCTAGTTTTTTCAGAAAGTTTATGGATGAAATTCTCCTAGCACGATTAATATAAATGAAAACTAAACACATGTATGGCTTCAGGGCTATGAATACAACATCTTTCATTCACAAACCTAAGTCTAACTATTCCTAAATAGAGAGATAGAAGTTCATGAAATACTTGTTTCAGTTGAGTTCGAGTTGGACAATGTAGCAACCTTCAATGGTGTTTGAGCTTCTTTTGAGCTTGCCTGAGGTCCAAGGAAGCTTTCCCAATGCTTGGCTTGTTTTGAAACAGCTTGAATCGTGCTATAGAACTCAACCTGCAAAGTTTTGAAACAAAAATGGCAATGTGTGTTAATGGTGTTACAGCAACTTGTGGATGATTTGGATAGCTCAGGTAGGTTGGTTGGAAGGTGTTTGAAGTATCTTTGGGCAAAACGCACGATGGAATATGGAGATGGAGATGGTTCTGCAAGGCTTGCTCTGTTTTGCATAAAAACAGGGATTTTGTGTACAAGGGGGTTTGAGAGGCAAAGGGGTCGTGTTTCTGGCTTGTTGTGAGGTGTGAAACTTGTTTACAATGTTTGTGTAAGTTGGTTTCTTCAGCTGTGAGAGATGGCTTGTATTTTGCAAGTTTCTTCTACTTGAAGCAAGAGTGTGTATGTTCTCAATACAAACCTGTACAAGCCCTCTATTATGCTGCACACTTTTCCCTTGGTTCTTGGAATTGGCAGATTGAATCTTGCTTCAGGGATATGGCCTCATGCCTCAAGGATCTTGTTTTGACATAAAGTGCAACTATACAAAATTGGCATTTTACCTTTTTCCAAATAGGGATTAGTCTTGTATGCAATGTCCTAATGAACAAGATAATACCTTAGCTCAATGGTTATGCATTAAATTATGGAGTATAAACTGGTTTTGAGGCCTGAAAGCTAGTACCAAGCATGTTGATTTGAAAATGCAAGTTTGTATGAACATGTATTGGTCATGGACAAGAGTGAGTTTTTGCCAACTTCAAGCACTCGATTATCTCTAACCACAAGGGTGTTTGAGGAGTTCTTGGACAATTTGGAAAGCTTGGAACATGTACTATAATCCATCTTTGAAATGCAACTTGGAACTCCAAGTGGATTTATGTGAAAAATGGCCAAGAAGATGGGTCAAAATCCTGCCTAAACTAGGGCAAAATTTCTCTAAGTTAAAAGTTTTAGGTACTCTTGTTTCAAAAATCATAACTTGAGATACAAGCTTCTTTTGAGAAAACTTTGTGAATAAAAGTTATAGACTTTGTGATGGAATACAACTTTCATGTTGCAAGTTTTGTTTGAATCCATTTTCATCTTGGTGAAAAAATGGGACAAAGTTAGGAAAAAATAAGAAAATTTCATAACTTAGAAAATTTCTAGATTATGAAATTTTTCCATTTTAAACCCTAATTTGCATTTTTGGGTTTCTTGATGAACAAGTTTCATAATTTGACATGTCTTGATGAAAAATAACTCTTGGCACTTGATTTTGACCAAAAAGTTAAAGTTTGACTTTTCAGTGTACAGTCAAATTTTGATCAGTTGACTGAAAAATTCATCTGTCAATCCTATGCATTTGAGATCTTTTGAACTTGTTGAATAGGTCAAGACAATGTCATTGAGTCCTTGAGTCCATGGTTGAGCTTGATTTGCCATTGGTTAGGTCAAACAGTCAGAAATTGCCTTTGTACAGTCAAAACCCTGAAAATGACCATTTTGCCCTTTTGGTGATCTGATCAAATTTCTTGTGGAATTATGATCCAAACTTGATCAAATGACTTATATGAATTCATTATGTTTATGTGGGTCAAAATTCATGAGGTATGACTGTCAATTGGCCACAGTTGACTTTTTCCCCAATACAACTGATTTCTAGGTCAACTGTCCAATTGATTAGGCAAAAATTTGAATCAAAGCTTGAAACTTGGTATAGACAAACTTGTGGGTCCAACATGGAGTATGAAAGTACTTTTGGGCATTGTGGGTCAAAACATCCCTGTGCAAACTCAAACCCTAATTTAGGTCAACAGTGCAAGGAGGTGTCTTGAGCAGAGCAAACCCTAGCTTGATCTTGAGTTCCAAGAGCCTTGTGATGAGAAATGTTGATGAATATGGGAGGGAAAATTTTGGGGTAGAACACCATGTATCCAACATTGTGATAGGTATGGTGGAGCACTTTCTTGAATTTTAAATTGAAGAGCATATAGATAGATTTCAAAAAGAAAGATACGAGCAAAACCACTACCTCCACCAATTGAAAAAGTAGAGGCCAAATGTAATTTTGGTTTCAACCCAGTCAAGGATGATTGGAGGATAATGCCATTATATAGGGCAGGGTTAAATAAAGGAAAAAACTTATAGCAGAAATGTCATGGTTCAGGAGAACCAAAAAGGAAAATATTGAACCAAATCAAGTCCAATTATATTGGCTCTAGTTGTCGTACCCAACAGCACCAAAAAGGAAATATAGACAAGGAATAACCAAGGCAATGAGCTTGGATGGTAAGAAACCCATTTATGTCCGATTTTTTTTCTCTACTTTATTTTTTATTTTTCTTTATGTCTTTACTTTTAAGTTTTAAGTCAAAATAAAATTTGTAGAGAGAGAGAAGAGTATAAAGTCTGAATTATGGGAGAACATTTCAAAATTTTGATCTTTTCAAAAGTACTTTGCTATAGGAAAAATCACCCTGTGTTATCTGCTAGGTGCAACTCATTCTATTTATTTTATGTAGAACACAACACATTGATAATTGAATGTGATACATTTTTGCGAACTCATCCTCTTTTCTTTATTTTGTGAATGTTCTTTTATTTACATTATGTTATTTTTGGTAATTGATTAAGTAGTACTCATAAACAATTAATAAACTCGTTTGATTTTTGAGATTTAAAAATGTTCATAGATAAATCTATTATCTAGATTAGGAGAGAATAAAAGGCAAGACATGAATAGAAGGTTAAGGAGGACAAATAAATATTTAGCGGGGTAATATCTCAGTTTAAAATTATTGTTCCTGAGCCGGGTTGTATAATCGGAGGCATATGTGATCGGCCATAAAGAAAGATGAAGAGGCGCCAACCATGCTTATCCCTGGATCCTGAAGTGATAACACGAAAATATATAGCATTTTCCGCCCGATTTACATAGATTAAATTTCCAATTCATCGTTTATTATGTCCCATTTTATCTCTTTTTGTAGTATTTGCAACATATTTCAGGTACTTAGCTTTTGCAAGACATAAATGAGAAAAGGAAGAAAAACAATAGAAAAATGAAGTTCAAATGACCTTTTTGAAGCATTTCAGCACTTCCTGCACCAGAAGTCGTGCCGCCCGCCACAAGGGTGTTATGACCGGGACAAGCTGAGTTTTGTGCCCCTCGGCACGTATCATGTTACGACCAGGACATATATGAATTATGTGCCCCACGTCACACCACATATCACGTTCGCCACATCCATATAGCAGTTACGTTTTTCTCTCCATTTGACGGACTCAGCGCATGTTCACGGATTCTTCTCCATGTTGAATTCCTATTTTTCCTCAACTTATGGATCCTATATATATTGAAGCAGTTACCAAAGAGAACGCTCTCGCACCTTGAACAATTGTTACGCAGTCTTATTACTTTCAATTTCACTTTTTCTACTCAGCATTATTTTTATTGTATTCTGTTTTGATATTTTTCAGTTTAGATTTTCAGCATTAATTTTTCAGATTTCATTGAACTACTTAGGCAACAAAAACCTCACCATCAAAGCAGTATTTTTCAACATCAGAGAAATACTGCAACACTAGTTTGTTTTCAGACTTCTAGAATTTGCTTAGAATTACTTTAATTTAATTCGAGATATTTTTACTACAATTCAATCCTGTCGGCTTGTGGAGGATACGCATTACTTGGAATTAATCACTTTGTTATTCACTTCCAGGTTCCTATTTTAATAAGCATAATTTATTTGTTTCCTGCCATGCATGCGTTATTGAATTTACGTTTTAATTATATGTTGTTCTGCGATAATATTATGTCTGGCTAGATCTCCTGATATCGGTATATAAAACTTAACCGAAAAGATTCGTAATTAATTGGCATTATTAATTTTTACAAAAACACTTTTCTAGTTTTAATTTCCAATTGAATATTTAATTGTTTTTGTACGGAAGTAAGAAACAGTCTAAGGTTAAAATCAACAGAGCGGAAGTTTGAGATTTTAACCAGATAGTGGTTATCAAAACATTAATTTTAAAATCAGCGGAAGCGCTTTAAAGTTAATTGGACCTTATTTGTTTTTAAAAAATACTTTTGTGTTTTAAATGAAACAGCGGAAGCGCTCATTTCGAGCTTAACTGATATTATCTGATTCAATAGAACCGGAGTTTGAGACGAGGGTTTTTAAACGAATAGTTTTCACCGAAACTGTGTTTTAATACTAAAAACAAATGCCAATGACTTACTGAATCCCTTAAGTTTACGAAATACATATCGTTGTCCCGTTATTATTATTACATTTTAGTTAATTCTCAATTAAACCCAAACACCCAAATTTATAATTAGCCTTAGCTTTACATAGTAACCCTTAGATAACAGTAGTTTTGACAATCCGTCCTTATGGGTTCGATATCTTTTAAAACTACGCGATAGGTTGTGCACTTGCAGTCACTACACCCGATAGACTCATAAAGTCGCGATCAAGTTTTTGGCGCCGTTGTCGAGGACTGAATTAGTCAAATACTGTAAATCCCTTGTTACGTTGTATAGACTAAGGCAACCTATTTTATTTTAATTTTAACTGTCTATTGTATGCCAAGTACTCGCTCTAAAGACGAGGAATTAGAACAACCAATCAACGAAGTCGAGCATTTTGTTAATTAGTATAAGACGCCGAATCAGAGAGTACCAAGCCAGGTACAATCTTCCCAAAACCAATCTTCCTAACTTTTCTCTTCCTGACCGCTAAATGGCTGAAGGACCCCAAAATCGTCCTCTGAAGGATTATGCTGCCCCATCGCAAGAGGAACCCCACAACATTATTGTTTCTCCCGCTATCGCACAGAACGATTTCAAGTTAAAGCCTTCGCTTTTGCAACCTGTCCAACAAAACCAATTTTTAGGATGTCCTACGAACGATCCAAATCTTCATCTATCTATGTTTGTTCAGTATGCAGACACAGTAAAAGCAAATGGAGCCAGCCCTGAAGCAATAAGACTTCGTCTTTTTCCCTTCTCATTAAGAGATAGAGGTAGAGCATGACTCCAGTCTCTACCATCCAACTCCATTACAATTTGGAACAAATTGAAGAAAGTTTTCCTAGCACGATATTTTCCTCCAAGTAGGACAGTTATGCTAAGAGCCAATATCAACAGTTTTAAACAAAAGGAAAACGAATCTCTTTTCGAAGCATCGGAAAGATACAAAGACATGTTGCGACTATGTCCGCATCATGGTTTAGAAGAATGGTTGATCATATACAACTTTTACAATGGTCTATTGTATAACACAAGACTAAAAATTGACGCAGCTGCTAGCAGTGAACTGATGGATAAACCATACCATGATGCCTATAAACTTATCAAAAGTATGGCTCAAAATCATTATCAGTTGGGAAGCGATAGAACAATGATGGAGAAATCTCAAATGAAAGGAGGTGTGCACAAAGTTAGTAGCTTAGACCAAGTTAATGCTAAGGTAGAAGCCCTTACCCAAAAGATAGAAAGCTTGACCACAACTCTCGCAGCCACCGTAGCTGCAGTAACTCCAACATGTGATCTATGCGTACTTCACGCGCATAACGCACCTGAATGTCCACTTTTAACAGGAGTACCAGTTGATCAAGTAAATTATGCTCAAGGAAACCCCTATGGTAATAACTATAACCCTGCTTGGAAGAACCATCCAAACTTTTCTTACAAAAGCAATAACACTTTGTACGCACCAGGGCAAGCTTCTAATACACCTCCAGGATTTCAAAAATCCACCGAAAATGTCCCAAATATTCCAAATATCCCTAGGAAGTCCAACATCGAAATCATGATAGAAAACATTGTAGCCAACCAAGCTCAAATTAACAAGGATTTCATGAATCAAAATATTCACACCAGTGAACAGATTAAGCAATTGACTAATAAGATTGATGCTCTTGCTACACACAACAAAATGTTAGAAACACAAATTTCCCAAGTGGCTCAACAGCAAGCAGCTCCAGCTGCTCCAGCTGGAACTTTTCCTGGACAACCCCAACCAAACCCTAAGGGACACGCTAATGCCATAACACTTCAGAGTGGAACAAAACTAGGCGGATCAACTAAACCTAGAATTGAGAACCCAATCATGTACCAAAAACATGGAAAAGGGATTGAGAAAGAAGCTGAACTAAAGGAATTAGAAAAAGAAGGTGATGAAGAGGCCGTAGAAAAAGAAGAACCTTATGTGCCTCCGCCACCCTATAAACCACTTATTCCATATCCTCAAAGACTTGCTAAGTCTAAAAACGTAGGGCAATTCAAGAAATTCGTTGAACTTCTGAAATAAATTAACATTACCATACCTTTTATAGAAGCTATCACACAAATGCCCTCCTACGCTAAATTTCTTAAAGAAATCTTATCCAATAAGAAAAAGCTTGAGGATAACGAAACTGTATTGCTCACTGTTGAGTGCAGTGCTATAATACAAAACAACATGCCTCCTAAACTTAAAGACCCAGGTAATTTTTCCATACCTTGCGTAATCGAAAAAAATTTCATAGACAAAGCACTATGCGATTTAGGAGCCAGTATTAGTCTAATGTCCTTATCAATTTGCAAGAAACTCAACATGGGAGAACTAAGACCAACAAGAATGTCCGTACAGTTAGCAAATCGATCAGTGAAATTTCCTTTAGGTATGTTAGAAAATGTTCCTGTACGTATAGGACAATTCTATATCCCCACTGATTTCATAATCATGGACATTAAAGAAGACTCCAATATTCCGATCATATTAGGTAGATCATTCCTAGCCACTGTAGGAGCCATAATAGATGTTAAAAATGGAAAACTAACTTTTGAAATCGGAGAAGAAAAAGTTGAATTCGTCTTATCTAAATTCCTTATGGCACCAGACATCGACGATTCATGTTGTTTCCTGGATGAAATCGATAAATGCGTGAAAGAATTGGAGAAACAACAAACCACTTATTCAGAAGTATTGAAGATTCCCATACCCCTGATTCTCAAAGATGATAATTGGCGCCCTGAATATTAAGATGAAAATCTGAGTGAATGCCCAGCCTTAACTCCTGACCATATACCCTATCAAAAGAAGCATGCCATAGAACTCAAAACACTACCAAAAGACCTAAGATATGAATTCCTAGACACAGAACTGGAATGACCAGTTATAGTCAATGCAGACCTAGGACAAATAGAAACTGAAAAATTATTACATGTCCTAAGAAAATACACAAGCGCTTTAGGTTATAACATATTAGATCTAAAAGGAATAAGCCCTTCTATCTGATGCACCGTATTATGCTGGAGGAAGACTGTAAAACCTCTAGGGATCATCAATGGAGAATAAATCCCATTTTGAGTGATGTAGTCAAAAATGGAGTAGAAAAGCTACTAGAAGCAGGAATCATATACCCAATATTCGACAGTAAATGGGTTAGTCCAATACATGTCGTACCTAAGAAAGGTGGTGTTACGGTTGTCAGCAACACTAAAGGAGAATTTGTAGTGCAACGAACTCACACCGGGTGGAGAATATGCTTCAACTATAGAAAGTTAAACAAAGCCACTCGTAAAGATCACTTTCCTTTACCCTTCATTGATCAAATGCTTGAACGACTAGCTAAACACTCTCACTTCTGCTATTTAGATGGTTATTCCGAATTTTCCAAATTCCTATCCATCCTGACGACCAAGAAAAAACGACATTCACTTGTCCTTATGGTACGTTCGCCTATAGACGAATGCCATTCGGATTATGAAATGCCCGTGCAACATTCCAGAGATGTATGAAGTCTATCCTCTCTGGTTTTCTAGATGGCATGATGGAAGTTTTTATGGATGACTTCTCTGTCTGTGGAGAAAGTTTTGAAGGATGTTTATCAAACCTTGAAATGGTACTAGAAAGATGCGTAAGTGTAAATCTCGTGTTAAACTGGGAAAAATGCCACTTCATGGTCCGACAAGGAATTGTCTTAGGACACATAATATCCGATAAGGGAATTGAAGTAGATAAAGCAATGATCAAAGTTATAGAAAATCTTCAACCACCCAAAACTATTAGAGAAATTATAAGTTTTCTAGGACACGCTTGTTTTTATCGATGTTTCATTAAAGACTTCTCTAAAATAACCAAACCTCTAACCGAACTGCTGATGAACGATGTTGAGTTCATTTTCACCGACAAATGTTTGGATGCATTTACAACTCTAAAAAATGCATTAATTTCAGCACCTATTATGCAACCTCGTGATTGGAACGAACCATTCGAGATAATGTGCAATGCCAGTGACTATGCCGTAGGCGCAGCCCTAGGACAAAGAAAGGATAAAAAGCTTCATGCGATCTACTACGCAAGTAGAACCCTAGATCCTACGCAGAAGAATTACACCACCACTAAAAAAGAATTGTTAGCCGTTGTGTTTGCTTTAGATGAATTTTGTTCCTACTTAGTAGGAGCCCGGATAATCATTTATACTGACCATGCTGCAATCCAGTACCTCTTAAGTAAGAAAGACGCCAAACCAAGATTACTAAAGTGGATCTTACTTCTACAAGAATTCGATTTAGAAATAAAACACAAGAGAGGCACCGAGAATGTAGTAGCTGACCACCTATCCAGAATAGAAGGCATCAAACCAGATCATATTCCCATCAATGATGATTTTCCTTATGAACGCCTTGTAGCCCAATTAGAATTAGACAGTATTATAACTGAGTACCCTGTGACTTATGAAGACAAGAACATAAATGAAATTATGGGAGCAATATGCACCACAACCATACTACCATGGTAGGCCGATTTAGTCAACTACTTGGCTGCTAGAGTGCTTCCACCCAATATGTCTTATCAACAAAAGAAGATATTCTTTCATGACCTTAAACATTTTTATTGGGACGAGACTTTGCTTTTCAAAAGAGGCGCTGACGGTATTTTCTGTCGATGTGTTCCCAAAAATGAAATCGAAAACATAATTTTCCACTGTCATGTCGCTCCCTATGGAGGACATGCAAGTACATCAAAGACCTGCGCCAAGATATTACAAGTTGGCCTCTATTGGACTAGTCTTTGGAAAGACGTCCATATCGCGGTTAAAAATTACGACCAATGCCAACACACTAGAAACATCTCTAGACGCGATGAGATGCCTCAAAAGGGAATTCTAGAAGTTGAAGTCTTTGACGTATGGGGAATAGATTTCATGGGACCCTTCCCGTCTTCCTTTGGAAATCACTACATACTAGTTATTGTCGACTATGTTTCGAAATGGATCGAGGTTGTAGCCTCTCCAATAAATGACGCGCGAGTAGTAGTCAGGCTTTTCAAGAACATAATCTTTCCAAGATTCGGTGTATCGAGACTCGTCATCAGTGATGGTGGCTCCCATTTCATTTCCTAAATCCTAGAAAAATTATTAGCAAAGTACGGAGTCCGACATTGTGTCGTAACATCTTATCATCCACAAATAAGTGGGCAAGTAGAGGTCTCCAATAGAGAAATTAAGAAAATATTATAAAAAAATTATAGCAACCTCTAGGAAAGAATGGTCATCTAAGTTATATGAAGCTCTATGGGCATATATGACAACATATAAAACTCTGTTTGGAACCACACCATTTAAACTAGTTTATGGGAAATCATGTCATATGTCGGTAGAATTAGAACATAAAGCTTATTGGGCCATTAAGACCCTTAATTTAAATTACACCGCTGTGGGTGAGAAAATAATTTTGGATATCCATGAACTAGAAGAACTTATACTAGACGCTTACGAAAATGCTCAGATATATAAAGAGAGAAATAAAAAATGGCACGATAAACGAATATCTAGAAAAAAAATTCAATGAAGGTGATATAGTTCTCCTATTTAATTCTAGACTTAAACTATTTCCTGGAAAACTTCGCTCAAGATGGTCTGGTCCCTTCGAAATCACTAAGGTTTTTCAAAATGTAGCGATAGAAATCAAAGGAATGAGTAGAGAACCTTTCATCATAAATGGGCAGCGTCTAAAACACTATCATAGCATCGATAATAAAGAATATTACGAAACCTTTAGGCTAGATGCGTTGCCACCCTATTCGTTAGACTAATCACCATGTTATGTCGAGCTTACAACTTTAAACAAAGCGCTTCTTGGGGGACAACCCAACTTTGAGTCTTTTCTTTTTGCTTTACTTATTTTTGCTTTTCTTTTCTTTTCTTACTTTTGTTATTATTGATGTTAAAATATGCAATATTGTTTCTTTAATTTTTCCTGCTACTAACTTAATGCTAAATGTCAACCTACTTCAGGCTAACTTTCCGATTAGCTAGTTACACTAACCACGATGAATCTGGTTGATACGATGGGCGTTGTGTTTAGAGGAAGAAATCAGTGGAGGAGGTTTGAGTCTCTTTCTGATAGGGAGATAGGATTGAGTACCTACCCCAATGGACCAACTATGATCACCTTAGGGATCCGAGATAGTGTTTTGTTTTTATTGAGCCAAATAGGTTGGGATACATCTGCTTTTAGAAGAAAGTTTAGCTCTTACCGTAGACTAACCTTAGAGTTTTTAAGCTCCCTTGTCTACAAACCTGACCACGGTCTGGGATTCAATAGAGGACTGATTAGATTTAGACTTTTTGGTATAAAGTACACCTTCACCCATAGAGAGATGTCAGAGCTACTAGGATTCCCACATAGCCTAGATGCATTTACTGTAATCCAAGAAGAGCTTTTTAATGTAGGTGAGATAGATTATTTCTGGGGGGGACATTACATGCATTAGTAACCCTGGGCCTGAGGACATGCACTCAGAAAATATCCATAACCCAGCTTTAAGATATTTTCACAAGATCCTAGCCCACACCCTTTTTGGTAAAGCAAAAAACATTACCATTGTTTCTAGAGCTGAGCTTTTTATCATGTTCTACGCTTCGCAAAACTGTCCCATAAATGGAGCTACATTTATGCTAGCAAACTTTCACCGTCTTGCGAGAGCTGTACATGAATCCATTCTCATAGGTGGCTTAGTGACCATGATAGCTAATGCTATCGGGTTAAGACAACAAATGCTGAACCATGTCCCTCAGGGTAGATTTCAACCTATGAATATAAATTTCTGTTTCAATAGGGGTGTCATTGGAAACCTAGGCCCAGGTAACTTCGAACTGCTCGTTAACAATCAATTAATGCCACTTTTTACCCTACCTGGCCCAAGGACTAGCATACATGACAGAAATAATTGGTTATATGATTGGGGCGCACCACACATGACACCACCATTCACTTCTGAGACACCCTTGATTTATGACCACCTCGATGCTTTCCTGTCCGATGTGGATACTGAGCTTGTAACCCCTCCATTTTACCATGACTTCCCATCTCCCGAATGGATTGGCTTAAACTTCTCTAACACTCCATTTGTTTCTTCGCCTCCCCTATTTCATCCTGCACCCGCTTTGACTGCCATCCAATCAGAGATTGATTTGTTGAAGGACGAGCTTGTTATTTTGCGGATCAACTTTCATTCCTTTATGGATACGATAGTCGAACAACTGGATTATATTTATCAGCATCTTTTCTCTGCACCGCTTGACCGACATGGCTGATTTACAAGACGTACTGCATTATTTTTTCATTTTCACATTTAAATATCGAGGTCAATGTTTTGCTTAAGTGTGGAGAGAAGCTTTTATTAGATTAGATTTTCAATTATTTCATTTATTTGACACTTTATTCTTACAATTTTTCGAATTTTATCTTTCAGTGCAATTTCTATTCATTTTCAGTTCAGTTTTGTTATGAGTTTTATTCACTTCGTTTATTTACTGTATTAGTATCATATATATATATATATATATATATATATATATATATATATATATATATATATATATATATATATATATATATATATATATATATATATATATATATATATATATATATATATATATATATATATATATATATATATATATATATATATATATATATATATATATATATATATATATATATATGCTTAAATACTTCTATATTATTTATTCATATATATTTATGTACAAGTATTGAAAAGATATACTGCATAACGGAACTGCAAATTATTAATTTTTATTCTGTTTCTAGACTCGTGTCGTTCGCCACACAAGCGTGACGCCCGTCACGCTTCACATGATCCAGTCTCGTTAGGCACATAAACATGACGCTCGGCACACACTGAGAAACAGAAGCATTTCTGTATTATCACATAAACCCTCGCAGAACCCTTCTCCCTTCCATTTTCTTCAAACCGCTGCTTACAATACATTGAACCTGTGCCTACTTCTCTTCTCCCATTATCATTTCCATAAAAATACACTAAACCCCACTTGTTACTATCATTATATCTTTCTACATAAACCATCTCCAAACTCATTACCAATTCAAAATCTCCAATCTCTCACACAAACTTTCACCCCTATTAGAAATTCACGACCCGAACCAGATCTTTCCGGAATTACATTTTGCAACGGAGAAGCCGGAGAGCACCAAAGGGCTCAGTATCTTAAGTTCTATAAATGCTCTGTAGTACCTACATGGTATGTTGATACTGAGTGCCTGCGAAAATTGGGATTGCTGGACAATGTGCAGTGGTTACTCCATAACTCTGACTTAGCATTCATCTGCATACAGAATCTACCAACATACGAGTCGCTAACCTTGGAATTTCTAAGCTCGTTCTCATACAACCTTCCGTGTGACGAAAACGAGCACCTATGCGACTCTTCTTCTTTTAGAATGTTCAACAATGAATATTATGTAAGTCAATCCACTCTGAGTACTTTATTCCATTTCCCTCGCGAGGGAGTGGTACACCAGTGTATTCCAGAAGACCTAGATTGCGCGTCTACAGGTTTTAGGCTTTGGAAAGTTCTTACCAATGAGGAACTGAACAGCTGGGAAGGACTTTATGCTTCATCCATTCATGATCCCGCAATAAGGTATTTCCATTGTGTTATGTCTAACACCATTTTTGGGAAGATTAACAACAACAAGGTTAATTCAAAAGAATTGTTCCTCCTCTATTGTACCTTCAAACCCAACCAAATGATCAACGCAGGCACCTTTCTCCTATCACATATCCAGTCCTTATGCGCCAAAGGATCTACGCCTTTCTGCATTGGAGGGATAGTCACCTCTATAGCACTTAGCCTTGATGTGATTTATGGGTTGTTTTGTATTGCTTGCATCCATACAAAGCTATTGGTATTGATTAATTGGATTATAATGCACAGGATTGTGAATTGCCATTAACAATTTTTAGGGTTTTTGAGTTCTTGAATTAGGGCTTTACTATCCAGGCAAAATTGGAACCTCCAACGCATATGGTTGAATTCAGGAGATTCATACGAACCTAACAGGACCATCGCGCCATATTTATATAGAGCGTAGCTCTATTCGCTATTTTTGGTCGTCACACTTTGTGGGGGTTAAAAACCCCCCGCTATCTAATTGTATTTGTTGCAGGCAAACGAAGGAGATGAAGACGTGGTGACATGCTATTGGGTCGTTCAAATAAAAGGCGCACTTTATTTGTTTTACAGCATATGCGTTGTTTTTTTTATATTATTTTCATTGCTTATTATTATATCAAATACAGGCACCTGGCTTAGTGGTTAGTGAGGTGGATGTTAACCATTGGGACCTGGGTTCGATTCCCAGGTCCCCCAAGCCTTTGTTTCTATTTTTTTCATAACATGTTCCCATGCAGGCTATCCAAAGTGTACCACCATGAACTTCCATCAGCAATACGCCATGTGTCCTCAAGCATTGATCTAATGTCCATAAGGTGCTGAACACCATGTTCCTGGTCAACCCACGCTCTAGGCAATTCCAGAAGTCAAACAGGCCTGGAAGCCTAATGGGCTGGAAAATTGCTAAGAGACCTCCTCTTTGGGCCATCAACCCCCCTTAAGACAATAAAAAATGTAAATATTATTTATTTTATTATTTATTATTTTCACTATTAATTATTATTTTGTAAATAAATTCTAATTAATTAGTTTAGTTGTTTAATTAGGTCAATTTTAATCTTTTTTCATAATAAATAAAATGAATTAGACTTAGGTTTTTCTTTTGACAATTTTAATTCCTTTTATTTTATTTTTATTAAAAACATAAAAAACACAAAAATACTTTTTCTTGTAATTAATTAATTAATTAGTTATTAGGTTTAATATTTAATTAAATGCAAAGGACAAAATTCCATTCTTTTCTCAAAAAGGGTCAAAACCCTAAGGACGTCCCGATTCAATTCTTTCACGCGCATATTTATTTTTAATTCCTATTTTGATTATATTTATGTAACTGCTCCGAGGATGTAATAGTTAATTAGGGATTTTATCGCTTTCTTAATTTTCTCGCATTTATTTTCAAGGGTTATGTTTTTGGCGATGTAAATACCCGACGCCTTGTAATAGCGTAGATTCACTTTCCGCACTTTACTTTCTGCACTTATTAACTGTTAATTATGCATGCAAGACTTACCTGAAAAATAAAATTAATCCGTAGCTCACAAATAACATGTGCAAGATAATCTTAACTGAATTTGACACACGTGCACATGCCACTCCTAGGGTACGCCTCACTTGGTTGCCTCGAGGTGGTCATCAAGTATGGGGTGTTTTAGAGGTCGCCCTCCTGTCTAAAGATCCAGTTGCCTCGAAACGGTTGCCTCGGATAAAAAGGATCTAGGACATTAGGGTTACCGCTAAGGCGTCCTACTATTGCTTTGGTGACCACATTGTCCCTATAATCGAATTGACCCGAATAACTCCAACGACGGTGCTACCTACTTCTCAATAGTGGGATAGTATTGTCTAAAGGACTCTTACACAGCTTAATTCCTTAGAGTAGGTAGATTTCTCCTGGGTACTTGCTCCTTCAAAAACAAAAACATCTTTTCGCACCTACACTTTCAAAAAAATTTCAAACAAACACTTCATACACTCTTAAGGACTGATACAAGAGTTACCTAGAAGTTTTTTCAAACTAAACTTTTTCAAAACCCACAAACACTTGAAAAGCAAACAATTTTTGAAAACATAGTGAGCAAGTACCTAAGAGCCCGTGGATAACCACAGATAGAAAGGGTGCTAACACCTTCCCTTTCTATAAATCTACCTATCGAACCGAGAGACATCTCGAAAAGGAATTTTGCTGTTCTTTTGTCCTTTCCTTGTTGGAGAATAAAAGACGGTGGCGACTCTTGCTTACCGCGACATTTTGCGAACCAGCTTAAAAAACAGTCAGTTCTATTTCCACCGATCACACTCTGCACCTCGGTTCAATTCTTGAGCCTCCTAAGGGCAACCTTCCAGGTTTAACTCCTCGCCAAGTGGTAACTCCCGAGCAAAAAACTCCACGGGCTCTACACCTCGGCTCATATATTGAGCCGCCTCAATTGTAACCTCCCTGGACTCTGCACCTTGGTTCAAACTTGATCCACCTCAGATGTACACTCCTCGGGATCTACACCTCGGCTCATATCTTGATCCACCTCAAGTGTAACCTCTTCATATTCTACACCTCGCCTCATGTCTTGATCCTCCCCAGGTGTAAACTTTCAAACACTACACCTTGGTTCAAACTTGAGCCGCCTCATGTGTAGTCTTCCAGGTTGTGTACCTTAACCAACACACTCAAAAGTTGTACCCCTAAGCAGACTATGGATAACTTTATAGCCTGTGTGTTTTGGCCTTTATATGGACAGGGGCCAGCACCCCGCGGTTTTCATGAATATACCCGACCTATACGCAAACAAGATTCTAGTGGCCAATAGCCGGGGACAGCGGGCTAGCAGATACACGGCAGTATTTCTGCATGGAGAATTTGACGCATAAAGAACGTCACCCGGCTTCCATGAGCCTATACGACTATTTAAATGAGAAGTTATGGGAAATGTCTTAAAAATGAAAGAAAAACAGATGCTTAAAAAACATACTTATTCGGCACAATGACTCAAACCGGAGTTCAAAATCCTAAAAAGGGTAGAGCCGAGATGAAATTATCTTCACAAAATGAACGACCTGTTATTAAGCAGCGTCAGGCATATCAAAGAGGATTAAGGATTTTTTTCAAAACTAATCACTATGGTTTTTGTTAAAACCATGTGACCAGGGGGCTGCGATATATCTATAATCCTCTTACATACATATCAGAATACAAATAAAATTGGCATGAATGAAAATTGAAAAAACAAAAGCAAAAATACTATTAACGATAAGTCCCATGGGGAAATTGTCTAAACAGGTAAAATGTTTAAAATTATTATAGAGTTCACCCACCTAAAAAGGGTGGCTAACAACAAATTGTTCAAAAAAAACAAGGGAACGACTAAAATCACTTGGCCACAGCAGCCTGGGAGATGTCATTGGTATCCGACTCACCTGTGGCCGAGGAACCATCTTCATCATCATATGCTTCCATGTCCACCGACTTACCATCCAAAATATTATTAAAGAAGTCCACAAAGGAGATATCCTATTCTGGATAGAGACACAACACCTGATCCATTACCTTGTTGAAATCCATATCCTCAACATTAAGAATGTCCATCTGAGTCTTCTCCAAAGATTATTTCAAATCGGCACAAGACTTCTACGCAACATTCAGCGCATCAGTAAGTTTGGTGTTAGATGTCTTAAGGTCTTCATTTTCCTTGGTTATAGACTTATTCTTCAAGGTCTCTTTAAGCAAACTCTTTTCCAAAGTTGAACATTTATCAGGATAAGACTTCTCACTCTTTGTCAGCTCTTGTACATCCTTCTTAAGATTGGTACACCTTTCCTCCAAGTCGTCCCCGGATTCAAATAGACCTCGGGCCATCATAGTGCACCACATCAGGTAAGAACTTAGGTTCTGAGTAAGCTTCTGAGGGCCAAGACTCTTTACCCTATTGGCATCTTCAATGGAATTAAGCTGGTCATAGAGGAACTTCATCCCATTAAAGATGTTGGACCAAAACTTATTCTCGCTAGAAGAAGGAACAAAGTCGTCACCAGTCTCCTGCATTAATGTTTAGACCTCCCAATCATCCCGACAAACCTCATTTGTCATCACAGTCATCAGCCTTTTTGGAGATCTTTGAGAAGGTTCTTCAACAGCGAGGGCATTCTTGGTCGGTGATTGGGGCACGCCGATGATGACGTCCGCCTTCGGTCTGATTCCCTTCTTCTTCTTCACCATTCTAAGTTCCAAGCCAATCAAGTCGGATTTGGAGTCGGAAGGCCCTCCAGTTCTTTCCGGGCAACAACCATCAACCATCAACTTCTTTTGTTATTTGACAGAAAGGTCAGACATCTTATCTGCAAAAACATCAAAAGAGAACATATGAGAAAGGAATAAAAGATCCATAGGAGACAAGGAAATAAAAGGAGCCTTACCCAAAAAGGCTGGAACCTCCTTGTCGGACAAAGGTAATAGGTCATTGACCTTGAATAAACATAAAGAGTCTAGAACTTTTAGGTATTGGGTCTCGATGTCACTCAATTTGTCATAATTAAACCTAAATATGGGTAAGGGGTTCCCAATCCAGTATAAAGGAAACTTAAGATGACCATCAGTGGCATAGATGACTAAAGGGAACTTCGGTCCACACTTAACTCGAAGGAACCGGTCTTTGAAGCCCTTGTAATTAGTGGTATAGGCTTGAAGGAAACTCTTACAAGGTACACCGCTAATGGTAACCCAGCTTCCAGACTCTACATTTTTAACTTCAAAGTAAGAGAAAAACAAACCAATGGTCAGAGTCATATCCAACACGGTACAGACCATCTTGAAGGCTTTGATAAAGCCCCAACTGTTAGGGAGAAGTTGAGAGGGGGCCATGTTCACCGTCTTCAACATATCTACCTCAAATTCGGTAAAGGGGGTGCATATAAGCATATCCTCTAACACCTTGACATAAAAGTAAAACCGTTCGTCTTGTACTCCCTTTGGCCGAGACATACAAACTCGTTCACCGGGAATGCAAGCCTCTAGAACAACATCATCCTCGTTTTCGGCCGAGGATACCTTTCACAAAGAGTGAAGCTTCGCTATCTCCACCTCATCCATGGAGCTTTGGTCGTAACCATCACCTCCCCACTAAAAGAGCCAGAAGTTTACATCAGGATTTCCATGGAACCTGATGAGGAAGATTCAGAGTCTGAATCGCTAAAAGAAGCATATATATCCCCGTAAACTTCCAGCATAATACGATCAAACTCCTCTATACCTAAGCCTTTTTCACAATCCCTCATACATGCACGCCACAATGTGTATCTCTCTTCAGCATTTTAGGATTTTAGAACGACACATGCATCATCACACTAGCGTAAAACTACCATCTCTCAAAACAAAAGTAAATGTGTAGGAAAAATAAGGTAAAGGAAAGAGATAGATACCTGGAAGAGATTGTCATTTGAAGAATTTGAAGAAATTAATTGAGGGCACTTGCAAAGGAAAGTAGGAGAGTCTTTGGGAGAAGAAGAGGAAAGGTTATTATAAAAGAAGAAGTTACGGGAAGTAACGATTAAAGAAGAAGAAACATGTGTGGGTTTCAAAAAAATATCCTTAGTAATGATTATACCTAAGAAAACTAGGTGATTGTTGGGAAATAAGGGGTGAGCGACACGTACGTCGGGGTATGAGATCGACCATCACCCGGTTATAGAAGCCCGGCCTGGAGCAAAAGATCAATATTTACGTTGACCAAACATAAGGCTTCAAATAAAAGTCATATGCTCGTGGGACTTATGTTCATACATAGATCCATTGTCCGGGCTAGGAGAGAAGAAAATGCAAGACATAGATAGAAGGCCAAGGATGAAAAATAAATGCTTAGCTGGGTCGTGCCTGAGTCGGGTTATATAGTCAGAGGCATATGTGGTCGGCCATAGAGAAATATGAAGAGGCATCATCCGGTATTATCCTTGGATCTAGAAGTTACATAGAGCCTGACCTTGATGAAGTCATTATAGAGTGATCGGCCCATTAAGGGAGTAATCGCTCATCAATACATGATGATGCACATTATGCTAATAGCCATCATTGGCAACGGCGGATGTTTCTTGCCGTAATGAAAATTCAGTTACGTTTGGTGGAGAGTCACATCAGTTAGATGCAATGATCAATAAGGTCTATACACCTCTATATATGTAGCCATAGAAATGTTGAGGCAAATCCATTGGATTGACTTGACTCACACAGATCAAATAAAAATTACCATCGTGCTTTATTGTTTCTAGAGGAATGGGAAAAGAGCTAATAACCCAAAAAAAGAGGGGGATATAATCTTAGGTATGTGGGTTGGTTATGCAAAGAGAATGTATTAGCACCCTAGACATCTACGGTACTCCGCAGGAACCTCTTTGTAAATTTGTGTATTTTTGCTATAAATGTTGTATACAAAAATAGATGGTCGAGATGAGAAAAGAAGTGTTTTTTTTACAATTTTTGCACCCAATGCGGTTGCCAACCTTTAGTGCCTACATACCACCTTCCGTGAAATAAGGGATTAGGGTACTCGTAGTTCTCCTTTAAAAATTTTAAAAACATAAGTGTGTTGGTTAATTTTAAGAGACGAGACATCATCGTCATATCCGAGTGGAAGAACTTACTTACTACCCACGATTATGAGAAAGGAGAATTTGCGTCATCTAAAAGTGGAGGATGTAGTTGGACTTTAAAATCAATAAAGCCTCACTCGACACCCAAGTGGAAAATATCTCACTTCACTGTATATCATAGAAGTATAGTAGCTTGCATCACTACAAGGATTGACAAGAGTCTAATCTTTTGAGAAAATTTTAACGTTAAACGCCAAAGCGTCCAAAATAGTTTAAATGAAGTTGATTGACTTTTAGTCTTCTCAAAAAAAATGGTGAAGTATAATTAAGTTGTTTAAAGTTTGAGTTAAGAAAATATTTTTGAAAATGCATGGACCTAAGTCCAAGTTTATTGTGACAGCGGTTCAAGTTATAAAATAAGAAGAGTTTTGAAAAGAAGGGAGAAGATTTTTGAAATTAAAGAAGATGAGAGAAGATGAAGGGACTATCCTAAAGTATAAGGTAAAAGCTGGGGAAAAGAACCGTCTAACCAACAAGAAGCCAACACTTGACATAAGGAGTCAATTTAGAATTCCCATCCTTTGGATGAAACCAAGCAAGCAAAGATACTAAACCTCTTAAGAATACCAAGCCTTATATGCATTAAGTCTTCACAAAAATTGGGCATAGTAACAGCTATATACAGATGAATTCCCAATCACATACAAAACACATGATCAGAATAACCTGCACACAAAGAAAATCAACACAATGTCTCGGGGTAAACCCCGAGAACTCCAGACAAAATGACAATCAGAGTCACAAGACCCCAAGGGTATCAAAGCTTCTAACCCTAAGTCCAAGAAGTCCATAACTCCATAATGCCAAGGATAGTAATTGTTGTACCCCAAAATTTTCCCTCTCATTTTACTCAACACATGCTCATTGAAGTCCTCAACTTGCTCAAGGATGCCCAAGAATTAACCAGACAAATTCTCTCCTAGGGCAATGAGCCTCAAACTAGGGTTTCCATTTTCATCAAGATGGGTGAGCTCCAAAGGTCTCAAATATTTTCCATGGTCTTAATATGTCCTCAAGATTAGCCATGCCAAGTTCCAAGCCTTGCATAAGAAGTTTGCTCAGTCAACTGCTCAAATGCCTGAAAATCAACTGTATTAGTTCAAAAGTCAACTGTGGCCCACATACACTCAAACTTCAAGATTTATGGTCAACATCAACATTATAAAGTGATATTCATCATTTGATCAAGGGTTGATCATGATTCCTCAAGGAATGCCCCAAATTCATCGCAACTCAAAAGTTGTCAAATTAGGGTTTCTATAGGGAAAGTCAACCAAACTTTGACCAGGCATAACTTTCTCATACTATATCAGAAATTTCCCATCCAAGGCTCATTTTGAAGAGGATGCAATTCCCTACAACTCATTTTTAGCCCTCAAGTTCAAAAAATGCACTCATAAAGAGATATGAATTCACACATTATAGGTCATTTCAAAAAGTCAACAAAAACACCTTTTGGGTCAAAGCTTCTAACATGACACATGGAAGATCCAATTGAGGTGAAACCAAAAGGGTTGTTTAGAGGACATCCTAAGCTTTCTAAAAAGTCTAAGAACACCCTCTTAGGGTCAAAATTGGGAGATATATGCATTGTTAAAATTGGCCATTTTTGGAAATTTGCCCAAAGTCAACAATGCTCAAAATTACATTTTTTTTCTCAAATGGGCCTAACTTTTTATGCTTGCAACACACTCCTAGCCTGGTCCACGACCCATACACCTTTCCATGCATTATTAGGTTTATTTATTTAATTTATTTTGATTTTATCACTAATTAAATCAAATAAAATCAAGTAAATGATACAAAATAATAAAAAGTTGTTTTGATTTGATTTTGCATTAAAGGACAATCCAAATATGCTGTGTAGCATCAAGCAACTCGTGCAATCCAAGAATAGATACAAAATATCCACATTTGGAATTATTTCAAGATTTGATTTCCTCTTAAAGCCATGCCTTTATTCTTTGGATTTGATCCAAATTTGTTAACATATTTTGATTCATATACATATAGCAGGGCATTCTGAACCCTAAGGACGGATAGACAGAGGCGCAGCTTGTTCCAAAGAGTCAAACAAAGTTCAAACTTTCCAAAGGAAAGTGCATATCTGATTTTTATTTACAGTCCAATTCAAGCAATTTCAAGGCCAACAATACGTTCCTGGGGACCTCCTGAAGCTAACAGCACCATTTGCACGCACAAAAGCTCCAGGAATCATCATCTTACAGCCTCAAGGTTTTCCCTTATAACTTAAATTCGTTCTCTTGGCTTTATATGGTTTAAATCAAATTTGTTTGCATAAATGTGTTTATAATCATGCTTGGAATCTGTTTGAATGCCCGGATTTGAGTTTTAGCGCAGGAACGGGTTTACGCCATTGCTAGGGTTTAAAAGCTTCAAATTAGGGATTCTCGATAAGGCAAAATTAGGACAGATCAAGGGTACTGTGATCGGTGGGAATGAGAACTGACTGTTTTGGAATGCTGGTTCGCGTTTGCGTTTGTTTTCGCAAAATGTCGCGGTAAGCAAGAGTCGTCACCGTCTTTTATTTTATCCAACAAGGAAAGGACAAAAGCACAGAAAAATTCCTTTTCGAGATGTTTCTCGGGTTCGGGAGGTAGATTATAGAAAGGGAAGGTGTTAGCACCCTTTCTATCCGTGGTTATCCACGGGCTCTTAGGTACTCACTCACTATGTTTTCAAAAGTTTACTTTTCTTTGTGATTGTGGGTTTGAAAAGAGTTTTGTTTTGAGGAGAGTGTAACTGCGAAAAGTTTTGTTTTGTTTTTTAAGGAGCAAGTACTTAAGAACCTCTACCTACTCAAAAAGGAATTAAACTGTGCAAATGTCCTTTAGACAGTGCTAACCCACTATTGAGGAGTAGGTAGTACCGTCGTTGGAGTTTTCGGGTCAATTCGATTTAAGGGACGTGTGGTCACTAAAGCAACGTTAGGACGCCTTAGCGGTAACTCTAATGTCTTAGATCATTTTTCCGAGGCAACCGTTTCGAGGCAACTTATGATCTTTGGACAACATAGCGACCTCTAAAACATCCTATACTCAATGACCACGTTCGAGGCAACCAAGTGAGGCGTACCCTAAGAGTGGCATGTGCGAGTGTGTCAATTTTCAGTTTATATTATCTTTGTACATGTTATGGTGAGCTACTATTGATTTTAAGTCAAGATAGATCTTGTCATGCAATCCTAGTTAGCATGCATCTAAACAGTTAATATATGTACAGGAATTTAAAGTGCGGGAATTGTAAATCCTACGCTATTACAAGGCTTCAGGGAGGGGGATTATTTACATGTCCAAAATTGGGGAATAAAGCAGTAAAGTGTAAAATTCTTAGTTAAGCTATTACAAACCAGTAGACAGTTATAATAAAATAAACGCGCGCGAATCTGAAAATAACCTCTAAAAATCCTAAGAATAAAATCTTTTTGTTGTTTTATTTTATTTTGGGAAAATGATCTAAATCTACTTAATTTTAGTTTTGGAAAAATGTTAAGATAATTAAATGATTAATTGACAAAGTTAATTTAATAGAAAAAAACTAGCCTGATGTTTTTGTGGTTTTTTATTTTTTATTTTAATGTTAATTAAAAAGATAAAAAGATGTCAATGAAAACAAAAATAAAATACAAGGGAGATCCTTCGATCAAGGGAAAAAAAGGAGCTTAGAGCCAAGGAGGGAATGGAAGCTTCGATCCAAACAGGGTCATGGTTCTTTCGATTGGGCCAGGAAGTGGGCATGAACAGCCTTCGATCCAGGGAAGGGGATTTCCCTTCGATCCTGGGAAAAATGCCTTCTTCGATCCAGGAGGACTATGGGAAGCTTCGATCCAGAGAAGGTGTCTCCTTCGATCTGGGATGCTATACCTGCAAAAGTAGTTAGCAAAATAAAACTCAGGGCCTGGTATCGAACCCCAGGCCCTTCGATCCTGCGTGCGCTGAGTCTTTTCAGGCTAAATCTGCAGCAAATGTTAGCAAACGAAGAACATGACCTGGGGCAAAACCCAAGCCCTTGAATTCTGTCTAGGATGGCAAATCGAATGGGATAGAAAATATGGAGGTGTTATGCAAAATGAAAAGTTTTGACAATTTACCCTCTCTTACCAGCAGATTGAATCTTCGATTTGGGTACTGGCTGGATGGGAGCACTTTCAATCTGAGGGCTTCTGGGCGTGGGCACCTTCGATCTGAAGGACTGCTTTGGCTTGGAAAATTCTGACAACCTTTGATGGATTGTATGGGCAGCGCCTCTCCAATGTTTTTTGTTCTCCTTTTCTTCTGTTCTATAATTTTTGTAATGTTTTTTTTTCGTCCCCGGATATGCATGCTGGCCCTTGTATTTATAGGAGTGTGGGGGTCTAGTAACGGCAAGAGACAACCTATTAAACAGGCCATTAAAGCCATGAGACAAGAATCAGACACATTAAAAGTTTTCCTTTTTTTGAAATATGCATGTCTCTTTGGAATCTGGAATGAACCTGGACACTTTTGAATTTCGAATGCCTTCAGGCCCTGCTCTTCGATTGGTCCTGATTTGAAAAGAATCCCTCTGGTCGAATCAGCTAATTAGGAACAGAAAAGGCAAGAATCTGGCCTTTAACTCAGGAATTAAATCCACAAACAGCATTTAATTATTTCTATATTTGCAAGGGAAACATGCCATTTTCTCATGTTCAGTGTACCTGGACGTGTTTTTTGAGTGCCCTCTTGATGGCTTTGTTAACAGGCCAATCGAAAGGTGTTGTTCATGCTAATCGAAGGACATGGTTAACACGCCTGTCGAAGCTGCCTTGACACAATGCCAATTAAAAGGCTTGGCCTAGGGTGCCAAACGAAAAGGTTTTTCCGAATTCTAATCGAAGGGCTTTGACATAATGCCAATCGAAGTGCTTGTCCATAATGCCAATCGAAAGGCTCATTCAGAATACCAATCGAAGGGTCTTTTAGAATGCCAATCAAATTGCTTGACATAATGCCAATCGAAATGCTCCTTCATAATACCAATCGAAGGGTCTTTCTGAATGCCAATCGAAATGCTCCTTCAGAATACCAATCGAAGGGTCTTTCAGAATGCCAATCGAAAGGTACTTAAAGCACTACTCAAAAATTTTCTTTTTCCTTAGGAAAGGGTTTGTGATCAACCATGTAGGGGGAAGACTTTAGAAAACATGAGAGGGCAAATTTTGGGGTACAACAGTTGCCCCTGTTCAATCTTCTTAAACCTGAGGATGTAGATTGGCTTGCGTGCCTTTCGTGATCCAAAGGTGGAAGATGATTGAACACTAGAGTGCCCAGAAATTTGCACTCGCATGGTGTAGTATCAGCATTGTGATGTCGGGAATGGGCTCACAGATGCCATTTGGAGATTGTTGGTAGGTGGTTTTATCTTTGTTGACGGGTTGTCTCTTCTGACGGGGTGTCTCCTTTGACGAGTTGTCTCCATTGACAGGTTGTCTCTATTAATAGGTTGTCTCTATTGACAGGTTGTCTTCATTGACAGGTTGTCTTCATTGACAAGTTGTCTCAGAAAAATCTTTAGGAATCGATTTAACTGATTTTGTCTCCATTGACTGGCTTTGCTTCAGAAAAATCTTTAGGAATCGATTTAACTGATTTTGTCTCCATTGACATGCTTCGCCTCAGAAAAATCTTTAGGAATCGATTTAACTGGTTTTGTCTCCATTGACTGGCTTTGCTTCAGAAAAATCTTTAGGAATCAATTTAACTGATTTTGTCTCCATTGACATAATTGGGAATTTAACTGCATCTTTCCTGAAAGGTAAAGGTCAGTCATATGCAATACATGATATGGATCAAGCAATGATGTTCTCAAAATAAATGAGATTGTATGGTAGGAGGATGGGCTTATAGATGCCATTTGCAGGAGTGTCGATCGCATAAGAGATTCCTTAGCGAGAACTTGCATACCTGTTGTTGTAGAAGATTCCGCTGAGGAAGTCTAACTTTGTTGAGATTTAGGAACCCGCCTATACTTCAACTGAGAGAATGCTTCAGCTGAGTTTTAAGAACCTGTTCATAATTCAATTGGGGGGAAACATCTTCATCAAGATCTAGGAACTGTCTCGTGCCCACCGGGAGTATACCGCTGAGGTTATAGAACTTTCCCACACTATGACAGAGGAAAACATCAAGATCTAGGAACTGACTCGTGCTCAATGGAGTATACCGTTGAGGTTATAGTACTCGTCCACACTATGACGTAGGGAAACATCTTCATCAAGATCTAGGAATTGTCTCGTGCCCACCGGGAGTATACCGCTGAGGTTATAGAACTTGTCCACACTATGACGGAGGAGAACATCAAGATCTAGGAACTGACTCGTGCTCAATGGAGTATACCGTTGAGGTTATAGTACTTGTCCACACTATGACGGAGGGAAACATCTTCATCAAGATCTAGGAACTGTCTCGTGCCCACCGGGAGTATACCACTGAGGTTATAGAACTTGTCCACACTATGACGGGGGAGAACATCAAGATCTAGGAACTGACTCGTGCTCAATGGAGTATACCGTTGAGGTTATAGTACTTGTCCACACTATGACGGAGGGAAACATCTTCATCAAGATCTAGGAACTGTCTCGTGCCCACCAGGAGTATACCGCTGAGGTTATAGAACTTGTCCACACTATGACGGAGGAGAACATAAAGATCTAGGAACTGACTCGTGCTCAATGGAGTATACCGTTGAGGTTATAGTACTTATCCACACTATGACGGAGGGAAACATCTTCATCAAGATCTAGGAACTGTCTCGTGCCCACCGGGAGTATACCGCTGAGGTTATAGAACTTGTCCACACTATGACGGAGGAAACTGTCGAGATTGAGAACCTTATCTGAAATTCAACCGATGATAATTCAGTTGAGATTTAAGAACTGGTCAGATCTTCGACTAAGCTGAGAACTTAACTGCATTTTTCCTGAAAAGTAAAGGTCAGTCATATGCAATGCATGATATGGGTCAAGCAATGATGTTCTCAAAATAAATGAGATTGTATTCGTATGATGCGTATATGCATGTATCATGATGTATGGGAATGTGATGTTTTAGCTAGGGAAAATAAATCCCGGAGCTGCTGGAGAATAGAGTTGAGTTCTTCGTTTCCGCTGGGGATGATGAACGAAGATGATTGTGAGAATAAACCTGCGGGAGAAAAGAACTCCATTGGGGAATAAACTTGATGAAGAGATTACTCTGAGGGGAATTACTCTGTGGGGGAGAGATGTTCTGTTAACGATAAACTCCGCTGGGGATTCCGCTGATAAGCTCTGTTAGGGATTTTGATGATAAACTCCGCTGGGGATAGATTACCATTGCTGGTGATATTGAACCTGTTGAGGATAGAAGTCCTGTTGGGGGGAAAGAAAGAACTTTGCTGGGGATAATCTTTCCGTTGCAACTTGCTGAGGATAACCCAGTTAGGTTCTTGTGAGGATAACCTCTGAATTTGGCTGGGGAGATACATTTGTATTCTGCAGGGGACAAGCTTCCAGAATCTACTGGGTAAGATGATTTGACTCTGGCGGGGAAGTTTTTTTAGACTGCGCTGGGGAAATGGCTCCACTGGGGGTATCTTGCATTCTGCCGGGGAACATTCTTATATTCCGTGAGGAATATTAAGACTGCCAGGGATACTCTTATGCTTGCTGGGGATATCTTTATACTCCACTGGGGAATATTAAGATCTTCTGAGGATACCAAGCCTTTTCGGGGCTGACGGTAGACTAACTCTGCTTGGGGGAGAGTATGGTTAATTTGTACATAGCTGCAAGTCTCAGCTGGGAGAGATACCATTATTGTTTTACTCTGCAGGGAGTGAAAGTATCTTAGCCCTGTTCTTCAGCTGAATCTACCTTTGTGCCTGGTGAGCAGAGCAGCTGTACAGTTTGGACAATTTTTATTGCCCCTGTTTCTGTGGGAGAAGGTGCCTGCGGAGGCCCTGTGGATCGAGTATTATCCCCACCTATGAGGTGCTTGGAATATTTTGGTCAAAATTACAAGTCTTCTTCTGGTAGGCCAGTGACGAGACATAGTCGTACGCTTTGATCCCTAACTTTTTCCTGGACCGCCCTTTCGGGTTTTCAGTCCACCGGGATACCCCTTTTTTGCCCAAGCCGCCTTTTCAGGTTTTCGACTTGTCGGGTGTATAGATTTTCATTTTCATCCCTTATTTTTGCTCGAACCCTTTTGGTTCGCCGGGAAGCCCTTATTTTTGCCTAGGCCAGTCAACCTAGCGGGTCTTTGATTATGCGTAGTACTTTTTTGACTACGTCCACGCTCTCAGAGTGTAGGGAGTTGTCACTGTCGGTAGTGTTGTGTTGCCATACTACCAGAAGATCTTCGTTTGATCGTGCAAGATTCGTTGCTGGAATTCACGTCCAATGCCCCAATTGATTCAGATGGAGATTTGCCCCTGGCTATTTCGCATTTTGAGAGATTCCTTGAATCTTGACTTGACTGCCCCAGATGATGGACAATGATCATGCTGTGCCCCTTGATTGGAAGTGTTTTTCCACTTGAGATGATCCTTTTTTATTGAAAAGGTTTTTGTTCACTAGATATTCGTCGTGCGAATTTCTCTGCTATTTGAACAAATGGTCATATGCAAACAATGTTATTTTAAGAATGCAAAGCTTATGTCTGTCTTGAAGTTTTTGAAAATGCATTTTTCAGTAAGATAGGAAAATTTTGTAAAATGTGACATCAACTCAGGATTTACAGCAAGCCCTACAGGAGTCAGGATACCTTTTGTAACAGTATGCTTTCGGACTAACCCATGCTTCAGCTAGGACTTTTTAAGGATTATAACGTGGCCTGGTTCACGGTTTAAGAAACAAAGGATAAAGGCTCAAATTATATTTGTACCACCCGCTCTTCGTGATGTTCTTCAATCCTAAACTCAGTTAATTGTGTATTTGAACTCCTAATGAGTCTGGAACAACGTTTTTGGTGATGGTTCACACAAGTTGAATTTGTTGGAAGGTAGTCATTTTTGCAACATTTTTCATGTTGTTGAGGATTTGTGGCGACCTCGTTCTTTTGATTTGTTACCCCTAACTTTTGCCTGACTGTTCTTGTTTTCGAGATTACAGTCAGCGGGATGCCCCAGCTTTCTTAAGCCTTCTTTATAGGTTTTGGTTCAGTGGGCTTTTCTCTTTTGAGAGATTGACTGCCTATGAAATAAGGAACCACCACTGTCTTTTGATTCCAGAGGAATGCTTTTGATGTCGTTCGTTGTATTATGAATTGAGGATTTTGCGACTTCAATGCGCATCTTTTGAATTAACTAAGAGACTACCCTGCCCCAGGTTTAAATTAAAGGTTTCAATTTGTGTTTAAAACAGAAAACTCCTACTTCTTTGGCTCGAAGGGGTTGACTAGGGATTATCTTCCTTATAACTCCAGTGTTTAGGATTTGAAAGAAATGCTTGTACATCGTCAGCAAGGTCTGTCCAAAAGCATACTGTATGAGATTATGGCATTGTTTCGTCATCCTCCCTCTAAAGGCTTGTAACTTTTAGCAAGATTTGAATGTCATAAAGCGAGTAAAAATCATAGTTTAAATGTAATTAAAATAATTGGATCAAATCAAGACAAACATATGCAATGCATTAATGAAACAAAGTTTGGCATTAATAGATAATTGTTTGAATAACAAAGAGATTACAACTTGAAAATTCAAATGAACAAAAGCTTTTAATGATTCGTCATAGGAGCAGTGATTATGTTTGGAGTCTCTGGAGGGTCAAACTTGATCTCCTTGGCGTCAATCAAGTCTTACACCTTGTTCTTCAAAACCCAACAATCGTCCGTATCATGCCCCGGGCTATCAGAGTGAAAAGCACAGTGGGCATTAGGGTTATACCTCGTTGATATGGTATTTGGATTTTTTGGAGCTTCCTTTAGAATTACCAGATTGGTCTTCAGCAACTGGGGCAGAATCTGAGACAAAGTCATACTGAGACGAGTAAATTGCCTTTGCGGTCTCTCGGCCTTTGGCTGATTGTTGCGCTGAGGAGCACCAGCAGGTCTTGAAATAACAACCGCATTGACAACTTGGCGGTGTTCATGTCTATTCTATCTTCTCGAGCTGTAGATAGCACTGGACTCTTTCTTAAACGGCTTCTTCTCAGTGCTAGATGAGGCACCCTTCTGTATCTTTCCAGCTTTAATACCAACTTCAACCCTTTCACCAGTCAAAATAAGATCTGTAAACCCAGCAGAAGAGCTTCCAATCAGATGGTTAAAGAACGGACCTCACAGGGTCCCCAGAAACATGTCAACAAGCTCACGATCAGCCAAAGGTGGTTGCACCCTTACGGCAAGGTCTCTCCATTTTTGAGCATACTCTTTAAATCCTTCACCCGTCCCTATTGACATGCCCTAGAGTTGGGTACGCGTAGGAGCAAGGTTGGAGTTATACTGATACTGCCTATAGAATGCAGTAGCCAAATCCTCCCAGCTGCGGATACTGGCTCCGTCCAACTGATAGAACCACTCAAGCTGAGTCCCTAAAAGACTGTCTTGAAAGAAATGGATCCACAAGTTCTTATCAGCAGTGTAAGGCTGGATCTTTCTTACATATGACCGGAGGTGTAGCTTTGGACAGGAAGCTCCGTCGTACTTGGCGAAGGAAGGTGCCTTGAATTTATAGGGAATCACCACCCCAGAGGATAGACATAGATCTCCGAAGTCCAGACCGGGCACCTTCTGTATTTCCATAGCGTTCAAACGGTCTTCTAGTTGTTTGTACTTATCCTCAGTAGGAGGATACTGTTCTTCATCATAGTCTGTCTCGTTGTCGGAGACTATAGGGCTAGGAGCCCTCCTTTCTTGTGGACTATCTTTCCCTCCAGACGGGGTGGTCAGATCAACTTCATTCTGCAGCCCGTTTCCAAACCTGCGTCCAGTGTTGAACAGGATGGTCCTCTTTTTCTTCTTCTTCCTCTCTTTCAGAATCAGGGTCTTCAGGTCCTGCTGACCCTTAGCTAGGCTCATGACCAACTCTTGAAACTGGGCATTCTGGGCATGGAGGGCCTTGATAGCTTGCTCAGTGGAAGGTTCAATAGACATGATGATTGCTGAAATAAACAGCGAAGAAGATAAGAGACATGTACTGGGAGACCTGTTATGCAATGATATGTATGATATATGTATGCAATGTTTTCAAGGATCTCGCAGGGTAAACAAGAAACTGTTAGAATCTGAATCTGGTAGCTTGATTGAAGGTTCTTCACGTTGCTGAGAGTCCTTCTTCAAGAGCCAAGCTCACCATATCGAGTGGGTCATATCCCCTGACTCAAGTTATCATGTTTTGATCTCTAGATGACATTGGCTAGAGGAAAATAAATCCCCTTTGCCCGTTGCTGGACATCTGATTTACCATAACCTGCATCACAGACCCTTGAGATCCTTGAAATGGTTAAGGAAATGTTAAGGCGTAATGTTATGATGTGTATGCTATGCGTTTAAGCAAAGCGTGGGGTGATGTAAGTAAACCCTGCAATAAGTCCAAATTATTGGATAAGGACTGTAAACAAAACCTGCAAGGAACTCATGTTGTCAGATAACAAGAATGTGCAAGTAGTTCAAGTTTGAAGGCACACAAGTCACACATATAGCCTTAAGTTTAGGCTGGCATGGAGTTTAGGCATTACCCTCTTTCAGTTTAGTTGGTTTAAACCTATCCTAAAAATAGTAACCGGGTTCTAGAGGATCTCAATATCACTGACTACCCTCAATCGGTCATAATTCCGGTTTAGCAACCTTTTCTTGCGGCCGGAATCATCGCGAGAGTTTAGTCTCAATGAGTGTAGCATACTGCTACTGTTCTATGGCCAAGTTGGTCAATTTAAGGTTCTAAGGTCAGTTGGTGCTTAATGACTCCTTAGAAGACCCATATTCTCCTCGTTTCAACACAAGGGATATCGGTACAGACTAAGGTGCCACACCAACGTAGCTACTGTTTCATCCGTGTTGGTTTACGTCGGACAGATCCCTCACAGTTTATTGCTACTTACCTAAAGGGTATCCCCAGATCCGGGTTAGGATCTATAGAACTCCGATACAAGCCCACAAAATTTAAAGCATACAAAGCATACAATTGAAAACACAAGTGATCTAATCCTAAGGTACACCTCACTTATGAGAATTCCCCAGCAGAGTCACCAGTTCTGTGATCGGTGGGAATGAGAACTGACTGTTTTGGAATGTTGGTTCGCATTTGCGTTTGTTTTCGCAAAATGTCGCGGTAAGCAAGAGTCACCACCGTCTTTTATTTTATCCAACAAGGAAAGGACAAAAGCACCGAAAAATTCCTTTTCGAGATGTTTCTCAGGTTCGGGAGGTAGATTATAGAAAGGGAAGGTGTTAGCACCCTTTCTATCCGTGGTTATCCACGGGCTCTTAGGTACTTGCTCACTATGTTTTCAAAAGTTTGCTTTTCTTTGTGATTGTGGGTTTGAAAAGAGTTTTGTTTTGAGGAGAGTGTAAGTGCGAAAAGTTTTGTTTTGTTTTTTAAGGAGCAAGTACTTAAGAACCTCTACCTACTCAAAAAGGAATTAAACTGTGCAAATGTCCTTTAGACAGTGCTATCCCACTATTGAGGAGTAGGTAGCACCATTGTTGGAGTTTTCGGGTTAATTCGATTTAAGGGACGTGTGGTCACTAAAGCAACGTTAGGACGCCTTAGCGGTAACTCTAATGTCTTAGATCATTTTTCCGAGGCAATTGTTTCGAGGCAACTTATGATCTTTGGACAAGAGAGCGACCTCTAAAACATCCTATACTCAATGACCACGTTCGAGGCAACCAAGTGAGGCGTACCCTAAGAGTGGCATGTGCGAGTGTGTCAATTTTCAGTTTATATTATCTTTGTACATGTTATGGTGAGCTACTATTGATTTTAAGTCAAGATAGATCTTGTCATGCAATCCTAGTTAGCATACATCTAAACAGTTAATATATGTACAGGAATTTAAAGTGCGGGAATTGTAAATCCTACTCTATTACAAGGCTTCGGGGAGGGAGATTATTTACATGTCCAAAATTGGGGAATAAAGCAGTAAAGTGTAAAAGTCTTAGTTAAGATATTACAAACCAGTAGACAGTTATAATAAAATAAACGCGCGTGAATCTGAAAATAACCTCTAAAAATCCTAAGAACAAAATCTTTTTGTTGTTTTATTTTATTTTGGGAAAATGATCTAAATCTACTTAATTTTAGTTTTGGAAAAATGTTAAGATAATTAAATGATTAATTGACAAAGTTAATTTAATAGAAAAAAACTAGCCTAATGTTTTTGTGGTTTTTTCTTTTTTATTTTAATGTTAATTAAAAAGATAAAAAGATGTCAATGAAAACAAAAATAAAATACAAGGGGGGTCCTTCGATCCAGGAAAAAAAAGGAGCTTAGAGCCAAGGAGGGAATGGAAGCTTCGATCCAAACTGGGTCATGGTTCTTTCGATTGGGCCAGGAAGTGGGCATGAACAGCCTTTGATCCAGGGAAGGGGATTTCCCTTTGATCCTGGGAAAAATGCCTTCTTCGATCCAGGAGGACTATGGGAAGCTTCGATCCATAGAAGGTGTCTCCTTCGATCTGGGATGCTATACCTGCAAAAGTATGTTAGCAAAATAAAACTCAGGGCCTGGTATCGAACCCCAAGCCCTTCGATCCTGCGTGCGCTGAGTCTTTTCAGGCTAAATATGCAGCAAATGTTAGCAAACAAAGAACATGACCTGGGGCCAAACCCAAGCCCTTGAATTCTGTCTAGGATGGAAAATCGAATGGGATAGAAAATATGGAGGTGTTATGCAAAATGAAAAGTTTTGACAATTTACCCTCTCTTACCAGCAGATTGAATCTTCGATTTGGGTACTGGCTGGATGGGAGCACTTTCAATCTGAGGGCTTCTGGGCGTGGGCACCTTCGATCTGAAGGACTGCTTTGGCTTGGAAAATTCTGACAACCTTTGATGGATTGTATGGGCAGCGCCTCTCCAATGTTTTTTGTTCTCCTTTTCTTCTGTTCTATAATTTTTGTAATGTTTTTTTTTCGTCCCCGGATATGCATGCCGGTCCTTGTATTTATAGGAGTGTGAGGGTCTAGTAATGGCAAGAGACAACCCATTAAACAGGCCATTAAAGCCATGAGACAATAATCAGACACATTAAAAGTTTTCCTTTTTTTGAAATATGCATGTCTCTTTGGAATCTGGAATGAACCTGGACACTTTTGAATTTCGAATGCCTTCAGGCCCTGCTCTTCGATTGGTCCTGATTTGAAAAGAATCCCTCTGGTCGAATCAGCTCTTTAGGAATAGAAAAGGCAAGAATCTTGCCTTTAACTCAGGAATTAAATCCACAAACAGCATTTAATTATTTCTATATTTGCAAGGGAAACATGCCATCTTCTCATATTCAGTGTACCTGGACGTGTTTTTTGAGTGCCCTCTTGATGGCTTTGTTAACAGGCCAATCGAAAGGTGTTGTTCATGCTAATCGAAGGACATGGTTAACACGCCTGTCGAAGCTGCCTTGACACAATGCCAATTAAAAGGCTTGGCCCAGGGTGCCAAACGAAAAGGTTTTTCAGAATTCTAATCGAAGGGCTTTGACATAATGCCAATCGAAGTGCTTGTCTATAATGCCAATCGAAAGGCTCATTCAGAATACCAATCGAAGGGTCTTTCACAATTCCAATCGAAGTGCTTGACATAATGCCAATCGAAATGCTCCTTCAGAATACCAATCGAAGGGTCTTTCAGAATGCCAATCGAAATGCTCCTTCAGAATACCAATCGAAGGGTCTTTCAGAATGCCAATCGAAAGGTACTTAAAGCACTACTCAAAAATTTTCTTTTTCCTTAGGCAAGGGTTTGTGATCAACCATGCAGGGGGAAGACTTTGGAAAACATGAGAGGGAAAATTTTGGGGTACAACAGGTACCAATGAACTCAGGGCATAATTTCTAGTTGATCTATGCCCTTAGTTAGGATTTATTTGGCTTGTATTACATTGTTGATTATTGCAGGGTTACAGTTATGGACAAAAATTATCACTATAGCCTTTAGTGACAGTTTTGTCCGTAGGTAAAGGGTTTAGCATCAAATACGACAGTTTGGGAAGAAGACGTTGATGTGGACGATAACTATTGGAGGATTTGAAAAAGCGTGCGCTTCCTGAGGCATAGCATGTTACTTCTTTTATAATGTTATTATTTTATCATATATACAACTAACCATCCCAGCACAAATGGCAAGGGCGCAGGCGTTGAAGCAAAGGGTTTTGGGTTCGATCCCAAAATCTCACGTTTTCATATTTTTCAATTTCTTTGTACAGGATCCCATGTGCCTCCCAACCAAGCGTCCATCATGCGCCCAAGATCTACACCATTGGATCATCTCCATCCCAGATCTGACGCCTCAAACAAGCAGTCACATGGTGGACCTCCTGAAGACTAGCTCCACTGAATCCTGCGCAGGCTCTGGGCCAATAAAGATGGGCCTATCACAAATTCAACTCCTTACCCCCTGATTACTAACAGCACACCAGGCCCAATTTATTTCTTTTTTTTCTTCTATTTTCTTTTGTTTTATTTAATTATTTTTATATTTTTTACAAAAAACAACAAAAATCATTTTTTTAGTAAATCAAAAAATCACAAAAGATAGATTTAGGTTCTTATAATTAATATTAATTTTTGAAAATTAATTATTTTAATTATTTCAATATTGATTATTTTGTTAAATAAAATTAGCTAGAAATTAGGTTTAATTTGCAATTTAATTATTTTCTCAAAAACAATATACAAAAATATTTTTTTTAATTAATTTGATTTTTTAGGCTTCTAATTTATTCCCGTATTTAATTCGTCTCGCGTGTATTTACTTATTTATAATTCCAATTATTGTAACCGTTTTGAGGTTTGTAATAGATTAATTAGGTTTTTGATTTCCGTATCTTTATTTTTAGTCAAATATTTATGTATTTGCCCAAAAGCCTTGTAATAGTTAGGACTTTAATTTCTCGCACTTTTTAATTTCCGCAACTATAAAGCTGCCTAGATGCATGGATAATAGGATTGTATGCGAAAGATAAATCAATGATTAAAAGGTAAATAACCCTAATTGTGCAAAGAAAATTAACTGAAAAAAGCACACTTGTACATGCTCACTCCTAGGGTTTACCCCACTCCGGTTGCCTTCGGTAAACGGACATGAAGTATAGGGAATTTTAGTTGTCATCCTTTAGTCCCAAAAGATCAAAAATGCCCCCATTCGAATGTTGCCTCGAAAAGATCTTTAGGACTCTAGGGTAACTACTAAAGTTACCTAACCATTGCTTTGGTGACCGTACTTGTCCCTTCGAATGTTCCTTAAAACTCCAACAATGGGGCTACCTACTCCTTAATAGTAGGATAGCTCTATCTAAAGGAAACGAGAACGAACAGTCTTTTTCGAGTAGATAGAAAATCTTAAGTACTTGCTCAAAACAATAAAAAAAGATTTTACACAAACACTTTCAAAACAGTTTTCAAAAATAACTTCGTCACAATCTTGAGGACAGATACAAGGGTTATCACGAAGTTAAACAAAAACTTTTTAAAAACACACACAAGCAATTTCAAAATGAGCAAGTACCTAAGAGCTCGTGGAAAACCACGAATAGAAAGGGTGATAACACCTTCCTTTTCTATAATCTACCCCCCCCCCCCCCCCCCCCCCGTACTCAGAAAACTCTCGAAAAAGGTTTTTTCTGTTCTTTTTCCTTTTCCTTTGTTGGATTAATTAAAAGTCGGTGGCGACTCTTGCTTATCACACATTTGCGAATACAAAATGCAAAACCAGTATATAACAGTCAGTTTTGCCACCGTATCATAGAACTTGCGACTCTGATGGGGATTAAAACATAAGTGGGGTATACCTTAGGATCTAGGTCATTTTTAAAATTGCTTTCTTATTTTGCTTTGCCTGCTTTATATTCGGGGAACACCTTTTAGGTAAGTAGCAATAAACTATGAGGGAACTGTGCGGGGTATATCGACACGGTTGAAGCAATAGCTATGTTAATGTGACACTTTGGTTGGTACCGGTAACCCTTGAGTTAATCAAGGAGAGTATGGGGTCGCTGCGCGGTGTCATAAAGCATGAACTGACCTTAGAACCTTTAATTGCACAACTTGGCCAGTAGAACGTAGCGAGATGGCCGGCTTTGGTGTATTCCCAAGGTCGACAGATGCTCGATGCTAAACTCATTGAGGTTTGACTCTTGAGCTTTATTTGGTTGCGAGTTAATCGCCTATTGAACGAAGCTTGAGAGAAAGATCGGCGATATTGAGATCTCTTAGAACCCGGTTACTATTTATAGGACAGGTTGAACCAATCCAGCTTCAAGAGGGTATGACCTTAAAACTCATGCAGGCCTTAAACCTAAGGACTTGGTGTGACTTGTTTGTTGTTTGCTACACATGTGATTTCTTAGCATAATCATGATATCATAAACATGGCATATCATACTAACCATTTCAAGGATTTTCTAGGGCTCATATTTGCTTTGTTTTGTAGGACATGGCATCCGCCCTCAGGAACACTATCCAGATTAACCTTGTGAAAGTACCTCCTCAACTAAAGGAATTGGCATTAAGGATTCCTGAAAGCTCTCCCTTCACTGAAAAACATGGTCGGCTGCTCAACTTGGTCACTTCAAAACCAGATGAAGAATTGTTAAAAGTGCTATTTCAGTTCTTTGATCCTTTGCACCACTGCTTCACCTTCCCGGATTACCAGCTAGTGCCTACTATGGAGGAATTTTCTCGGTTATTGGGGGTACCTATTCTTGATCAGTTACCTTTCAACGGTACGGAAAGACATCCAAAACCTGAAGAGATTGCTCGAGCTCTGCCCTTACAACGTTCCTATGTAGTGACAAATTGGGAAACTAGGGGAAGTGTCCAAGGAATCCCGGTTAAATTTCTATTCGAGAAGGCTCACTATTTTTGGGATACCCTAGATTTACAAGCTTTTTAAGAGGTATTGGCACTCCTCATCTACGGGATGGTACTATTCCCTAACGCGGACCAACTTGTAGATATGAATACTATTAAGGTTTTTATGTCTCATAACCTGGTGCCTACATTACTTGGGGATATTCTACACTCTCTGTATGCTCGCACTCTAAAGAGAATGGGGGACCCTCCTGTGTTGCACCCCTCTACTGGCTAGGTGGTTTATTTCGCACCTACCCAGGTTTATCTTGAAGAATGAGCAGGGTATGAAATGGTCTCATAGGTTGATGTCCCTTACACATTAAGACATTCGTTGGTGTTCACGATACTCAGAAGATGTTACCATCATCGATCCCTGTGGTGAATTTTCTAATGTCCCTCTCTTAGGAATTAGGGGAGGAATCACTTATAACCCTTGTTTGGCACTGCGACAGTTTGGTTATGCGAGAAGGGATGGTCCTCATGATACACTTATCCAAGGAATTACCTTCGACTATGAGAATGATGCTCGGGGTTACCGTAGAAGGTTCATGCGAGCTTGGGGCATGTTACATAGAGTTGATAGCAAGACACTGGAGCATAAGAATTCCATCCCTCTTGAGCTTTATCTCAAATGGGTATGAGCCCGTGCCCAAAGTCTTATGATGCCTTACCCTATTGTCCTACCAACGATAGTGGAACCAGTTGCTGAAGGAGACACTTCTTATCTTGTTCTCCATCCTGACATGCCAACTGATCACGAGGATTTACAGAAATCCTGGGTTCAACTTAAAGAGGAGCGGGATATGTTTGAAGCTCAATTCTATGCAAGCAAGAAGAAGGTCCTGGAGCTCACTAGGCTACTTCATGAAGAGAGGAATATAAACGCCTACATTGCACCAAAAAGGATGAGCTCCTGGGAAACCTAATTTTCTTTTTGCTTTAAGTTTTGTTTTGTTGTAAGTCTAAAAGGCACTCTTTGTAACAATGTGAACTTATTAATACAATTAACGCGTGTTTATTTTGGTTAAACAAATTTGAGCTTTTAAGAATCCTTGAAATCATTGCATACGCATAGCATCCATGACATTGCATAAACATGTACCATAACAGGTTTCTCATCTTCTTCGTTGTTTATTTCAGCAATAATGTCTTCTGAACAAAGCATCAAGGATCTACAGGCACAAGATGCCCAATTTCAGCAGATGTTCATAGCCTTAGCTAAAGGGCAGGAAGATCTGAAGGCCCTTATTCTGAAGGAGAAGAAGAAGACCGTTGGTGTCCTTAATCTGGGAAGAAGATTCAAGGGGCCATTGAAGCAACCAGTCGATCTGACCTTCTCGTCCAAAGAAGGGGAGAATCGAGAGAGAGAGAGAGAGAGAGAGAGAGAGAGAGAGAGAGAGAGAGAGAGAGAGAGACAAGGGAGGAGGACCCTAGCCCTGAAGTTTCTGATAATGACACCGACTACAATGATGAACAGTATCCTCACACTGAGGATAGATATAAACCGTTAGAGGATCGGCTGAGCGTAATGGAGATATAGAGAATAGCAGGGCTAGATTTTGAAGAGTTGGGTTTGGTATCTGGGGTGGTCATCCCAAAGTTTAAGGCTCCGGTTTTCGTAAAGTATTAAGGGGTGTCTTGTCCCCAACTTCATCTTTGTTCCTATGTGAGGAAGATTCAGCCTCACACTGCTGATAGGAACTTGTGGGTCCATTTCTTTCAAGACAGTCTGTCTGGGACTCAGCTTGAATGGTTCTATCAACTAGAGGGAACCAACGTCCACAACTAGGGAGATTTGGATACTGCTTTTCATAAGCAGTATCAATATAATGCTGACCTTGCTCATACTCGTATTCAACTCCAGAGTATGTCCATGGGTGCAAGTGAAGGCTTTAAGGATTATGCACAGAAGTGGAGAGATTTGGCAGGGAGAGTCCAACCCCCTTTGTCTAATAGGGAGTTGGTTGACATGTTTCTTGGGACGTTGTCTGGTCCATTCTTCAATCACCTGATTGGTAGCTCCTCAGCTGGTTTCACCGAGCTGATATTAACTAGAGAAAGGGTAGAAGCTAGGATCCGGAGTGGCAAAATACAGAAAGACACCTCTTCAAGTTTAGTGAAGAAGCCCTTCACGGGTAAGAAGGAGGTCAGTTCCATTTATAGCCCAAGAGGTCAGAGTAGAGCTGAGCGCCGTCCAATAGTAGGTGTTGTGATGATACCTAGGCCTACGGCTACCCCACAATGAAACAATCAGCAAAGGGTAGAAATACCGCAAAGGAAGTTTACCCGGATTAACATGACATTGACTGAAGTTTTACCCCATCTATTAAGATTCAACTTGGCAACCTTGAAGGAGGCTCCCAAGAATCCTAACACCACATCTCCTCGGTATAACCCAAACGCTCGGTGTGCTTACCATTCTGAGAGTCCTGGCCACAATACAAATGACTGCTGGGCTCTGAGAAATAAGGTACAGGATCTAATTGAAGCCAAGGAGATTGAGTTTGATGCTCCGAAGAAGCCTAATGTCATAATTTCTCCCATGCCCAAGCACAACCGTGGAGTTAATACCATTGATACTGATCTGTTTGTTACCTCTGTTGATGAAGTTTCCACCCCTCTCATGACGGTCAAGAAGAATTTATTGTTGGCCGGTTTATTTCCAGGTTGTGGTGAAGATTGCCACATGTGTTCGTCTCTGCCCTTTGGTTTCCATTTGCTGAAAGTAGGTGTTCAACGCCTGATGGACAACAGAGAGATTTTGTTTGAAAAGACTTTGATTCCGACTGTTCCGTATGAAGATGTTGCCATCATAACCATTTCCGCCAATCCTTCCAAGGTCTCCTCTAAAAGACCTGTTAGGATTACACATGCTCCAAGAATTTCTCCGTTGATAATCACTTTTCCTAGTCCTGTACCGTACTCCTTAGACAAAGCTGTCCCTTGGAATTACGGCACCGATGTTTACTACCATGGCGTCAAACAGGATTTGAAGACTGATGAGGCTGATCCCGATGTCAGTAATATTGTTGGGACTAGCAAAGTTACCCGAAGTGGAAGGGTTTTCTCTTTCGAGATCTCCCCGAAGACTGTCACTAAGCTTATTGTTATTCCATCTATTGTTCCTACCGGTAATTATGTTACTACTCTCGTTCTTACTGCAATTGTTACCCCTACCGATGAGTCATCCGGGAATCGGGGCAAAGAAGTTATGGGTGAGCCTGCCCAGACGGAGGCACCTAGAAAAGTTGTTGTGGAATCCTCTAAGCAAGAAATAGAGGAAATCTTAAAAATAATCAAGAAAAGCGACTACAATGTAGTCGAATAGCTGCGGTAGACCCCTTCAAAGATATCAATGTTGTCTCTGTTGTTATTTTCTGAGGTCCATGCAAAGGCTTTGATTAGATTTCCCAAGACTGCGCATGTGCCACAAGAAACCTCAGCCGACCAATTCAAGGACTGTGTGGCCAGCTTGACTGCTGACAATGGTTTGGGTTTTTCAGATGCCGACTTGACACCAAAAGGGAGAAAGCATAATGATGCTCTATGTTGTACCCCAAAATTTGCCCTCTCACTTATCAATTATTTTCTCACAAAAGATCTCTCTTGGTTCAAGACTGCACTAGGGTTGATCAGCTCAAGACACCTCCTTAAGAACTGATGAGTGAAATTAGGGTTTGAGATTGCACAAGGATAATTGAACTTTCAATGCCTCATATGACTTTCAAGTTCCAAGCCTTGAATCATATTTTTGCTCAGTCAATTGAACAGTTGACCTAAAAATCAATTGTATTGGGAAAAAGTCAACTATGGCCAATTTATAGTCAAACTTCATAATTTTTGATCCACATCAACATTATAAACTCATATGTATCATTTGATCAAGTTTGTACCACAATTCCTCAAGAAATCTGATCAAATCATCAAAAGGACAAAATGGTCAAAATTAGGGTTTTGATTGAGGAAAGGCAATTTCTAATTTTGGACCTAGCAAATGGTCAATTGGTTTGAAGCATGATATCAAGAGTTCAATTTCATCATTTTTACCTAATGGCATGACCTAAAACATTGCTCAATATTAATTAGATTGATAGTGAATTTTCAGTCAATTGATCAAAAGTCAACTCTACACTGCAAAGTCAAACTTTGACTTTTTGGTCAAAATCCAATGTCAAAGATCACAATTCATCAAAACATGTCAAAATATAAAACTTATTCATCAAGAAATCAAAAAGTCTAGATTTCATTTTGAAAAGTCAAAGTTTTCTAACTTAGAAATTTTTCTAAGTGTTTAAAACTTCATGTTTTTTCATAACTTTGATCCAATTTTTCACCATGATGCAAGATGATTCAAAAGAAACTTTCAACATGAAAGTTGTAGATCCCCATGATATCTACAACATTGGTTTACACAACTTCTTCTAAAAATGCTTGGATCTCAAGTTATTAATTCATAAAGTCATGCTCTTGAAATTAAACACTTAGTGAAATTTTGCCCTAGTTTAGGCAGGATTTTGACCTAACTTCATGGCACTTTTTCATATAGTTCCAAGTGGAATTTTCAAAAGTGATTCAAAGAGGGGTTGTAGAGCACATTACAAGCTTTTAAAAATGTCAAGGAACTCCTTGATATCATTTGTGAGCAAGGAGAATCAAAGAGATGAAGTTAGGGTTTTCAAACTTAAATTACAAGCCATTTCATGATGCACAGAAATTCAAATCCAAGCCTAGGCTACATAATCTTTGCTTTGAAGTCCTAAAACTTGTTTGTCACTCCATAATTAAATTTTTACATAGCTGTTATATCTTTAATCCAAGCACTTGAGCCTTTATCCAAGTTACATTTTCATTTGTGGCACAAAGTAACCATTTCATTCTTGTAAAGAAGCTTTAATCACAAAGTCAATGCATAGAGCTTTGCACTTGTTCCTTCTGATCACAAGCAATGTCAAAGGCAAAAGAAACATGTCTAGAGCCTCCCATAAACTCAGGCCATACTTGTACTATACCTTGAAACCATATTGTCACGTTTCTTCAAAATCAAGTAACATAGCCATAACTCTACATCTTGTGCTTCTGACCTCCTCAAGTACTCTAACCTTTTCCTTAATTATGCACAAGTTGTTTGCAAGAGAACACACGAGTTCAAGGACCACAAAACACTCCCAAGCAGTCTGCAACTCAGAATCTGCCATAACTTGACAGTTTTGAACCTCACATAGCCATCTCCAAATCCACTCGTGTGTATTGAGTTTTAACCATCCAAACACTTAATATACATCATATCAAAGTGATCCAGGCCCTTGTTTCCTGACTGTAACCCCTCCATCACCATCCACCATTTTCAAAACTGAAGCTTACAACTTGACTTAATTTGAGAGTTTCAACCATCCTCAAAGCAAAGTAGGAATTAGAACACACTCAAGGAGGTCCAGGCAAGCTACAGAAATCACCAGGCCATCTCAAAGGTTGCTCAAACTCCATACACGACTCCAGCTGCAAGAGGTAAGTTTTCAAACTTATATCTCTTCATACAAGCATCATTTGATTCTGATTTGTGAATATAAAATGTAGATACCATTGCCATGAAGTTGTACATATCCATAGTTTGCATTTATATGGCCTGAGCTTAGAGAATTTTAGAGTTGAAGTTTCTGAAATTTTTAGGTTTTAAATTAGGGCCAGAAAAATTCTCACTCATCTTGGATTTATAGCTTTAGTTATTTATATGGTTGGATTCGTGGGAAGAAATGCCACAACTTTCATGTTTGTACTTTTCATTTTTGTTGACAGATGAAGAAGTTACTGGTACTTTGGCTGGCTGAAGGTTGAAGACGAAGTACAAGCCTTGGAAGCATGTTACGTTATGTATTTATCATTTCATTTTAATAAACGAATGTATAGCCACCCCAGTGGTAAGGCAGCACGCTGGTAACCAATAGGGCGTGGGTTCAACACCCAGCGCGCTACCTTTTTCATTTCTCACAATTTTTTTTTCAATTTTTTTTGTTTCCAATAGCAGGCATGGGCTTCCAACTTGGGCCTGATGCTTTTTTTTCTTTACTAACCTCTGACTTACTTCAGCACCCCCTGGCCTAATTTCTTTTACTATTTTATTATTTTTTGTTTTTATTTCTTTTTATTTCTTTTCTTCTTTAATATTTTTATTTATTTATTATTATTATTATTATTATTATTATTATTATTATTATTATTTTCATTAATCATGAAAAATCCAAAAATATTTTATTTACTCTTATTCATTTTATTTTCTTATAAAACAAAAATATTAAAAACATTTTCTTTTAACAAATTAATTTCTCTTTTAAATAATTAAATATTTAGACTTAGGTTTAATATTTCTTTTATTTTATTAATTAAAATTAATTTAGAATTTAGTTTTCTTTTAATTATTTAATTTTTACTTTTTATTATTATTTAACTTAAAACCCTTGTTCTTCATAAAAACCCTAAAAAATCTTTTTAATTTAATTTATTTTATCAAGTAGTTTAAGTTAATTTTATTATAATTTTAACTAATCATTTTTTAATTAGGTTTAGGTTAAACACTTTTTATGAAAACCAAAGAAAAATCATCTCTTTTTTTATATTCTTGTATTTATATATTATTTATTCAATCATTTGTACATGTTCAATATGGTTGTAATAGATTATTTAGGTTTAATTTTCTTGCAATACTCCCCATTTGTAATTTGTACACCCCCCTCCCATAAGTATTGTAATAGCGTAGTAATTTTAAATTCCGCAATTTATCGCTTTATATACAAATGCTAATAATTAGGGTTTTGTATGGAAAGACTAAAACCAACAAAATAGCAAACCCTAATCAAGACAAAAACAAAGCATGAAAATCAATACACTTGCACACAAGCACCCCTAGGGTAAATCCACTTGGTTACCTTACAAAAATGACCATATTACGCATGTGAGGTATCTTAGCAAAGACAAGCAAAATACAAGATCATAGTCCCTCGATGACGCTATCAAAAGTTGCCTTTCAAAATGATCTTAGTCCCTAAATAAAAATGCTAAGATACCTTGCAACATTGCTAATCATGGTTATACGATGACCCACGCCCGTCCCTTTTACATCTAAAGATAGGGTTATTTACCAAATCAATGGTAAGATAACAATGTCAAAGGAAAAAGGAAATGAACATGAAAGACTTTTGAGTAGGTAGATTGTTAATAGTTACTTGCTCAAATTCAAAACCAAAACATCCTTGCTATTTTCAAAACAAACACCAACACTCTCCAAACATCTTTCAAAGCTTGAAAGCATTTTCAAAAGATCAAACACTTTGTATACATTCTTACAAACGAGAATCATTACAAAGTTTGCCTAAACAATGTCCTTTTTTCAAAAATACTTTCAAAACCACACAAAGCACAATTTCAAACAAAAGCAAGTGATCTAGCAAGTAACTAAGAGCCCATGGAAAACCATGGATGAAAAGGGTGCTAATACCTTCCCTTTTCATAATCTACCCCCCGAAGTCAAGAAAACATCTCAAAGGTCTTTCTTGTGCTTTTTCACCTTTCCTTTTGGATAAAAGAAAAGTCGGTGGTGACTCTTGCTAACCGCAACATTTGCGATCAAACGTAAAACACCCAAGTAGGTTCTCCCACCGTATCACAGAACTGGCGACTCTGCTGGGGAAAATTCTAAAATTGGGGTTACCTTAGGGTTAGATCACATTTACTTGCTTTCTTTGTTTGACTTGTTTGCTTTACATTATGGTTCTTTGTTTGGGTTTGAATCCTCTACCCGGATTTGGGATACCTTATAGGTAAGTAGCAATACGTTGTGGAAACTGTGCGGGGTATACCAACATGGTCTAAGAAATAGCTATGTTAGTGCGACATATTTGTGGGTACCGGTAGCCCTTAAGTAGTCAAGGAGAATACAGGGCCGCTGAGTGATGTCATGAAGCACTAATGAACTTTTAGAACCTTTACTTGACCAACTTGGCCATTAGAACGTAGTGAGATGACCGGATTTGGTGCAGTCCGGAGTTGGTAGATACTCGATACTACACTCATTGAGGTTTGGTTTTTTGGGATATTTCGGTCGCCATTAAAGAGGCTTGCATTGAAACAATGCCCAACGAAACAAACCAGTGATATTGAGCTCTCTAGAACCCGGTTACTATTGCTAGGACAGGTTTGAGCCAACTAAATTTCAAGAGGGTACTTACCTATGAGACTCCATGCAAGCCTAAACCTAAGGACTTGTTTGTTTTGTTTGTATATATTTACTTATACATAACATCATAAACATCATAACATCATACTCATACTTACTAACCATTTCAAGGATCTTGGGATTTATCTTTGTTCTGTTTTATAGGACATGGATTCTATTCGCAGGAAAATTATTCAAGTCAATATTGTAAGGATCCCTCCTCAACTTAAAGAGTTAGCATCAAGGATTCCTGAAAATTCTCCATTTACCGAAAGACATGGTCGCCTACTAAACTTGGTTACCACTGATGAAGACATGATGAAGGTTCTCTTTCAGTTCTTTGATCCTTTACACCATTGCTTCACATTTCCCGATTATTAACTTGTGCCAACTTTGGAAGAATTCTCCCAACTCTTGAGGACTCCCATTCTTAATCAACTACCTTTCAACGGTACGGAAAGAGATCTAAAGCCATAAGAGATTGCTTAAACTCGACACTTGCAACCATCTGAAATCACAACTAATTGGGAAACAAGGAATGGTGTCAAGGGTTTCCTAGCAAAGTTCTTGTTTTGAGGAAATTGTGGCTCTCCTCATCTATGGGATGGTTTTGTTTCCAAATCCTGACCAACTCATAGATATGAACACCGTCAAAATCTTCATGTCTTGTAACCCGGTGCCTACTTTGCTAGGGGACATCCTACATTCCTTTAACACTCGCACTATGAGGAAAAGAGATATCCTTATGTGTTGTACTCCCCTTTGGCAAGATGGTTTATTTCGCATCTTCCCTGATCTGTATTGAAGAACGAGCAAGGTTCAAGATGGTCACATAGGTTGATGATGCTCAAACATTCAGATATTCATTGGTGTTCCCGATCTATAGAAAATGTTACTATTGTTGACCGTTGTGGAGAATTCCCTAATGTCCCTTTACTTGGAATTAGGGGAGGTATCACCTACAACCTCTGCTTAGCCTTGAGACAATTTGGTTATGCCCGAAGGGATGGCCCACATGAGATGCTCATTCAAGGTTTGGTATTTGACTACGAGAACAACGATCAAGGTCATCTCCAGAGATTTATCCGAGCTTGGAGGATGTTGAACAAAGTAGATAGAAAGACATTGGGGCATAAGAATTCCATCCCTTTTGAGCCTTACCTCAAATGGGTACGAGCTCGTGCTCAAAGTCTTATGATACCTTACCCCTCCATTCTCCCAGTAATCATAGAGCCTGTTGTGGAAGGAGATGTTCCGTACACTATCCTGCATCCAGACATGCCCACCTCTCTTGAATACTTACAAAGGGATTGGATACAACTTAAGGGGGAGCGAGACACTTTCGAGGCCCAATTCTACACCATCAAGAAGAAGTTTTTGGAACTCACTAAGAAACTTCAGGAGGAACGGAGCATGAATGCCTACATCGCACCAAAGAGGATGCGTACAACTTTTTTATCTTAGAGTTTTTGTACTTCTTTGTAAGCCCAAAAGAGGCCTGATGTACTCAAGCTTTAATTTATTAATATAACATGTGTTCCTTTTTGGTCTAAAGCAATTTTAAATCTCTAATTTCCTTGAAATCATTGCATATGCATTTACCATTCATCATAACATAAGCAGGTTTCTTACGACAAGTCTCCTCATCTTTCTACTGTTTATTCGAGTAAGATGGATCTCGAGCAGACGGTAAAAGACCTCTAAGCATAAAATGCTCAGTTTCAGCAGTTGTTCTTGACTCTAGCCAAATGACAAGAAGATCTGAAAACCTTGTTGATTGAAGAAAAGAAGAAGAAAAAGAAAGTAACCAAAGTTCTGAACATAGGAAGAAGGTTCCAAGGGCAAGCAAGACGAACCCTAGACTTTGCAATGTCATATGGTGAAAAAGATAATCAAGATGGGAAAGGAAAGGAAGCGGTTATCCAGCAAGAGTCTGAAGAGGAAGAGGATGAGGATTACTCTGAAGAGCAGTATCCCCCGGCCGACGACAAATACAAGAATCTAGAAGAACGACTAAGCGCAATGGAAATCCAGAAAGTTCCCGGGCTAGACTTTGAGGAGCTAGGTCTGGTGTCTGGGATTGTCATTCCACCAAAATTCAAGGCACCAATATTTGCTAAATACGACGGAGTTTCGTGCCCCAAAATGCATCTCCGATCCTATGTGTGGAAGATACAGCCTCACACTGCTGATAGAGATTTATGGGTCCACTTCTTTCAAGACAGTCTATCTGGAACTCAACTTGATTGGTTCTATTAACTGGAAAAGGCCAATATCCATAATTGGGAAGACCTTGTCACTGCTTTCTATAAACAATATCAGTACAACGCGGATCTTGCTCCCACCCGTACTCAACTCTAGAGTACGGCTATGGTTTCAAGTGAAGGTTTCAAAGACTACGCTCAGAAATTGAGGGAATTAGTAGGAAGAGTCCAGCCTCCCCTTTCCGAAAGAGAGTTAGTATACATGTTTTTGGGTACCCTGTCTGGTCCTTTCTTTAATCATTTAATTGGAAGCTCCTCAGCAGGCTTCACTGAATTAATCTTGACCGGAGAGAGAGTGGAAGTTGGGATTAAAAGTGGGAAGATCCAGAAAGACGCATCCTCCGCCGCTATAAGAAAACCATTTATTAGGAAGAAAGAGGTTGGTGTTGTGTATCCTCAAAGGAATCAAGATAGAACTGAACGCCGATCAATGGTAGAGTCTGTCATGATCCCTAAGCTTGTACCTACTCAACAAAGGAATGATCAGCCTAGAACAGAAAGACCAGTAAGACAATTTACCCGGATTAATATGACACTATCTCAAGTCCTGCCACATTTGTTGAGATCTAATCTGGTAACTTTGAAAGAAGATCCGAAGAATCCTAACATAACCTGTTGTACCTCAAAATTTTCCCTCCCATATTCTTCAAAGTTTTGACAAGCATCATCTCAATTTGCTCAAGTCTACTCAAGGGTTGCACAGTTCAAACACCCTCCTAAGCCAGTCAAATTAGGGTTTTGGTTCTTGCAAGGAAGTTGAGGTTTTCAAGGGCTCAATCAAGTCCCACATGCCTATAAACACTGTCAAGCATCTACATGCCAAGATTCAAGGCTCACAAGGTCAAGTTGCACAGTCAAAAACCCTAATTGCTTCACAATCAACTGCAGGGGCAAAATGGTCATTTGGCAGTCAAAAGTCAAAAATTTTGGTCAACATATTATTTTGAAGCCACAATCATCATTTGATCAAGTCTTGATCATGATTCTACAAGAATGGCTCAAAAATCATCAAGATGCAAAAGTTTCCATTTTTGGACAGTTGAAAAGTCAACTGTAACTTGACCAAGGCATAACTTTTTCATGGTTCATCATAAAAATCCCATCCAATGCTCATTTTGAAGGGGAGGACATTTCCTACAACTCATCTTCACATTCCAAATCCAAGAAAAGCCCTCACAAAAAGTTATCAATTTCTACATTATAGGTCATTTTCAAAAGTCAACAAAAAGACATTTTAAGTCAAAGACCATAACTTGATATTGGTAAATTCAAATGACATGGGACCAAAGACATTGGTTAGAGGACTTCAAGACCTTTCCAAAATGTCCAAGAACATGTTCATATGATCAAAATTGAGCAAGATATGCATTGGAGAAGTTGGGAAATTTTTGTGAAATGGCAAAAGTCAACTATCCTTGAAACTTCAATTTTTGACAAAAGGGCCCACTTGATTTAGCCTTTTCATGCCACCCACGTGTCCCATGATCAATTTCAAGACCAAATAATTATTTTTCTATTTTTATTTAATTTTTATGGATTTAATTCATTTTAATCCATAATAATTCAAGTAAATCTAAAAAAATTAATTAAATGGTATCTTATGGTTTGAATAGCCTTCATGACGCATTTGCAACCTACCAATTTCGTGCTAAGCTCATTTAGGCATGAAAATTCAAATTTTGAACAAGCTTTTTAATGGTGGTTAAGACAAAATCCAAAGCTTAATTGCAATGGTTAAAGGCTCCTAAATGTGACTTATTCTCACTCATTACTATATATGCAAGCCTTGCAAGCCTCATTCACAACCTAGAGTGTGCACAAATGGCCAGAGCAAAATCCAAAAAGTGTCAAAAAAAAGTATGAGATCAAAAGGAGTGTTGCAAGCATTTTCAGGCCAAAAGGAGAACGTGACTCTCTTCTTTGCCATACTCTGAAGCTAAAGCAACCCTTGCCACGTCCTAAGGTCCATCATACCGCGCTGTAAGTTTTCCGAGGTCCACTCAATAATTGTTTCAATTTTTCCTACCATATTCCTATGCAGGCTTGCTAGTGTGTTCCACCATACCCCTCACAAATCAGGCGCCAAGTGTCCACAAGCGTCAATCCAGTGGTCATAAACTGATCCACACCATGCTCCCAGTCAATCACCAAGCACTTGATCCAAGAAGTCAACGTGGCTGGATGAATATTGGGCTTCCATATTTCTAAACACACACTCAATTCTGGCCCAAACCCCCTTGGTTTTGTTTTTCATTCTTTCATTTTTTCTTTTCTTTTATAATTCCTTTTTATTAATTATTACTATTATTATTATTATTAACCTAAATAATTATTTTCATAACCCAAAATCAAAAAAAAAACTAATATTCTTATTTACTAATTTCACTACTAATTTATTTTGTAAATAAGCATTAACTCAAATTAATTAGTTTAATTAGTTTAATTTTCACCTTTTCTATAATAAATAAAATTAATTTAGAATTAGGTTAACTTTTAATTTTAATTCTTTTATTTTATTTTCATTAAAAACATAAAAACACAAAAATATTTTTCTTTTAATTAAATTAATTAGTTAGTTATTAGTTTTAATTTCATTAATTACAAAAGGACAATAAAAAATTCAATTCTTATTCAAAAAAGGGTCAAAACCCTTAGGACGTTCCCGATTTAATTCTTTCGCGCGTATTTATTTATTCTGATTATATTCATGTATCTGTACAGAGGATGTAATAGTAATTAGGATTTTATTGCTTTCCTTAATTTTCTGCATTTACTTTTCAAAAACGGGTTTTGTTTTTTGGCGATGTATAGACTCGCGCCTTGTAATAGTTAGATTTACATTTCCGCAATTTATTTTCCGCACTCCTAACTGCTAATATGCCTGCAAGAATGTATGTAAATAAAACCAATCAGTAGCTCACAAATAACATACAAGATAACCTTAACTGAAAAACAACACACAAAGCACATGCCACTTCTTAGGGTACGCCTCACTGGTTGCCTCGAACGTGGTCATCAAGTATAGGGTGTCTTAGAGGTCGCCCTTCTGTCCAAAAGATCCAGTTGCCTCGAAACGGTTGCCTCAGATATAAAGGATCTAGGACATTAGGGTTACTTCTAAGATGTCCTACCATTGCTTCGGTGACCACACGGTCCCTTAATCGAATTGACCCGAATAACTCCGACGATGGTGCTACCTACCTCTCAATGGTGGGATAGTACTATCTAAAGGACTCTTACACAGCCTAATTCCTTAGAGTAGGTAGATTCTCATGGTACTTGCTCTTTTCAAAAACAAACAAAACAGCTTTTCGCACTCACACTTTCTAAAAGTTTTCAAACAAATTTTTCATACACTCTTGAGGATTGATACAAGAGTTACTTAGAAATTTTTCAAACGAAACTTTTTTCAAAAACCCACACACACTTGAAAAGCAAACATCTTTTGAAAACATAGTGAGCAAGTACCTAAGAGCCCGTGGATAACCACGGATAGAAAGGGTGCTAACACCTTCCCTTTCTATAAATCTACCTCCCGAACCGAGAAACATTCTCAAAGAAGGAATTTTGCTGTGCTTTTGTCCTTTCCATGTTGGAGAACATAAAAGACGGTGGCGACTCTTGCTTACCGCGACATTTCGCGAAACCAGCTAAAAAACAGTCAGTTCTATTTCCACCGATCACAGAACTGGCGACTCTGCTGGGGAGATTATTAAAAGTGAGGTGTACCTTAGGATTAGATCATACTTATGTTTTCAATTGCCTGCTTTGCTTGATTTAATTTTGTGGGTTTGCCTTGGAGTTTCATAGATCCTAACCCGGATCTGGGGGATACCTCTTAGAAAGTAGCAACAAACTGTGAGGGAACTGTGCGGGGTATACCGACACGGTTGAAGCAGTTTGCTACGTTAATGTGGCACTTTGGTAAGTACCGGTAACCCTTGAGTCAAGTCAAGGAGAGTACGGGGCCGCCGCGTGGTGTCGTGAAGCATCAACTGACCGTAGGAACCTTACTTGACCATCCTGGCCTCTTTAGGGGTAGTGAGATGACCGACTTTGGTGCAGTCCGAAGTTGGTAGATACTCGATACTACACTCATTGAGGGTTGTTTTCTTGGAATATTTTGATCGCCAGTTCAGTGGCTAAATCAAAACAATGAACATAGAAAACAACCCAATGATATTGAGATCCTTAGAACCCGGTTACTTTTGATAGGACAGGTTTTAAACCCACCAACTTCAAGAGGGTAGTACCCAAACTTCATGCTGGCCTAAACTCTAAGGGCTCTTTTGTGTGACTTGTGTGCCTTCATACTTGAACTACTTGCATACTTGTTATCTAACAACACGGGTTCCTTGCAGGTTTTGTTTACAGTCCTTAATTGGGACTCATTACAGGGCCTACTTACATCACTCCACGCATAGCATAGAATCATACCGCCATACCATTGCATACATCCTACATAAGGACTAATCCATTTCAAGGATCTTAAGGGTCTGTGATGCAGGTCATGATGAATCAAATGTCCAACAACAGGGGCAAAGGGGATTTATTTTCCTCTAGCCAAAGTTAATGACTTGAGGCAGGGGCTATGACCCACTTGATATGGTGAGCCTTGACTCTTGAAGAAGGACTCTCAACAATATACAGTTCCTTCAATCAAGCCACCGGATTCAAATTCTAACAAGCTTCTCTTGTTTACCCCGCGAGATCCTTGAAAGCGTTGCATGCATACATACATATCATTGCATTGCAGGTACCCTTTTGACATGTCACTTACCTTCTTCGCTGTTCATTTCAGCAATGGCTTCCCAACAATACAATCAAGATCTTTATGCTTAAGAGACTCGGTTCAAGGCAATCCTCCTAAACCTATCCAAGGGGCAGGAAGAATTGAGAACACTCCTCATGGGGACTTTAGTCAGGAACAGTTATGAGGATGATAAGGACGAACGGCTGAAACGTCTACAAGCTGAGGTGGATACAATGAGAACCCAGATGTTGGGGAAAATGGCTCTTGTCCAAGACTTATCTCAAAAACAAGGAGAGCTCAGGGTTCTCGTCAACCAACTGCTTCGGGATAACCAACTGGGGCAAACATCTAAGGTTGAAGAGCAAACCATCATTCAACCACCTGTGGGGCAAGAAGACCGAGGAAAAGCTCCTCAGTTTACTTCAGGGTCACAAGCCCAGCATCAACTTCACCAGCGTCAATAGGGTAATCGGTGTAAGCGAAATACATCTGGAAGACATTTCTCGGAGACTGGTATACCATCATCACTGATACTGAGACGCTTGTTGGAGGTCAAGCTGATTGCTTTAAAGGATCCTCCTAAGACTCTCAACATAACCTCCCTAAAATACAATCCTGATGAAATGTGTGCCTACCATTCTGACAGCCCTGGACATGACACTGACGACTGTTGGAGCCTGAGGAACAAGATTCAAGACTTGATCGACGGAAGGGTGCTAGAGTTCATGCCGGGTGGTAAAATGAACATCTTCTGCTGAGAATCTTCCATCTGAGATGACTAGTTCAAACTAAGAAACTTTTGCTCATTCGAATGTTCAAGTTGTATTTTTCTTTGATTGTTTAAACATTTTATTCATATCAAACTCTATTATTTCATTAATGCATTACACATGTCTGTTTTGAAGTAATTGTGTTCTCTATATTCAAAATTGCTTTTATTTTTTCTTGATGTTCAACGCTCGATTAATAATTCTAAGCCTCTTGAGGGAGGATGACGAAAAAGATACCACGATCTTTACAGTATGCTTTTGAACAGACCCCGCTGATGAGGTACAGGCATTGTTTCAATTCCTAAACACTGGAGTTATAAGGAAGATAATCCCTCGTCAACCCCTTTGAGCCAAAGAAGTAGGAGTTTTTCTTTTCAAAATCATAACCTGGGGAAGGGTAGTTCTCTCAGTTGATCCAAGTGCACAACGAATGGCACCAAAGAAGTCCTTACAAAATAAAAAGACAGTGATGGTTCTGAACAATCATAAGGACAGGCAGTCATTATCTCAAAATAAAAGCCCAATAAGTCAAAACCTACGAAGGAGACTTACAAAACTGGGGCATCCCGCTGACTGTAATCACAAAAGAAACAGTTCAGGCAAAAAAATAGGGATAACGAAATCAAAAAAAAAGGGAAAGAGGTCCTACAAGCCCTCAACACAAAAGGAAATGACTGCCTATTCAAAATAAACGGTCAACATCCGAACCATCACTGGAATATCCGAGCAAAGACCCAAACAAGGTCTAATGCATGATCAGCTGAGTTTAGGTTCGAAGAACATTACGAAGAGCGGGTGGGTACAAATAATTTGAGCCTTTAGCCTTTGTTTCTTAAACCGTTGAACCAGGCCATGTTATAACCCTTAAAAGTCCTAGCTGAGGCATGGGTTAGTTCAAAAGCATATTGTTACAAAGGTATCCTGACTCCTTAAGGCTTGCTGTAAAATCCTGAGTTGACATCACATTTTACAAAATTTGCTTGTTTTACTGAAAAATACATTTTCAAAAACTTCAAGACAGACATAAGCTTTGCATTTTTAAATAACATTGTTTGCATATGACTATTTGTTTGAACAACATAGAAGTTCGCACGACGAATGTCTAATGAACAAAAGCACCTCCAATCAAGGGGCATGGCATGATCATTATCTATCATCTGGGACAGTTAAGTCAAGATTCGGAGAATCTCTCAAATGCCAAATAGCTAGGGGCAAACCTCCCTCTGAATCACTTGGGGCATTGGACGATCAAACGAAGATCTTCTGGTAGTAGGGCAACGCAACACTACTGACAGGGGCACCTCCCTACATCCTAAGAGCACGGACATAGTCGAAAAAATACTATGCACGATCAAAGACCCACTAGGTTGACACACCTAGGCAAAAATAAGGGCTTCCCGGCGAACCAAAAGGGTGCGGGCAAAAATAAGGGATGAAAATAAAAATATGTACACCCGGCAAGTCGAAAACCTGAAAAGGAGGCTTGGGCAAAAATGGGTATCCCGGTGGACTGAAAACCCGAAAGGGCGGTCCAGGAAAAAGTTAGGGATCAAAAGCGTACGACTATGTCCCGTCATCTCGTCACTTGCCTACCAGAAGAAGATTTGTCAATCGGCAGTTATCAAGCACCTCCACAAGGTATCTTCTTCTCCCACATCAGAAACAGGGGCAATAATGAGTTGTCCAAGCGATCTAGTTGCTCTGTCAACCAAGGTACCAAGGTAGGTTCGGCTGAAGAACATAACCAAGAGGCCTCCACTCCCCGGAAGTAAGACAAGGTTCAACAATACTCTCCCCCGAGCAGAGTTGGTCTCCTGTCAGCCCTGACAAGGTACAATATCTCCAGCAAGTCAACAACGCTCTCCCCAAGCAGAGTTAGTCTACTGTCAGCCTTAAGGAAGTTGGGTACCCCCAGAAAATCTCAATATTCCCCAGCGGAGTATACAGATGTTCCTAAGCAAGCATCCCCGGCAGTCTTAACATAAGATTGTTCCCCGGCGGAATACCAGACACCCCAGTGGAGCCACTCCCCAGTACAGTCTCAAAAGTCTCCCCAGGAGAGTTGAACCATCTCCCCAGTAGATTCTGGAAGCTTATCCCCAGTAGATTCTGGAAGCTTGTCCCCTGCAGAATACGAACGCGTCTCCCCGGCTTTATTCAAAGGTTATTCTCCACCATAGCTTATAACTGGGTTATCCTCAGCTAATTTCCACGGAGAGATCCTCCTCGGCGAAGTTCTTTCTATCCCCAGCGGAGTTCATCAAATCTTCCAACATAACTCATCAATGGTATCCCCAGCGGAGTTATCATCAAAACCTCAGCAAAGTATCTCTTCCCACAGAGTATTCCCCGCAGAGTAATCTCTCTAACAAGTTTATTCCCCAACGGAGTCATCTTCTCCTACCGGTTTATTCTTGCAACCATCATCCCCAGCGGAAAAGAAGAATCCTACTCTTCAACATCAGCCCAGGATTCAACAAACTCCCGGCATTCGTCAAGGATTTATTTTCCCAGACGAGAATACATTCATAAACATCACGTCTTCATACATTATAGCATGCATACGCATCATACAACACAAATCTCATTTATTTTTGAGAACATCTTAAAATCGTGCAATTCATGCATCATGGCATTGCATACGACTAATACTTTGTATTTTCAGGAAAAAGTCAATCAAAAGATGATTACCATCTACCTTTACAGTTCCAGATCAACACCAGTAACAAGCCAGGAAAATTCTATGGACGACTGATCGTGGGTTAATATCCGAAACCAAACAGGACAATTATCTACTTGATCATCCTCAGGCAACCCTACACCGGTTCCTTTTCTTTCAGAAGAAGTATTACACAGGCTCATCAACAGGCAACCCTACACCGGTTCCTTCTCAACCTCAGATGTAGTTTTACACGAACTCATCATCAGGCAACCCTACACCGGTTCCTTCTCAATTTTCAGACGGAGTCTTACACGGACTTATCTCAAGATGACCTTACCCCGGTTCATCCAGAAGTTTTACACGAACTTATCCTGCAGTAACCTTACCCCGGTTCCTCCAGAAGTCTTACACGGACTTATCTCAAGATGACCTTACCCTGGTTCATCCAGAAGTTTTACACGAACTTATCCTGCAGTAACCTTACCTTGGTTCCTCCAGAAGTCTTACACGGACTTATCTCAAGATGACCTTACCCCGGTTCATCTAGAAGTTTTACACGAACTTATCCTGCAGTAACCTTACCCCGGTTCCTCCAGAAGTCTTACACGGACTTATCTCAAGATGACCTTACCCCAGTTCATCCAGAAGTTTTACACGAACTTATCCTGCAGTAACCTTACCCCAGTTCCTCCAGAAGTCTTACACGGACTTATCTCAAGATGACCTTACCCCGGTTCATCAAGAAGTTTTACACGAACTTACCCTGCAGTAACCTTACCCCGGTTCCTCCAGAAGTCTTACACGGACTTATCTAAAGATGACCTTACCCCGGTTCATCAAGAAGTTTTACACGAACTTATCCTACAGTAACCTTACCCCGGTTCCTCCAGAAGTCTTACACGGACTTATCTCAAGATGACCTTACCCCGGTTCATCAAGAAGTTTTACACGAACTTATCCTGCAGTAACCTTACCCCGGTTCCTCCAGAAGTCTTACACGGACTTATCTCAAGATGACCTTACCCCGGTTCATCCAGAAGTTTTACACGAACTTATCCTGCAGTAACCCTACCCCGGTTCCTCCAGAAGTCTTACACGGACTTATCCCGAAGTAACCTTACCCCGGTTACTCCAGAAGTTTTACACGAACTTATCCCGAAGAAACCTACACAGGTTATCTCTCTCCAGACGTAGTTTTACACGGACTCATCGTCAAAGAAACCCTACACAGGTTCTCTCTTCCCAAAGGCGCAGTTTTACACGGACTCGTCATCAGAAACCCTACCCAGGTTTTACTTCTTCCAGGATGCAGTTTTACACGGACTCGTCATCAGTAAACCCTACACAAGTTTCCTTCTCAGCTCTTGATGCGGTTTTACACGGACTCGTCATCAAAGTAACCCTACACAGGTTCCTTCTCCATTTCAGATGCAGTCTTATACGGACTCATTATCAGTAAACCCTACAGAGGTTTCCTTCCTCCAAAGATGCAGTTTTACACGAGCTCATCATCAGTCAACCCTACACAGGTGTCCTTCTTTCCAAGATGCAGCTTTACACGAGCTCAACATCAGGCAACCCTACACAGGTTCCCTCTTTCAACTTACAAAAATTACAGATGGCATCTATAAGCCCTTCCACCTGTCAACAGTCTCCAAATGGCATCTATAAGCCCATTCCCGACAAGGTTCTGTCACATCTCCAGATGGCATCTATAAGCCCATCCTCTCATACCATCTTTCCAAATGGCATCTATAAGCCCGTTCCTGACAAGTTTCTGTCACATCTCCAGATGGCATCTATAAGCCCATCCTCCCATCCATCATCTTTCCAAATGGCATCTGTAAGCCCATTCCCGACATCACATTGCTGGTACTCCACTATGTGAGTGCAAATTTCTGGGCACTTTAGTGTTCAATCATCTTCCACCTTTGGATCACGAAAGGCACGCAAGCCAATCTACATCCTCAGGTCTAAGAAGATTGAACAGGGGAAACTTTTGTACCCCAAAATTTGCCCTCCCATATTCTTCAAAGTTTTGACAAGCATCATCTCAATTTGCTCAAGTTTACTCAAGGGTTGCACAGTTCAAACACCCTCATAAGCCAGTCAAATTAGGGTTTTGGTTCTTGCAAGGAAGTTGAGGTTTTCAAGGGCTCAATCAAGTCCCACATGCCTATAAACATTTTCAAGCATCTACATGCCAAGTTTCAAGGCTCACAAGGTCAAGTTGCACAGTCAAAAACCCTAATTGCTTCACAATCAACTGCAGGGGCAAAATGGTCATTTGGCAGTCAAAAGTCAAAAAATTTGGTCAACATCTTATTTTGAAGCCACAATCATCATTTGATCAAGTCTTGATCATGATTCTACAAGAATGGCTCAAAAATCATCAAGATGCAAAAGTTTCCATTTTTGGACAGCTGAAAAGTCAACTGTAACTTGACCAAGGCATAACTTTTTCATGGTTCATCAGAAAAATCCCATCCACTGCTCATTTTGAAGGGGAGGACATTTACTACAACTGATCTTCACATTCCAAATCAAAGAAATGCTCTCACAAAAAGTTATCAATTTCTACATTATAGGTCATTTTCAAAAGTCAACAAAAAGACATTTTAAGTAAAAGACCATAACTTGAGATTGGTAAATTCAAATTACATGGGACCAAAGACATTGGTTAGAGGACTTCAAGACCTTTCCAAAATGTCCAAGAACATGTTCATATGATCAAAATTGAGCAAGATATGCATTGGAGAAGTTGGGAAATTTTTGTGAAATGGCAAAAGTCAACTATCCTTGAAACTTCAATTTTTGACAAAAGGGCCCACTTTTTTCCACTTGATTCAGCCTTGTCATGCCACCCACGTGTCCCATGATCAATTTCAAGACCAAATAATTATTTTTCTATTTTTATTTAATTTTTATGGATTTAATTCATTTTAATCCATAATAATTCAAGTAAATCTAAAAAAATTAATTAAATGGTATCTTATGGTTTGAATAGCCTTCGTGAAGCATTTGAAACCTACCAATTTCGTGCTAAGCTCATTTAGGCATGAAAATTCAAATTTTGAACAAGCTTTGAAAGGCCTTTAATGGTGGTTAAGACAAAATCCAAAGTTTAATTGCAATGGTTAAAGGCTCCTAAATGTGACTTATTCTCACTCATTACTATATATGCAAGCCTCATTCACAACCTAGAGTATGCACAAACGGCCAGAACAAAATCCAAAAAGTGTCAAAAAAAGTGTGAGATCAAAAGGAGTGTTGCAAGCATTTTCAGGCCAAAAGGAGAACGTGACTCTCTTCTTTGCCATACTCTGAAGCTAAAGCAACCCTTGCCACGTCCTAAGGTCCATCATACCGCGTTGTAAGTTTTCCCAGATCCACTCAATAATTGTTTCAATTTTTCCTAACATATTCCTATGCAGGCTTGCTAGTGTGTTCCACCATACCCCTCACAAATCAGGCGCCAAGTGTCCACAAGCGTCAATCCAGTGGTCATAAACTGATCCACACCATGCTCTCAGTCAATCACCAAGCACTTGATCCAAGAAGTCAACGTGGCTGGATGAATATTGGGCTTCCAGATTTCTAAACACACACTCAATTCTGGCCCAAACCCCCTCTGTTTTGTTTTTCATTCTTTCATTTTTTCTTTTCTTTTATAATTCCTTTTTATTAATTATTACTATTATTATTATTATTAACCTAAATAATTATTTTCATAACCAAAAATCAAAAAAAAAACTAATATTCTTATTTACTAATTTCACTACTAATTTATTTTATAAATAAGCATTAACTCAAATTAATTAGTTTAATTAGTTTAATTTTCACCTTTTCTATAATAAATAAAATTAATTTAGAATTAGGTTAACTTTTAATTTTAATTCTTTTATTTTATTTTCATTAAAAACATAAAAACACAAAAATATTTTTCTTTTAATTAAATTAATTAGTTAGTTATTAGTTTTAATTTCATTAATTACAAAAGGACAAAAAAAAATTCAATTCTTATTCAAAAACGGGTTAAAACCCTTAGGACGTTCCCGATTTAATTCTTTCGCGCGTATTTATTTATTATGATTATATTCATGTATCTGTACAGAGGATGTAATAGTAATTAGGATTTTATTGCTTTCCTTAATTTTCTGCATTTACTTTTCAAAAACGGGTTTTGTTTTTTGGCGATGTATAGACCCGCGCCTTGTAATAGTTAGATTTACATTTCCGCAATTTATTTTCCGCACTCCTAACTGCTAATATGTCTGCAAGAATGTATGTAAATAAAACCAATCCGTAGCTCACAAATAACATACAAGATAACCTTAACTGAAAAACAACACACAAAGCACATGCCACTTCTTAGGGTATGCCTCACTGGTTACCTCGAACGTGGTCATCAAGTATAGGGTGTCTTAGAGGTCGCCCTTCTGTCCAAAAGATCCAGTTTCCTCGAAATGGTTGCCTCGGATACAAAGGATCTAGGACATTAGGGTTACTTCTAAGATGTCCTACCATTGCTTCGGTGACCACACTGTCCCTTAATCAAATTGACCCGAATAACTCCGACGATGGTGCTACCTATCTCTCAATGGTGGGATAGCACTATCTAAAGGACTCTTACACAGCCTAATTCCTTAGAGTAGGTAGATTCTCATGGTACTTGCTCTTTTCAAAAACAAACAAAACAGCTTTTCGCACTCACACTTTCTAAAAGTTTTCAAACAAATTTTTCATACACTCTTGAGGACTGATACAAGAGTTACTTAGAAATTTTTCAAACGAAACTTTTTTAAAAAACCCACACACACTTGAAAAGCAAACATCTTTTGAAAACATAGTGAGCAAGTACCTAAGAGCCCGTGGATAACCACGGATAGAAAGGGTTCTAACACCTTCCCTTTCTATAAATCTACCTCCCGAACCGAGAAACATTCTCAAAGAAGGAATTTTGCTATGCTTTTGTCCCTTCCATGTTGGAGAACATAAAAGACGGTGGCGACTCTTGCTTACCGCGACATTTCGTGAAACCAGATAAAAAACAGTCAGTTCTATTTCCACCGATCACACAACCTATCCTCATTATCATCCTAATGCTCGTTGTGCATACCATTCAGAAAGTCCAGACCATGATACTAAAAATTGTTGGGCTTTGAAAAACAAGGTGCAAGACATTCTTGAAGCAAAAGAAATTGAGTTTGATGCTCCTAAGATCCCAAATGTTATCACCGCTCCTATGCCCAAGCATGGTCGTGGTGTTAACGCTGTCGAAGATGATATGTTTGTTAATGTTGTTGATGAACTTGTTACTCCTCTCCTGACTGTCAAGAAGAACCTATTGAAGGCTGGTTTATTTCCAGGTTGTGGCGAAAGCTGCCACCTTTGTTCCTCCATTCCAACTGATTGTCATTTATTGAAAGCATGTGTTCAACGCCTAATGGACGAAAAAGAGATTTTGTTTGAGAAGACTCCCATTCCAACCATTTCCTACAATGATGTTTCAATAGTAACCATTTCTGCCAATCCTTCCAAGGTCTCCATCAAAAGACTCGTTAGGATTACATCTATTCCTAAAGTAGCTCCATTGATAATTACTATGCCAGGTCTGATCCCATACTCATAAAATAAAACTGTCCCATGGAACTATGGGGGCGACGTCTACTATCATGGCGTCAAGCAAGATTAGCTTGCTGATGAAGACTCAATTCTCGAGAAGGCGCACCCCGACATCAGTAATTTTATGGGAACCAGCAAGATAACTCGAAGTGGCAGAGTGTTCTCTCCCGAGATTGCTCCTCCGAAGACTGTCATTGTTCCTATGATCATCCCTGTTTATGTTCTTGTTGACACTACTACTACAGTTCCTATAGTTACACCTGCTAACACTCCTGCCGCCAAGACAACCGAAACTCGGGGCAAAGACATTCTGGCTGAGCCTGTCCAGATGAAGGAGCAAACAGTATCTATCCCTGAGGCCTCCAAAAAGGAGATAGAAGAAATTTTGAAAATTATAAAGAGAACCGACTACAACGTAGTCGAACAGCTAGGGCAGACTTCGTCAAATATTTCCATGCTGGCTTTATTGTTGTGCTCTAAGGCTCATGCGAAGGCCTTTCTAAAATTCCTTAAAACTGCCCATGTACCACAAGAAACCTCTGTTGATCAGTTCCAAGAATGTGTGGCCAGCTTGACTGCAGATAATGGTTTAGGCTTTTTTGATGTTGACTTGACACCTAGAGGGAGGAAGCACAACAAGGCATTGCATGTCTCTGTCGAATGCAGGGGCACAACTTTGGCCCATGTCTTGGTTGATACTGGTTCGTCTTTGAATGTGCTTCCTAAGAAGGCTCTTGATAGACTTGACTGTGAAGGTTTGATCTTAAAACCCAGTAATATAGTGGTAAGGGCCTTCGACAGTTCAAATACAATGGTGCATGGGGAGGTGGACATCCCCATAAAAGCTGGAACCAAAATCTTTGATTCAACTTTTTACGTGATGGACATTCGCCCTTCCTACTCCTGCTTATCGGGCCGACCATGGATTCAAAATGCTGGTGTTGTCACCTCTACATTACATCAAATGCTGAAATACTCAACCAAGGGGAAGATCATTATTGTCCATGGAGAAGAGGAATATATGGTCAGTCATCTAAACTCCTTCAGATATGTGGAATTGGATGGTGAATTTATTGAAATCCCGTTTCAGCATTTCGAGGAAGTCCCACCAATTGTGGCAGTAACCAAGGTTGTTTCCCAAATCCCAAAGATTACAAGACCTCCACTAAAGATGTCGTCTTTGAAAGATGCCAAGGCAATGATAGAAGAAGGTGGGTGCACTATTTGGGGCCAACTCTTGGATATCCCATACAAATCCGACAAATTTGGTTTGGGTTTCACTTCAGGAGCCCAGAAAGTTATACGTCATGCTCGCATCGGGGGACCCCCTTTGAAGATCAGCAACCACGGAGTCAACGCAGTAGAGGATGATGAGGATAGCTACGACCTGGAGAAATGGATTTTCCCAACTGTCAACGGAGGACTCAGCAACTGGGAAGCTAAAGATTTTGTCCCAATTACTTTTATCCAACAGTAATTGTCTTTAAATTTTGTCGGATCTATAATAATTAAAAAATTATACTTTTAAAGCCTTGTGTCTTACCCGAGGCACAACGGTCCATTTGTAAGGGTTGTTACCTCATTTTCATATGTCATCAATGAATCATGGACGTTTTTGCATACAAACTTTATGTTCTTTGTCTTTCTTTTTTACATTTTTTATTTCTTTCAAAGATAGTTATACTCTTACACACACTCACATTCAAAATGCAGATCTACATCCATTCGGGATCCCATGGGTAACGATTCTGCTTTGACCTTTTGTGACTCTGAAAATCTAATCTACCAATCTGAAGACGAAGGTGGGGAAGATTGTGAAGTGCCAGGGGAACTAACCAGGTTACTATAACAAAAAGAGAGGACCATTCATCGCCACGAAGAACCAATGGACACAATTAACCTAGGTACCGAAGAGGACAAGAAAGAAGTCAGGGTGGGTGCCAATCTGGAACCCAATATCAAGAAGCATCTGATTCAGTTGCTACATGATTATGTTGAAGTCTTTGCCTGGTTGTATGAGGACATGCCAGGACTTGATGCAGATATCGTGGTACTTCGTCTACCAACAAAAGAAGACTGCCCTCCAGTAAAACAAAAGGTCTGTTGCATGCGACCAGACATGTCAGAGAATATCAAAGCGAAAGTCATGAAACAATTCAACACCGGATTCTTGGTCGTCGCCTCCTATCCGCAATGGGTCTCCAATGTTGTTCCCGTGCCTAAAAAGGACGGCAAGGTACGAATGTGCATGGACTATAGAGATTTGAATAGGGAAAGCCCTAAGGATGATTTCCCACTTCCCCACATTAATATTTTGGTTGACAATACAGCACAGCATAAAGTGTTTTCCTTCATGGATGGTTTCTCAGGCTACAACCAAATCAAAATGGCGCCTGAGAACATGGAGAAAACAACCTTTGTCACACAGTGGGGCATATTCTGTTACAAGGTTATGCCATTCGGATTGAAGAACGTTGGGGCAACCTATCAGCGTGCCATGGTAGCCTTATTTCACGACATGATACATCACAAAATAGAGGTCTATGTGGACGACATGATAGGTAGATCTCAAACCGAAGAGGAACATCTTGATCATTTGCAGAAACTATTTGAGAGACTGATACAAGTTGAGGTTGAACCCAAATAAATGCACATTTTGGGTGAGGTCTGGTAAACTCATAGGCTTTGTCGTCAGCAGTAAAGGTATCGAAGTGGATCCTGCCAAGGTGAAAGCAATACAAGAAATGCCTGCTCCTCACACCGAGAAGGAAGTCATAGGATTCTTAGGATGGCTAAACTACATTTCCCGATTCATTTCTCACTTAACAACTACTTGTGAACCAATCTTCAAATTGCTGAAGAAAGAACAAGTAGTCAAATGGAATGATGAATGCCAAACTGCCTTCGACAAGATCAAAGAGTACCTACAAGAGCCTTCTGTTTTGATGCCACCAGTCGAGGGAAGACCATTGATCATGTATCTAAATGTTTTTGAAAATTCAATGGTGTGTGTGCTGGGGCAACATGACGAGTCTGGCCGAAAAAAGCATGCTATTTATTACCTAAGGAAAACGTTTACTGACTGTGAAACAAGATATTAACTGCTAGAGAAAACTTGTTGCGCTCTGGCATGGGCTGCTCGCCGGCTAAGACAGTATATGCTGACCCATACTACCTTATTAATATCTAAAATGGATCCAATAAAATACATATTCGAGAAGCCTGCCCTCTCTGGGAGAATAGCGAGATGGCAGATGATCCTGACGGAATATGACATTCAGTATACTACCCAGAAAGTAATAAAGGACAGTGTACTAGCCGATCACCTTGCTCATCAAGATGTGAATGACTACCAATCCATAAAGTTCAAATTCCCAGATGAAGACATCATGATGGTAAACAACTGCAGAGAATTCAGACCATATGACGGACCTAAACAAGGATCCCGATGGACCATGGTTTTTGATGGGGCGTCCAACGCACTTGGCAATGGCATCGGTGTTGTACTCGTATCTCTAGAAGGATGTCATACTCCCTTTACTGCAAGACTCTGCTTCAACTGTACGAATAACATGGCAGAATATGAAGCGTGCATTTTTTGTCTCAAAGCTGCCATAGATTTGGGGATCAAGTCCTTAAGTGTATTTAGAGATTCAGCTTTGGTCATCAGCCAGATCAAAGGATAATGGGACACTAAACACCTTAACATCATCCCCTACAAAGAACATGTGTTGACATTAATCCCACACTTTGAGAAGATTACCTTCGAGCATTTCCTGCGAGAAGAAAATCAACTAACGGATGCGCTAGCCACGATGTCTACCATGTTTAAACTTAAATGGGATAACGAGGCTCCCCAGATTACCATTGAACGAATGGATGAACTAGCTCACTGTCACAAGATTAATACTGAAGAAGTAGTGGACCAGCCTTGGTTCCACGAAGTCAAGAGATATCTCGAGACTCAAGAGTATCCGGAAGGAGCTTCAGTCAATGATAAGAAGTTCTTAAGGATATTCTCTGCTAAGTTCTTCCTTAGTAATGGCATTCTCTACAAGCGCAACCATGACTCTGTTTTGCTTCGTTGCGTAGATAAGGTTGAGGCAGAAAAGATCATGGTTGATCTACATGAAGGCACTTTTGGAACCCATTCCAGTGGGCATATGATGGCAAATAAAATCCTACGGGCAGGTTATTACTGGTCTACCATGGAAGCAGATTGCTATTAACACTCTCGAACCTTCCACAAGTGTCAGATCTATGCTGACAAGGTGCACGTACCTCCGGTTCCATTGAATGTCTTGACGGCTCCTTGGCCCTTTGCTATGTGGGGCATTTATATGATTGGAGAAATCAAGCCCATATCCTCTAATAGACACCGCTTCATCTTGGTGGCCATTGACTATTTCACAAAGTGGGTTGAGGCGGCTTCTTTCGCTTCTGTTACCAAGAATGTTGTCACCCCGGTTCATCAAACAGAATCTCATCTGTCGGTTTGGTATCCCAGAGAGGATCATCATTGACAATGGTACGAATCTCAACAACAATATAATCACCGCACTGTGCGTACAATTTAAGATCCAGCGCCATAATTCTTTTCCTTATCGACCAAAGATGAATGGTGTTGTCGAAGCTGCAAATAAGAACATAAAAAAGATCATACAGAAAATGACAGTCACATACAAAGACTGTCATGAGATGCTACCATTCTCCCTCCACGATTACCGTACCATGGCACGCACATCAACCAGGGCAACACCCTACTCTCTGGTATATGGCATGGAGGCCGTCTTTCCTATTGAGGTCCAGATCCCCTCTCTGAGAATTATAAAGGATGCAGGGTTGAATGAAGACGATTGGATCCAAACTCGACTTGATCAACTAAACTTGATTGATGAGAAAAGGCTTACTGCTGTCTGTCATGGCCAAATCTATCAAAAACGGATGATCAAGGCTTTCAACAAAAAGGTCAGACGCCAAGTATATCAAGTCGGGGATTTGGTGATAAAGCGCATTATACTATCGCAAGGTGATCCCGGGGGAAAATGGACTCCTACATATGAAGGACCGTTTGTGATCAAAAGCATATTCTCTGGTGAAGCAATGATCTTGACCACTATGGATGGAGACTACCTGCCGCACCCTGTGAACACTGACATAGTCAAAAGATACTACGCATAAGAGACCCGCTAGGTTGACACACCTAGGCAAAACAAGGGCATCTCGGTGAACCAAAAAGGTTCGGGAAAAAACTAGGGATAAAACAAAAAAAAATTGTACACCCGGCAAGTTGAAAACCCGAAAGGGCGACTTGGGCAAAAAAGGGTATCCTGGTGGACTGAAAACCCAAAAGGGCAGTCCAGGAAAAAGTTAGGGAATTAAGGTGTACGACTATGTCCCGTTTGGATCACCTTACAGACAACCTTTGGTTGCGACTGGCAAACTCAGCGGTTTTGATCAATCCAATCAAACTTCGGACAAGGCAGCAAGTGGACAAGACGCTCAGAGACACGAAGGCTATAGCAGAATGGGAACTCCATGGGATTATTGCACATAGCTATCTTTTCGTTGTATCAAATTTTCATTCTTTACGACGACATTCTCTTACTAGGATGTTCTTCTCATTGTACAAAATACTTATTCAAGTTAATACAAAGATACTCCTTTGAAAGTACAAAACTATCTGTTTTTCTTTAATTTATGTGTTTTGTTTACAAAAACGTCCAATGATTTATTTTTGAGCATATGCATTTGAACATAACTATTGTTTACAAATGAGCAAAAAATAGAAGACAATCACTAATGGCTTTCAGAAATAGGATAATATCTTTAGACTATTCCATAAAATTCCCCACGGTGTGCAGCTTAATCCCCAGCGGAACAAAACCTCCAGTTTATCACTCCCCAGTAAAGGTCGTCCAATTTCTCAGGATTCCCCAACAAATTTCACAAAGCCATACACGGTGTTTCCCTTACAACAGAGTTTATTTCTCTAACAAATAGGAGCTCATCAACTCATCAGCACTTTAAAACATGAAGACTTACACTCCACATCCCCAACAGCAGTTGGGGATTTATTTTCCCTAATCCAACAATGTTACAGCAACATAGCTTATATGCCCATACATCGCATCCATACATCATGACATTGACAACACGAACGCATACAACATAATCTCATTCATTTTATTGAGAACATCATTATGCAATGCATTTCATACATCATGACATTGCATACAACTAATCTTTTATCTCTTCAGGAAAGATCAGTCAGCAGATGGCTATCATCAACAATTTACAAAGGTCAGAGATTAATACCTGAGACAAGCCAGGACAATTATCTACACGACCACCTGAAGGAATCCAGCACGGGTCTTTTAGATTCAGCCCGCAGATACAGTTCAGATACGCTCCAGACACGGATGTCATTCTAATGCTCATTCAGATTCAGCCCTCAGATACAGTTCAGATATGCTCCAGACACGGATGCCATTCTGATACTCATTCAGATTCAGCCCTCAGATACAGTTCAGATACACTCCAGACACGGACGCCATTCTGATACCCATTCAGATTCTCTCTCAGATACAGTTCAAATACGCTCCAGACACGGATGCCACTCTGATACTCATTCAGATTCTCTCTCAGATACAGTTCAGATACGCTCCAGATATGGATGCCATTCTGATACTCATTTAGATTCAGCTTTCAGATACAGTTCAGATACACTCCAGACACGGACGTTATTCTGATACTCATTCAGTTTCAACTTTCAGATACAGTCCAGCAATCATTTTGGATGGAATCTGCAAGCCCATCTCTAACAACTTCTCATCTCCCCTCCAAATGGAATCTTTAAGCCCATTCCCTACACCATCAACCATCACATTCTCGAGTGTAAATTTTTGGGCACTCTAGTGTCCAATCATCTTCTACCTTCAAGTAAGGAATGGCAAATCTTCCAATCTAACTCTTCAGGTTTAAGAAGATTGAACAGGGGCAGCTGTTGTACCCCAAAATTTGCCCTCTCACTTATCAATTATTTTCTCACAAAAGATCTATCTTGGATCAAGACTGCATTAGGGTTGATCACCTCAAGACACCTCTTTAAGCACTGATGACTGAAATTAGGGTTTGAGATTGCACAAGGATAATTGAACTTTCAATGCCTCATATGACTTTCATGGATCATTGTGGACCCCCAAGATCACTCATGTCAAGTTCCAAGCCTTGAATCACATTTTTGCTCAGTCAATTGAACAATTGACCTAAAAATCAGTTGTATTAGGAAAAAGTCAACTATGGCCAATTTACAGTCAAACTTCATAATTTTTTATCCTCATCAACATTATAAACTCATATGCATCATTTGATCAAGTTTGGACCATAATTCCTCAAGAAATCTGATCAAATCATCAGAAGGGCAAAATGGTCAAAATTAGGGTTTTGATTGAGGAAAGGCAATTTCTGATTTTTTTGACCTAGAAAATGGTCAATTAGTTTGAAGCATGATCTAAAGAGTTAAAATGCATCATTTTTACCTAATGGAATGACCCAAAACATTGCTCAAGATCAATTGGATTGATAGTGAATTTTCAGTCAACTGATCAAAAGTCAACTGTACACTCAAAAGTCAACTGTACACTCAAAAGTCAAACTTTGACTTTTTGGTCAAAATCCAATGTCAAAGATCACAATTCATCAAAACATGTAAAAATATGAAACTTATTCATCAAGAAATCAAAAAGTCAAATTTTCATTTTGAAAAGTCAAAGTTTTCTAACTTAGAAATTTTTCTAAGTGTTTAAAACTTCATGTTTTTTCATAACTTTGAGCTAATTTTTCACCATGATTGAAGATGATTTAAAAGAAACTTTCAACATGAAAGTTGTAGATCTCCATGATATCTACTATATTGGTTTACACAACATCTTCTAAAAATTCTTGGATCTCAAGTTATTAATTCATAAAGTCATGGTCTTGAAATTAAACACTTAGTGAAATTTTGCCCTAGTTTAGGCAGGATTTTGACCTAACTTCATGGCACTTTTTCATATAGTTACAAGGGTAATTTTTCAAAAGTGATTCAAAAAGGGGTTGTAGAGAACATTACAAGCTTTCCAAAATGTCCAAGAAATCCTTGATATCATTTGTGAGCAAGGAGAATCGAAGAGATGAAGTTAGGGTTTTCAAACTTAAATTACAAGCCATTTCATGATGAACAAAAATTCAAATCCAAGCCTAGGCTGCATAATCTTTGCTTTGAAGGCCTAAAACTTGTTTGTCACTCCATAATTAAATGTTTACACAGCTGTTAGAGCTTTAATCCAAGCACTTGATCCTTTATCCAAGTTACATTTCCATTTATGGCATAAAGTAACCATTTCATTCTTGTAAAGAAGCTTTAATCACAAAGTCAATGCATAGAGCTTTGCACTTGTTCCTTATGATCACAAAAAATGTCAAAGGCAAAATCAACATGTTTAGAGCCTCTCATAAACCCAGGTCATGCTTGTACTATGCCTTGAAACCATATTGTCACTTTTCTTCAAAATCAAGTAACATAGCCATAACTCTACATCTTGTGCTTCTGACCTCCTCCAGTACTCTAACCTTTTCCTTACTTATGCATAAGTTGTTTGCAAGAGAACACACGAGTTCAAGGACCCCAAAACACTCCCAAGCAGTCTGCAACTCAAAATCTGCCATAACTTGACAGTTTTGAACCTCACATAGCCATCTCCAAATCCACTCGTGCGTATTGAGTTTTAACCATCCAAACACTTAATATACATCATATCAAAGTGATCCAGGCCCCTGTTTCCTGACTGTAACCCCTCCATCACCATCCACCATTTTTAAAACTGAAGCTTACAACTTGAGTTGTAAGTTTCAGCCATCCTCAAAGCAAAGTAGGAATTGGAACACACTCAAAGAGGTCCAGGCAAGCTTCAGAAATCATCAGGCCATCTCAAAGGTTGCTCAAACTCCATACACGACTCCAGCTGCAAGAGGTAAGTTTTCAAACTGCTATCTCTTCATACAAGCATCATTTGATTCTGATTTGTGAAGATAAAATGTAGATACCATTGCCACGAAGTTGTACATATACATAGTTTGCATTTATATGGCCTGAGCATAGAGAATTTTAGAGTTGAAGTTTCTGAAATTTTTAGGTTTTAAATTAGGGCCAGAAAAATTCTCATTCATCTTGGATTTATAGCTTTAGTTATTTATTTGGTTGGATTCGTGGGAAGAAATGCCACAACTTTCATGTTTGTACTTTCCATTTTTGTTGAGAGATTAAGAAGTTACAGGTACTCTGGCTGGCTGAAGGTTGAAGACGAAGTACAGGCCTTGGAACCATGTTACGTTATGTATTTATAATTTCATTTTAATAAACGGATGTATAGCCACCCCAGTGGTAAGGCGGTGCGCTGGTAAACAAGAGGGCGTGGGTTCAATACCCAGTGCGCTACCTTTTTCATTTCTCACAGTTTTTTCACTTTTTTTTGTTTCCAAACAGCACGCCTCGGCTTCCAACTTGGGCCTGATGATTTTTTTTTTGTACTAACCCCTGACTTACTTCAGCACCCCCTGGCCCAATTTCTTTTACTATTTTCTTTTTTCTTATTTTTTTTTTGTTTTTATTTCTTTTCTTCTGTAATATTTTTATTTATTTATTTATTTATTTATTATTATTATTATTATTATTATTATTATTATTATTATTATTATTATTATTATTATTATTGTTTTCATTAATCATGAAAAATCTAAAAGTATTTTATTTACTCTTATTCATTTTATTTTCTTATAAAACAAAAATATTAAAAACATTTTCTTTTAACAAATTAATTTCTCTTTTAAATAATTAAATATTTACTTAGGTTTAATAATTATTTTATTTTCTTAATTAAAATTAATTTAGAATTTAGTTTTATTTTAATTATTTAATTTTTACTTTTTATTATTATTTAACTTAAAACCCTTTTTCTTCATAAAAACCCTAAAAAATATTTTTAATTTCTTTTCTCAATTAGTTTAAGTTTATTTTATTTTAATTTTAACTAATCATTTTTTAATTAGGTTTAGGTTAAATCCTTTTTAAGAAAACCAAACAAAAATCATTTCTTTTTTTATATTCTTGTATTTATATATTATTTATTCAATCATTTGTACATGTTCAATATGGTTGTAATAGATTATTTAGGTTTAATTTTCTTGTAATACTCCCCATTTGTAATTTGTACACCCCCCTCCCATAAGTATTGTAATAGCGTAGTAATTTTAAATTCCGCAATTTATCGTTTTATATGCAAATGCTAATAATTAGGGTTTTGTATGGAAAGACTAAAACCAACAAAATAGCAAACCCTAATCAAGACAAAAATAAAGCATGAAAACCAATACACTTGCACACAAGCACCTCTAGGGTAAATCCACTTGGTTGCCTTACAAAAATGACCATATTACGCATGTGAGGTATCTTAGCAAAGACAAGCAAAATACAAGATCATAGTCCCTCGATGACGCTATCAAAAGTTGCCTTTCAAAATGATCTTAGTCCCTAAAGAAAAATGCTAAGATACCTTGCAACATTGCTAATCATGGTTATACGATGACCCACGCCCGTCCCTTTTACATCTAAAGATAGGGTTATTTACAAAATCAATGGAAAGATAATAATGTCAAAGGAAAAAGGAAATGAACATGAAAGACTTTTGAGTAGGTAGATTGTTCCTAGTTACTTTCTCAAATTTAAAACCAAAATATCCTTGCTATTTTCAAAACCAACACCAACACTCTCCAAACATATTTCAAAGCTTGAAAGCATTTTCAAAAGATCAAACACTTTGTATACATTCTTACGAACGAGAATCATTACAAAGTTTGCCTAAACAATGGCCTCTTTTCAAAAATACTTTCAAAACCACACAAAGCACAATTTCAAACAAAAGCAAGTGATCTAGCAAGTAACTAAGAGCCCGTGGAAAACCATGGATGAAAAGGGTGCTAATACCTTCCCTTTTCATAATCTACCCCCCGAACTCAAGAAAACACCTCAAAGGTCTTTCCTGTGATTTTTCACCTTTCCTTTTGGATAAAAGAAAAGTCGGTGGCGACTCTTGCTAACTGCAACATTTGCGATCAAACACAAAACACCCAAGTCAGTTCTCCCACCGTATCACACTCGGTATGTCTCGATCAAATGCAGGGGTACTACTATGGCTCATGTGCTGGTGGACACTAGATCTTCACTAAATGTTCTGCCTAAGAAGGCTCTTGATCGGCTAGATTGTGAAGGCTTGACCTTAAAGCCCAGTAACATTGTGGTGAGGGATTTTTACGGGTCAAAAATAATGGTACACGAGGAGGTGGACATCCCTGTCAAAATGGGTTATCAGACATTTGGATCCACCTTCTACGTGATGGACATCAGACCATTGTACTCTTGTTTGTTGGGTCGCCCTTGGATCCATGAAGCTGGGGCCGTTACTTCTACGCTACACCAAATGCTGAAGTATCCGGTGAAAGGGAAGATTGTCACTGTACATGGTGAAGAGGAGTATATGGTGAGCCACCTGAACTCTTTCAGGTATGTGGAGATGGACGGGGAATTCACAGAGACCCCTTGTCAAAACTTTGAAGAGGTTCCCCATATTATAACGTCAACCGAAACTATCACCAGCACTAAACCTCCTTTGAAGATGGCTTCTCTCAAGGACGCCAGGGCAGTAGTTGAAGAATGTGGGAGTACCATTTGGGGACAGCTCCCCGATTTTCCTCATAAAACTGACAAATTTGGTTTGGGCTTTACTTCAAGAGTTCAAAGGGTTGTTCGACGCGCTCAGGCCAGAGGACCTCCCCTACGCATCAGCAATTGTGGGGTCAATGCTATTGAAGACAGTGAGGAAGATTTTGATATTGACAGTTGGATCTTCCTGACTATCAACGGGGGACCTAGTAACTGGACGGCCAGAGATTTTATACCAATTTATTTTGTTCAACAGTAATTGTCTTACATGTTTTTGGAATTTGTAATAAACAATTTAAACTCTACGGCCTTGTGTCTTACCCGAGGCACATTGGTTTTGTCCGTGAGGGCTATTATATGCCATTTTCATATGTCACCAATAAAACATTGGACGTTTCTTGCATACAAATTTTATGCTCTCTGCTTTTTCTTTTCTGCTTTTCACTTTATTAATACAGTTATGCTCTTACACACACTCACATATCAAACCGCAAATCCATATCCAATCTGGACCCTTTGATAACAGTTCCACTATTGCCAGTTATAACTTCGAAAATTCGATCAACCAAACCGAGGATGAAGGTGAGGAAGATTGTGAGGTGCCTGGAGAACTTTCCAGACTGTTATAGCAGGAAGAGAGGGCTATACAGCCTCATGAAGAGCCAGTTAAACGATAACTTGGGCACAGAGGTAGACAGAAAAGAAGTCAAGATCGGCGCAAATCTGGAGACTAAGGTCAAACAGCGGTTGATACAGATGTTGCATGACTATGTTGAGATCTTCGCCTGGTCATATGAAGACATGCCTAGTTTAGACACTGATATTGTGGTACACCGTCTGCCGACTAAAGAAGATTGTCCTCCGGTTAAACAGAAGGTCCGCCGCATGCACCCTGAAATGTCAGAGAAGATTAAGGCAGAGGTCATAAAACAGTTCAACACGGGGTTCCTAGCTGTCACCTCTTATCCGCAGTGGGTTGCTAACATCGTTCTGGTACCCAAGAAGGATGGTAAGGTACAGATGTGTGTGGACTACAGAGACCTGAACAGGACAAGGCCCGAGGATGACTTCCCGCTTCCCCACATTGATGTTCTGGTTGACAACACCGCACAACATAAAATATTTTCCTTCATGGATGGTTTATCTGTCTACAACCAGATCAAGATGGCTCCTGAAGACATGGAGAAGACAGCCTTCATCACACAATGGGGCACCTTCTATTACAAGGTGATGCCTTTTGGGTTAAAGAATGCTGGGGCAACTTATCAGCGAGCCATGGTCACCTTGTTCCATGATATGATTCAACATGAGATAGAGGTTTATGTTGATGACATGATATCCAGAACCAAACCGAGGAAGAGCACCTTGATCATCTGCAAAAGCTATTTGACAGGTTGAAGACATACAAGTTGAGGCTGAATACGAACAAGTACACCTTCGGGGTAAGGTCTGGTAAGCTTTTGGGGTTCATCGTCAGTGACAAAGGTATTCAGGTAGACCCTGCGAAGGTAAAGGCCATACAAGAGATGCCAGCTCCCTGCACTGAGAAGGAAGTTAGAGGTTTCTTGGGACGTTTAAATTATATATCTAGGTTCATTTCACATCTGACTACTACTTATGAGCCAATCTTCAAGCTCCTGAAGAAAGATCAAGTGGTAAAGTGGAATGATGAATGCCAGACCACTTTTGAAAGAATCAAGGAATACCTTCAAGAACCACCAATTATGATGCCTCTGGTTGAAGGAAGACCTTTGATATTGTACTTAACAGTGCTATACAATTCAATGGGGTGTGTGTTGGGGAAGCATGACGAGTCTGGTCGAGAAGAGCACACAATATACTACCTTGGCAAAAAGTTTATCGACTGTGAGACAAGATACTCACTACTCGAGAAAACTTGTTGCGCTTTGGCATGGGCTGCTCGCCGACTAAGATAGTATATGCTGACCCACACTACTCTGTTGATATCTATGATGGATCCAATCAAGTACATCTTTGAGAAGCCCGCACTCTCCGGAAGAATAGCGAGATGGCAGATGATCTTAATTGAACACGATATCCAATATACAACCCAGAAAGTAATCAAAGGAAGTGTATTGGCTGATCCATTGGCTCATCAGGCCGTAGATGACTACCAGTCCATGAAGTTTGAGTTCCTGGATGAGAATATTATGCTAGTGACTAACTACGAAGAACCTGGACCGGATGAAGGACCTGGAGAAGGATCCCGATGGACCATGGTTTTTGACGGAGCTTCGAACGCACTCGGTAATGGCATTGGCACCGTAATCATATCTCCTGAGGGATGTCATACTCCTTTCACTGCCCGACTATGTTTCAACTGCACTAGCAACATGGCGGAGTATGAAGCCTGTATCATGGGTCTCAAAGCGGCTATCGACCTCAGGATCAAGTTCTTAAATGTCTTCGGGGATTCATCCTTGGTGATAAGTCAGATCAAAGGAGAATGGGATACTAAGCATCTGAACCTCATCCCGTATAAAGAGCACGTGCTGACATTGCTCCCACATTTTGAGGAGGTAACCTTTGAACATTTCCCACGAGAGGAGAATCAGTTAGCGGACGCACTAGCTACCATGTCTTCTATGTTCAAAGTCAGGTGGGACAACGAAGCTCCCCGAATCACCATTGAGAGGTTAGATGAACCAGCACACTGTTGTGAGATTGATACTGAAGAGGTAGTAGATAAACCCTGGTTTCATGAAGTAAAAAGGTACCTCGAGACTCAAGAGTATCCCGAGGAGGCATCTGTCAACGATAAGAAGTTTCTGAGAAGGTTCGCCGCGAAATTCTTCCTCAATAATGGAATCCTCTACAAGCGCAACCATGACTCTACCTTACTGTGGTGTGTAGACAAGAGCGAAGCAGAGAGGATTATGACAGATTTACATGAAGGTACCTTCAGAACCCATTCAAGTGGACATACCATGGCTAAGAATATCCTACGGGCAGGATATTACTGGTCCACTATGGAAGCAGATTGTTATCAGCACTCCCGAACTTGCCATAAGTGCCAAATCTATGCTGATAAGATGCATGTGCCTCCGGTTCCTTTGAATGTCTTGACGTCTCCTTGGCCCTTTGCAATGTGGGGCATTGACATGATCGGAGAAATCAGACCTATCGCTTCTAATGGGTATCACTTCATCCTGGTGGCCATCAATTACTTCACAAAATGGGTTGAGGCTACCTCCTTTGCTACTGTGACCAAGAACGTGGTGGCGCGATTTATCAAGCATAACCTAATTTGTCGGTATGGTGTGCCAGAGAGAATCATCACTAAGAATGGTACGAATCTCAATAACACGATGATCACCAAACTCTGTAAGCAATTCAAGATACAACATCACAACTCTTCTCCCTACCAGCCGAAGATGAATGGCGTTGTTGAAGTGGCTAACAAGAATATCAAGAAGATCATACAGAAGATGACGGTGACATACAAAGACTGGCATGAGATGTTACCATTTTCACTTCATGGGTACCGTACCTCAGCATGGACGTCGACAGGGGCAACACCCTACTCTCTGATATATGGCATGGAGGCAATCTTACCCATTGAGGTCCAGATCCCTTCTTTAAGGATTATGAAGGATGCGGGTTTGAATGAAGACGACTGGATCCAGACTCGGTTTGATCAACTGAATCTGATCGATGAAAATAGACTTACTGCTGTTTGTCATGGCCAAATGTATCAAAAACAGATGATCAAAGCTTTCAACAAAAAAGTCAGACGCTAAGAGTATCAAGTCGGGGATCTAGTGATCAAGCGTATCATACTGCCGCAAGGTGATCCCAGGGGTAAATAGACTCCCACATATGAAGGGCCATTTATGATTAAAAACATTTTCTCAGGTGGAGCCATGATTCTAACCACCATGGACGGTGACGACCTTCCTCACCCTGTCAAGACGGACATAGTGAAAAGATACTACGCATGATAAAAGACCCACTAGGTTGACTGGCCTAGGCAAAAATAAGAGCTTCCCGGCGTACCAAAAGGGTTCGGGCAAAAATAAGGGATGAAAACCAAAAAAATTGTACACCCGGCAAGTCGAAAACCTGAAAAGGCGGCTTGGGCAAAAAGGGGTATCCCGATGGACTGAAAACCCGAAAGGGCAGTCCAGGAAAAATTTAGGGATGTAAAGCGTAGCAGTATGTCCCATTGGATCACCTTGCGACTAGACCTCAGTATCAACTATCAAGATTGAACGGCATCGATCAATCTAATCAGCTTCAGACAAGCAGCAAAGTGATGAGACGCTCGAAGACATAACAGTAATAGCAGAATTGGAACCCAATGGGATTATTACACATAGTTGTTTCCTTTTCTTTGTACAAAATTATTGTATAGTTTTCCTTTTTCACTGTGGCATTCTCTTACTAGAGCGTCAACTTCCTTGTACAAAAACGCTTGTTATAGGCCAGCTTCGAAAATTAATACAAGTCATTTTTTTACAAAACCATTTGTTTTTCTGTTTTGTTTTGCAAAAACATCCAATGATTTATTCTTGACATATGCATTTGAATATGATTGTTGTTCACAAATATTCACATAAGAAACGGAAAGACAATTGCTCGTAACTTAAGAAACAGGGGCAAAAACTAAAAATGTCAAACCCGATGACTACTCTGTCCAGCAGGTACCAGGGCAGAGACAACTTTGAAACACAGTCATCGGTACATACGACCCCGTGGCGCCTACACTTCCCACAAAGTAGAGGCAATCAAAGCGTTGATATCAGTTTCCCCAAACAGGAAGTACTTTCCCCAGCCGAATTTCATAATCGCAAGTGGGTCATAAAGTTTCTCCCGAACAGAGTTTATTTCTATGAATACAGAAACTCAATCCCCAACAGAGTTTATCCCTTCAGCTATGGAAGCTTCTCTCTCAAATAGAGTTATTCTCCCGCAGTTATTCTCAAGCAGAGTCTCTCCCCGGTAGTATATTCGTGAACAAGGAGCAAATCTTCAGCATAGTTATCTCCGTTCACCATCCCTAGCAGAAATAGAAGAACCACGGTTTTCTACAATAGTCAGGAATGCTATTTCCAATACTCTTCAACAGCAGTCAGGGATTTATTTTCCCAGACTCGAACATGGCACAATAGCATCTCATGTTCATACATCATGACATACGCATACATATTTGATCGCACTAAATCGCACTATGTTCCTGACTCAAATATCACATGTTTTCCTTAGTTTTTATTGTCATTTTCTCGTATTATGTTCCTTTTTCCTTTGTTTTCAGGATTCTTGTCATTTCAGAGCCTTCTGTGAAGAAACGAGCCAAAACGCCAAGAAATTAGGGTTTTTCAAGACATTTTGCACTTATGACGTTCAGCACCGCGCTGGCTACAGGGAACGCGATGACGTGGCCCACTTTCACCCAGAGATCAACTGCCACGTTCCCATGATGTGGCAGTTCCAGGCACCGCGCCCGCGGCCACCCTCACCGCGCCCGCGGCCTTCACAACAAGTTTCCCGCTCAAAAGAAGTTAAGGGGCATGCTGGTCCTTACGCACCTCAAGGATCCTCTATAAATAGTTTTCGATTTTCATTCTTTAGTTTCATCCAAGCTTAGTACAATCTTAAGCCATATACTATCAGTTTCTGTAAAGTGATAATCTCTTCACATCGGGGAGTTATTGCGGTGTAGATTGAGTTGTAATCGAGTCTTGGAGCACTTTGGTTGAAGTTCATCATACCAGCCTTACCTTTCCGTAGATTTGTATCAGATTCAAGTCTCTGACTGGAGCAAGGTTCTATTTTATTGCATTTCTTTATTTAATTGCTCTTACCATAGTCTACACGTTTTATAGACTTTAAATGCTCTTACCATAGTCTACACGTTTTATAGACTTTAAATGCTCTTACCATAGTCTACACGTTTTATAGACTTTAAATGCTCTTACCATAGTCTACACGTTTTATAGACTTTAAATGCTCTTACCATAGTCTACACGTTTTATAGACTCGCACTTATTATGTCTGGCTAAACTATAAAGGTTAGGATGTAATGATTGTCATCATGGTCGTGTTCCAATTATCATGCTAGTGAAAATACTCTGGGGATGTTTTGCTTCTAACTTAAGTCAATTGTGTTTAAATGTTTATTGGGTAAGATCGAAAGCCGTCCAAACTAATGATACGACTTGATTATTATTTAACCAAACAAAAAGAGCGAAAGCCGTTGATTGGTTAAATAGGAATCATTGACCTTTTTTAGAAAAACGATTTTGGAACTATTTTCGGACGCGTTTGTAGGTTTGAAATCTGACTCTTGGTCAAAAGCCAAAAGTCTCTTTAAGTTAATCTTTCCAAGTAAAATCACTTTTCTGTTAAGTCAAAACTATCAATTTCTTAAAAATAGGTTTACCTCTTTAACGCGGAAGGCACCCTTTATATGTGACAATAAAGGAATTTAATTTAAAGAGTAAACTCGGTTCTTAGTAGTCAAAAGCTACAAGTTCCCGTTAAATTGATTCTTTACTATCAATAGAAAATACTGCCCCATAAGTAGGTTCATCTACGCATGACCGGACCAATATCTGATTACATGATTTACATTCCAACCTGTCTTTTAAACTGTTATTTACCTCGCTCATTTACTTTGTGCACTGCACTCACATCAATATTCTTGTTCGCCTTAGATAAGCACCTTAGCAATAGAGTTGATAGATTGACAATTGGTCTCTGTGGTTCGATAATCTTATATATTACTTCGATAGGCTGTACACTTGCAGTACTACATTTAGGCTATACGTTACAGATTAAACCCATCAAGTTTTTGGCGCCGTTGCCGGGGACCAACTTCGTCAAATTTCGTACCCTATTGTTATCCCGTTTAGACTAAGGCTATTCTAGCCGGTAGATGCGAAGAAATCGTAGCACCGGCAACCTAATAGATCCTTTAGTAGAACCTGAACGTTACGCTCGTGCCCGTCTTTTTATTCGCAAGATAAGAAGAGCTATGGCAGAAGATCGTAACCAAAGACCACTCAAGGAATTCGCCCAACCATCTAACGAGGAACCTAGTTCTAGTATAGTAAACCCTGCTATAACTACCAACAACTTTGAACTAAAACCCTCCTTATTACAATTAGTACAACAAAACCAATTCGCTGGTCTCGCTACCGAGAACCCGAATCAACACTTAAAGGTATTTATCCAGTTAGCTGACACCCTTAAGGCAAATGGAGCCACACCCGAAGCTATCCGTTTAAGACTGTTTCCTTTTTCCCTTAGAGGTAAAGCTCACGACTGGTTAGACGCCCTTCCAACTAACTCAATAACAACTTGGGAAGACCTTAGGAGAGCTTTTCTTGCGAGGTATTTTCCACCAAGCAAGACCGATGTTCTTAGGAACCTGATCACTTGTTTCACCCAAAACCAAGGCGAATCACTTTTTGATGCCTGGGAGAGATATAAAGAACTTTTAAGAGCTTGTCCGCACCATGGCCTGGAGCAATGGTTAATCATACATACCTTCTATAATGGACTCCATTACAACACAAAGATGTCCATAGACGCTGCCGCTGGCGGAGCGTTGATGAACAAACCTTACCCTGACGCTTGTGCCCTAATAGAGGACATGGCCCAAAACCACGCCCAGTGGGGATTAGAACGAGCGACAGTGGAGAAAAAGGAGAGCCATGGAGGAAAGCATGAGGTAAGTTGCATGGACATGATTAATGCCAAGATGGACGCCCTAGCTTTGAGAGTCGAGAACATGTCTCAAAACCCAACCACAATAGCAGCAATCCAATCGGAGTGCGAACTCTGTGGAACTCAAGGACATCAAACCGTTGACTGTAACCTTTTGAACGAATCAAGCTCAGACCAAGTTAACTATACCCAAGGGAACCCTTTCTCGAATACCTACAATCCTGGATGGAGGAACCACCCGAATTTCTCTTACAAAAACAACAACCCTATCCAAAATCCCGGACCTTCGAGACCTCAAGGATTCCAAACGCAAAAACAAAACCAACCTATGCAAATAGTACCCCCAAGACCAAACCTTAAAGAAACCATAGACACCTTTATTCAGGCTCAAACCCAGCAAAATAAGGAGTTTATGAACCAACACATTCACACGAACGAACTGGTTACTCAACTAGCAACCAAGTTTGACCAGATAATAACCCACACCAAAATGCTTGAGACTCAGATTTCCCAAGTAGCCCAAAACACCTCTGTACAAGTTGCACCTGGAGGACAATTCCCTGGACAAACTCAACCAAATCCAAAAGGCCAAGCAAATTCTATCACCTTAAGAAGTGGAACTGCTTATGAAGGGCCTAGAAATCCTAACTTAAGCACATCAGAAAAACCTATGGAAGATGCTACGCCCAAAGACCAGGTAGAGGAACCAGAGAAACCAGAAAAACAATCAAAACCAGAAGTAGGGAATAACACTCAACAACCTTATAGACCACCTATTCCGTTCCCACAGAGGCTGAAAAACACCAAAGTAGAAAACCAGTACCAAAAGTTTATTAAGGTAATAGAGAAACTCCATGTTGAGATTCCTTTTACTGAAGCTATAACCCAGATACCATCATATGCTAAGTTTTTGAAAGATATTTTGACCAATAAACGGCGACTCGATGATCCCAAGCCTTTAGAATGTCATTCTATATCCGAAAATAAACTCGCCAAGAAAGATAAAGACCCTGGAAGTTTTTCTATCCCTTGCATCCTAGGTAACCATATGATAGACAAAGCATTTTTAGACCTAGGAGCAAGCGTAAGTCTGATGCCTCTGGCCGTCTGTAAGAGGTTAAAATTAGGAGAACTTCAACCTACTAAGATGTCCTTACAACTAGCTGATAGATCTGTCAAATATCCCATGGGTATTTTAGAAGACATACCTGTCAAGATTGGTCAGTTGTACATTCCGACCGACTTCGTCGTAATGGATATCAAAGAAGATGAAGACATCCCAATCCTTTTAGGAAGACCCTTCCTATCGACCGCCGGAGCTATAATAGATGTTAAGAAAGGGAAACTGACTTTCGAGGTAGGAGATGAAAAGATTGAGTTCATATTATCAAAATTTCTAATGGCACCAGTGATAGAAGATGCGTGTTATGCCATCGACATCATTGATGAATGTGTAAATGAGCTCGAACAAAACAAATTTTTAATCAAATTACCATCAATCCCTATTTTAGAGGATGACGGATTTGAGAGTATCGAACCGTACATTGACGACAACCTTTTCGAATGCTTAGCTCTTACCCATGACCTTATGCCGCGTACTGAGAAAACCACTTTAGAACTTAAGGAACTACCCAAGAATCTAAGATATGAGTTTTTGGATGAGGAGATGAATAGACCTATTATAATTAGCGCCGCTCTAAACCAAATAGAAACAAATCAACTCTTAGATACCTTGCGAAAATATCCCTCAGCTTTAGGGTATAAAGTTTCAGATTTAAGAGGTATAAGCCCATCCGTATGCATGCATCGGATTATGCTAGAAGAAGATTCAAAACCCTCAAGAGAACATCAAAGAAGAATAAACCCTATCATGAGTGATGTAGTCAAGAAAGAAGTTCTTAAGTTATTAGAAGCTGGTATCATATACCAAATTTCGGATAGTGAATGGGTAAGCCCAGTCCATGTGGTACCCAAGAAAGGAGGTATCACTGTTCTGAAAAATGAGAAAGGTGAGCAAGTGGCAAAACAAACAGAAGGAGGATGTCGTATGTGTATAGATTACAGAAAGTTGAATAAGGCAACGAGAAAAGACCATTTCCCTCTCACATTTATAGATCAGATGCTTGAACGTCTAGCAAGACACTCATGTTTCTGCTATCTTGATGGGTATTCGGGGTTTTTCCAAATCCCTATTCACCCAGAGGACCAAGAAAAAACCACATTTACCTGCCCTTATGGAACATTCGCTTATAGACGAATGCCCTTTGGACTTTGTAATGCACCTGCCACTTTCCAACGTTGTATGATGTCAATTTTCGCAGACTACCTAGATGGAATTATGGAAGTATTTATGGACGATTTTTCAGTGTGTGGGTTTGATTTCAAAAACTGCCTCTCGAACTTAGAGAAAATCTTAAAAAGATGTGTGGAAGTAAACCTTGTGTTGAATTGGGAAAAGTGCCACTTTATGGTAAATGAAGGGATAGTCTTGGGACACATTATTTCTGAAAGAGGTATAGAAGTCGATAAGGCCAAGATAGAAGTTATAGAAAACTTAAACCCACCTAAGACCGTTAGGGAAATAAGAAGTTTTCTAGGACATGTCGGGTTCTACCGACGTTTCATCAAGAATTTTTCTGGAATAACAAAACCTTTAACTAACTTATTGATGAAGGATGTCGAGTTTGAATTCGACCAAAAATGTCTTGAGGCCTTTGAAGTTTTAAAGCAAGCTCTTATTTCAGCACCTATCATAAGACCACCTGATTGGACACAACCCTTTGAAATCATGTGCGATGCTAGTGATTTCGCTGTAGGAGCTGTACTAGGGCAAAGAAAAGACAAGAAATTGCATGCAATTTACTACGCTAGTAGAACACTAGACGCTGCCCAGCTAAATTATACAACCACAGAAAAGGAATTGCTAGCCGTAGTTTTTGCTATTGATAAATTTCGATCTTATTTGGTGGGAGCAAAAATAATAGTATACACAGATCATGCAGCAATCCGGTACTTGTTAAGTAAGAAAGATGCTAAGCCTAGATTGCTCAGATGGGTACTTTTACTCCAAGAATTTGACTTGGATATTAAGGATAAAAAAGGAGCTGAAAACTTAGTAGCTGATCATCTCTCTAGGTTAGAACACCTTAAGCCTGAACTTATACCTATAGACGATCACTCTACTTATGAAAGATTAATAGCTGGGATAAACTCAACTGAAGAAGAGACCTATGAGGAAATCTCAACCATGAACAACATACCATGGTACGCAGATATTGTGAATTATCTAGCCGCTGATATCATACCCCCTGACTTAAGCTACCAACAGAAGAAGAAGTTTTTTAGAGATGTTAAACACTTCTTTTGGGATGAACCCCTCCTATTCAAAAGAGGAATAGATAATATATTCAGACGATGTGTGCCGGAAGAAGAAGTAGGCAACGTCATTAAACATTGTCATGCTTCACCTTATGGTGGACATGCAAGCACGTCTAAAACATGCGCCAAAATATTTCAAGCAGGTTTTTATTGGCCTACTGAATCGCACTATGTTCCTGACTCAAATATCACATGTTTTCCTTAGTTTTTATTGTCATTTTCTCGTATTATGTTCCTTTTTCCTTTGTTTTCAGGATTCTTGTCATTTCAGAGCCTTCTGTGAAGAAACGAGCCAAAACGCCAAGAAATTAGGGTTTTTCAAGACATTTTGCACTTATGGCGTTCAGCACCGCGCTGGCTACAGGGAACGCGATGACGTGGCCCACTTTCACCCAGAGATCAACTGCCACGTTCCCATGATGTGGCAGTTCCAGGCACCGCGCCCGCGGCCACCCTCACCGCGCCCGCGGCCTTCACAACAAGTTTCCCGCTCAAAAGAAGTTAAGGGGCATGCTGGTCCTTACGCACCTCAAGGATCCTCTATAAATAGTTTTCGATTTTCATTCTTTAGTTTCATCCAAGCTTAGTACAATCTTAAGCCATATACTATCAGTTTCTGTAAAGTGATAATCTCTTCACATCGGGGAGTTATTGCGGTGTAGATTGAGTTGTAATCGAGTCTTGGAGCACTTTGGTTGAAGTTCATCATACCAGCCTTACCTTTCCGTAGATTTGTATCAGATTCAAGTCTCTGACTGGAGCAAGGTTCTATTTTATTGCATTTCTTTATTTAATTGCTCTTACCATAGTCTACACGTTTTATAGACTTTAAATGCTCTTACCATAGTCTACACGTTTTATAGACTTTAAATGCTCTTACCATAGTCTACACGTTTTATAGACTTTAAATGCTCTTACCATAGTCTACACGTTTTATAGACTTTAAATGCTCTTACCATAGTCTACACGTTTTATAGACTCGCACTTATTATGTCTGGCTAAACTATAAAGGTTAGGATGTAATGATTGTCATCATGGTCGTGTTCCAATTATCATGCTAGTGAAAATACTCTGGGGATGTTTTGCTTCTAACTTAAGTCAATTGTGTTTAAATGTTTATTGGGTAAGATCGAAAGCCGTCCAAACTAATGATACGACTTGATTATTATTTAACCAAACAAAAAGAGCGAAAGCCGTTGATTGGTTAAATAGGAATCATTGACCTTTTTTAGAAAAACGATTTTGGAACTATTTTCGGACGCGTTTGTAGGTTTGAAATCTGACTCTTGGTCAAAAGCCAAAAGTCTCTTTAAGTTAATCTTTCCAAGTAAAATCACTTTTCTGTTAAGTCAAAACTATCAATTTCTTAAAAATAGGTTTACCTCTTTAACGCGGAAGGCACCCTTTATATGTGACAATAAAGGAATTTAATTTAAAGAGTAAACTCGGTTCTTAGTAGTCAAAAGCTACAAGTTCCCGTTAAATTGATTCTTTACTATCAATAGAAAATACTGCCCCATAAGTAGGTTCATCTACGCATGACCGGACCAATATCTGATTACATGATTTACATTCCAACCTGTCTTTTAAACTGTTATTTACCTCGCTCATTTACTTTGTGCACTGCACTCACATCAATATTCTTGTTCGCCTTAGATAAGCACCTTAGCAATAGAGTTGATAGATTGACAATTGGTCTCTGTGGTTCGATAATCTTATATATTACTTCGATAGGCTGTACACTTGCAGTACTACATTTAGGCTATACGTTACAGATTAAACCCATCAATATTGCATACATCATAATCTCATTTATTTTGAGAACATCATCCCACCATGCATTTCATGCATCACATATAATTAACCCTGTTATCTTTTCAAGAAAGACAATTATCGTCGACAATCCCAACAGTTATACATGTCACATCTGCAGACAGCTAATGGAGAATCAGTTCCCGAACCTAAACGGGTCAACTAATCTACATGATCAAGAAACATAAGCCCTACTATCCATGCTTTCATCTTGAAGTAACCTATGACCCAGGTTCCTTCCCATAAGCCCTATTATCCAGGCTTTCATTTCGAAGAAACCCTACGACCCAGGTTCCATCTCATAGCCCTACTATCCAGGCTTTCATTTCAAAGAAACCCTACGACACAGGTTCCTTCTCAAATCCCTACTATCCAGGATTTCATTTTTAAGAAACCCTATGACCCAGGTTCCTTCTCATAGCCCTACTATCCAGGCTTTCATTTCAAAGAAACCCTACGACCCAGGTTCCTTCTCAAAGCCCTACTATTTATGCTTTCATTTCGAAGAAACCCTACGACCCAGGTTCCTTCTCATAGCCCTACTATCCAGGCTTTCATTTTGAAGAAACCCTACGACCCAGGTTCCTTCTCAAAGCCCTACTATCCAGGATTTCATTTCGAAGAAACCCTATGACCTGGGTTCCTTCTCATAGCCCTACTATCCAGGATTTCATTTCGAAGAAACCCTACGACCCAGGTTCCTTCTCATAGCCCTACTATCCAGGCTTTCATTTCGAAGAAACCTTATGACCCAGGTTCCTTCTCATAGCTCTATTATCCATGCTTTCATTTCGAAGAAACCCTACAACCCAGGTTCCTTCTCATAGCCCTACTATCCAGGCTTTCATTTCAAAGAAACCCTACGACCCAGGTTCCTTCTCAAGCCTTACTATCCAGGATTTCATTTCTAAGCAACCATACTATCCAGGTTCCTTCTCTCTTAACTCCAGACAACAGTTTACAACACTGTAAGACCTGGACCCAACCAGGCACGGACGATTTCACATTTCCCCAGTAAGTCGTCGGTGCAGCTTAGACCCTGACCAGATGCAGTTTACTTCCACCTCCTCAATCAGGAGTTAATTCCCCAGTAGAGTGGAGGACAACCGAATCTCCTAAACTCTATTCCCCAAGATATAAACCAACATTCCCCGGTGAAGTTCTCTTCAACAGCAGGTACAGGGTTTCTCGCGAAGGAATCTCTTATGCAACTGATATCTTTTTTGGATGGCATCTTTAAGCCTATATCCGATGATTCTCTGTCGACTTCCAAATGGAATCTATAAGCCCATTCCTGATATCACCAATCAGTATTACTTCATGCGAGTGCAAATTTCTGGGCACTCTAGTGTTCAATCATCTTCCACCTTCAGAGCACGAAAGGCAGACCAGCTAGTCTACATCCTCAGATTTAAGAAGATTGAATAGAGGCAATTGTTGTACCCAAAAAATTTCCCTCTCATTTTACTCAACACATGCTCATTGAAGTCCTCAACTTGCTCAAGGATGCCCAAGAATTAACCAGACAAATTCTCTCCTACGGCAATGAGCCTCAAACTAGGGTTTCCATTTTCATCAAGATGGGTGAGCTTCAAAGGTCTCAAATATTTTCCATGGTCTTAATATGTCCTCAATATTAGCCATGCCAAGTTCCAAGCCTTGCACGAGGAGTTTGCTCAGTCAACTGCTCAAATGCCTAAAAATTAACTATACAATGTCAAAAGTCAATTGTGGCCCACATACAGTCAAACTTCAAGATTTTTGGTCAACATCAACATTTTGAAGTGATATTCATCATTTGATCAAGGTTTGATCATGATTCCTCAAGGAATTCCCCAAATTCATCACAACTCAAAAGTTGTCAAATTAGGGTTTCTAAAGGAAAAGTCAACCAAACTTTGACCAGGCATAACTTTCTCATACTTTATCATAAATTTCCCATACAAGGCTCATTTTGAAGAGGATGCAATTCCCTACAACTCATCTTCAGCCCTCAAGTTCAAAAAATGCACTCATAAAGAGATATGAATTCAGACATTATAGGTCATTTCAAAAGGTCAACAAAAACACCTTTTGGGTCAAAGCTTCTTACATGAACATGGAATATACAATTGAGGTGAAACCAAACGAGTTATTTATAGGACATCCTAAGCTTTCTAAAAAGTCCAAGAACACCCTCTTAGGGTCAAAATTGGAAGAGATATGCATTGTCAAAGTTGGCCATTTTTTGAAATTTGCCCAAAGTCAACAATGCTCAAAATTGTATTTTTTTTCTCAAATGGGCCTAACTTTTTATGCTTGCAACACACTCCTAGCCTGGTCCACGAACCATACACCTTGCCATGCATTATTGGGTTTATTTATTTAATTTATTTTGATTTTATCACTAATTAAATCAAATAAAATCAAGTAAATGATACAAAATAATAAAAAGTTGTTTTGATTTGATTTTGCATTAAAGGATAATCCAAATATGCTGTGTAGCATCAAGCAAATCGTGCAAGCCAAGAATAGACACAAAATATCCATATTTGGAAATTTTTCAAGATTTGATTTCCTCTTAAAGCCATGCCTTTATTCTTTGGATTTGATCCAAATTTGTTAACCTATTTTGATTCATATACATATAGCAGGGCATTCTGAACCCTAAGGATGGATAGACAGAGGCGCAACTTGTTCCAAAGAGTCAAACAAAGTTCAAAATTTCCAAAGGATAATGCAGATCAGATTTTTCTTTACAGTCCAGTTCAAGCAATTTCAAGGCCAGAAATACGTTCTTGGGAACCTCCTGAAGCTAACAGCACCGTTTGCACGCACAAAATCTCCAAGAATCATCATCTTACAGACTCACGGTTTGCCCTTATAACTTAACTTTGTTCTCTTGGTTTTACATAGTTTAAATCAAATTTGTTTGCATAAATGTGTTTATAATCATGCTTGGAATCTGTTTGAATGCCTGGATTTGAGTTTTAACGCAGGAACGGGTTTACGCCATTGCTAGGGTTTGAAAGCTTCAAATTGGGGATTCTCGATAGAGGCAAAATTAGGACAGATCAAGGGTACCAATGAACTCAGGGCCTAATTTCTAGTTGATCTATGCCCTTAGTTAAGATTTATTTGGCTTCTATTACGTTATTGATTATTGCAGGGTTACAGCTATGGACAAAAACTGTCACTATAGCCTTTAGTGACAGTTTTGTCCGTAGGTAAAGGGTTTGGCATCAAAGACGATAGTCTGGGGACAAGACGGTGATGTGGACGATAACTATTGGATAATTTGAAAAAGCGTGTGCTTCCTGAGGCATAGCGTGTTACTTCTTTTATAATGTTATTATTTTATCATATATACAACTAACCATCCCAGCACAGATGGCAAGGGCGCAGGCGTTGAAGCAAAGGGTTCTGAGTTCGATCCCAGAATCTCACGTTTTCATATTTTTTTAATTTCTTTGTACAAGATCCCATGTGCCTCCCTACCAAGCGTCCCCCATGCGCCCAAGATCCACGCCATTGGATCATCTCCATCCCAGATCTGACGCCTCAAACAAGCAGTCACATGGTGGACCTCCTAAAGACCAGCTCCATTGAATCCTGCACAGGCTCTGGGCCAATAAAGATGGGCCAATCACAAATTCAACTCCTTACCCCCTGATTACCAACAGCACACCAGGCCTAATTTATTTCTTTTTTTTCTTGTTTTATTTAATTATTTTCATATTTTTTTACAAAAAACAACAAAAATCATTTTTTTATTAAATCAAAAAATCACAAAAGATAGATTTAGGTTCTTATAATTAAAATTAATTTTTGAAAATTAATTATTTTAATTATTTCAACATTGATTATTTTGTTAAATAAAATTAGCTAGAAATTAGGTTTAATTTGCAATTTAATTATTTTTTCAAAAAAAATATACAAAAATATTTTTTTAATTAATTAGATTTTTTAGGCTTCTAATTTATTCCCGTATTTAATTCGTCTCGCATGCATTTACTTATTTATAATTCCAATTATTGTAACCGTTTCGAGGTTTGTAATAGATTAATTAGGATTTTGATTTCCGCATCTTTATTTTCAGTCAAATATTTATGTATCTGCCCAAAAGCCTTGTAATAGTTAGGACTTTAATTTCTCGCACTTTTTAATTTCCGCAACTATAAAACTGCCTAGATGCATGGATAATAGGATTGTATGTGAAAGTAAATCAACGATTAAAAGGTAGATAACCCTAATTGTGCAAAGAAAATTAACTAAAAAAAGCACACTTGCACATGCTCACTCCTAGGGTTTACCCCACTTCGGTTGCCTTCGGTAAACGGTCATGAAGTATAGGGAATTTTAGTGGTTATCCTCTAGTCCCAAAAGATCAAAAATGCCTCATTCGAATGTTGCCTTGGAAAGATCTTTAAGACTCTAGGGTAACTACTAAAGTTACCTAACCATTGCTTTGGTGACTGTACTTGTCCCTTCGAATGTCCCTTAAAACTCCAACGATTGGGCTACCTACTTCTTAATAGTAGGATAGCGCTATCTAAAGGAAACGAGAACGAACAGTCTTTTTCGAGTAGGTAGAAAATCTTAAGTACTTGCTCAAAACAATAAAAAATCTTTTACACAAACACTTTTAAAACAGTTTTCAAAAACAACTTCGTCACACTCTTGAGGACAAATACAAGGGTTATCACGAAGTTAAACAAAAACTTTTTCAAAACACGCACAAGTAATTTCAAAATGAGCAAGTACCTAAGAGCCCGTGGAAAACCACGGATAGAAAGGGTGCTAACACCTTCCCTTTCTATAATCTACCCCCCCCCCCCCCCCCCCCCCCCCCCCCCCCGTACTCAAAACTCTCGAAAAAGGTTTTTTCAATTTTTTTCCTTTTCCTTTGTTGGATGAAATAAAAGTCGGTGGCGACTCTTGCTTACCGCACATTTGCGAATACAAAACGTAAAACCAGTATATAAAAGTCAGTTCTGCCACCGTATCACAGTAATTAAATAGTCCGAGTAACATTAAAGTTTTTTATTGTTCAAGTTGATTATTAAGTGTCTTCAAAAAAGAAAATGAAAGCTCAAGTGAGAAAAATAAAAATGACATAAAGATAAATTCTCAAGTGAGCAAATATGAAAATAACATGAAATGTAAAATGCTAAAATAAACGGTGCGTAAAAGTAAGGGCATAAAGGCATAAAGTAAAAACCCAAAGCAAAAGTCAATTGTTAGTGAATTAGAAATTAGAGGTTAGTTGAATACCATCTTGAAACTTGAATTTGAAAACTCATTAGAAGATTGATAAAATCAAAGCTTCTCAACGAAAAATCTCATTTGCTTTCTGTCAAGTATATCATTCATTTCAAGTGTTCAAGGCAATAACATATGATCAACGATGTTTAAATGATTCACTTAGACCAAAGTTTATGAAGGTTCATTAGAGGATGGATAAGATCAAATCCTCCTAACAATGAACCTCAAGGTTGTTGGATCAAAGGTTTCAAATTAAATATACTTGGGCTTGCAAACATAGGTTTGGGCCACGAATGATCATTTCTCAAATCGGGACAAAATTTAGTGCTATGTTAAGCAATCGTAAATGGACTTATGTAGAAGTCGCATCTATTTTGAGGTCGGTCAATAGCAACCTATGTGCCATATGTTTAGAGATATGATATATAGATCATTCTCCAACAACATGTAGCACAAGTAAGAAGGGGATAAGATGAAGAGAGAGGGGATGTATTAGGGTTTCAAATATCGTCAACATCATTCATCCATTTTGGTGGATTTGGTATTTCAACCTATCAACACCCAAGATCCAATGAGGTTGAAGAATTTTCTCCAAAATAACTCCCAAATCAGTAGCATATTTCATACAAAAAGTTAAACAAAAACTATGCACAAAATAAATTCTCAAACACAAGCTTTTATCAAAGTAAAACCCTAAGTATACTCCTAAGTCAAAATTAGGTTTAAAAAAAGAAAATAACTTGTAAAAATATGTCAACTTAATTCTAATTCCCTAAAGACTTTTAAAAGTCAAAGACATGGTCAAAGGTTCCTCAAAAGAAGAGGAAATATGTTTTTGAAACTTAAAAATCAAAACAAGTTAGTCAAAGACTAAAACTAGGTATGCTTTACAAAATATTTTGAATAAAATGGAGGATCATACTTAAAAAATCAGTAAAAAAAGGTTTAAATGATCTTGACTCATCCAGAAACCTTGAACATCTTTTCTTTGATTTTTAGAAATGAGGGAAGTTGGAGAATTAATCATTTCTTTATGCCTAAGTAAGAAAAGACCTTAAAAACATCAATTAACTTCAAAAATCTTGAAAAATAAACAAACTGACATGTAAACCCCACTAAAAATTATGCAAAAAAGTATAATACCTAAGAGTCAATGAGTATATTTTTCTTAAATTTTATCTCAAAAGGAAGGATTAAACAAAAATTAATTACAAAATATATTTTTAAAAAATAAAGAAAAAGTGATATAACCAATCAATTTATTTAATTTGCCTCCCACAAATTTTATAAAATTGGACCAAAATTATTTTCAATAAGAAGACTCATAGGAAAGCTTAAAAATATTTTTTATGGGTTTTTATATTTAGTAGAAATAGGAAAATAAAATTCTAAAACCTATAGAATGATTAAAACCCTAATTAAAGTACTTAAATTTATTTAATCATAAAAAAATCATGATACTATGAAATAAAAAAGAATATGAAAATATATTGAAAATGGATTTTAAAATATTTTTATGGTAATTTTTAAATTAAAAAAAGTATTTAAACAAAATTAGAGAAAACAAAGAAAATTAAAATATATTGAAAGTGTATTACACCTGTTATTAACAGAAAGCGCTGTAAAAAATAAATTAGAACATGTTCAATAAAAAAATGCCACGTAATCATCCCTACCATATGAACCAGCTCTAACATTCTATTTTTTAGAGTTTTAAAACAAGATATTCAGATCACGATATATCACGCGTTTCTCCATGAAAAGCCAAGATGTTAACATCAAATTTCAATATTAAAATGAGTAGAACACGGTAGAATCAAAAAATTCATCAAGAGATGCATGGTAGGGGTGTTCAAAACTAAACCGACCCAATAAAACCGCAAAATTGAACCGAACCAAACCGAAACCGCAAAAAACACATTTGATTCGGATGTGTTTGGGTCATTTTCTAATAAAATCGCGTGGTTCAGTTCAGTTTGTGGTTTATATTTTGCAAACCAAACCAAACCAAACTAAATCGCATTATGTTATAAAACCTTACTAACCAATATATATTTATTTAATTCTTTAGAGAAATCAACATGTACTATGTGTATATTTTATCATATTCTTTGTATGATATTTATTTTAATTTACAAATTATGAAAAATAAAATATTATTCATTTATAAATACTATTTTCACAAAATATATTTTATCGTATTCTTTGTATAATATTTATTTAAGAATGCAATCTTATGTATATCATTCTTTAGATTTAGATAAAATTATAATACACAATTTTATGTATTAAATTATAAATTTATTTTGACAATTATAAATTTTTGTATGGTAATGTATGAACGATTAAACACAAAATTATATTTTTCCCTACATGAGTATGTATGGCTCAATAATTTTTTTGTAAAAAATCGAACCAACCGAACCAATTCAAACCGCATTAGTTTGGTTTGGTTTGGTTTGGTTTTATGTTTAAAAGTCAACCGAACCGCACTTTTTTTTCTTGCGGTTCGAGTAATTTTTTGCTTCAAAACTGCCCAAACCGCACCGCGAACACCCCTAATGCATGGATCATAGAGAAAATGCCACGCGAATATTGTTGTATGAACATGATTTTGAGTTGAGCAATTCAATAAACAGTTTTCTGACTTAATTTTCTCATTCAATTCTAACCATATCTCTTGATCCAAACATCAAAATTCATCCTCACAATGCATAGAACAACAAAACTCTCATGGATTCATCAAACAATGCCAGATCTGATCATAAACTGAGCATGAAAATAGTAGCATGAACAGAACTTTGAGCAACCTCATGGAACAAAAATCAAGCAATGAATGCACATATGATTATACTTCAGATGTATGATCTGGCCAGCTAAAAACCAACATGAACAAAATCTAATGCATGATTTGAGCTAGCATGAGAGGAAATTGGATTTGAAAGTTTACCTCAATGAGTGAAAAATAAATTCACTCAATACCTCTGTTTTGAAATAGAAAACCAATGCAATTTCTTCTTCAAGCTTCAAAAATAGCAGAATAAGCAAGAGGAATGGATTTGAGCAAGCGACTCTTGGGAAAAAGTGAAGAAGAATTCTGTGTTTGAAGAGAGAGAAGATACTCGTGAGGAAGAGAGGGATAGAGACTTTGAGATTTTTTGTCCGTCCTCTATGCTGAATGAAGCTTCCTTTTTATAGAGTGAGGAAAAGATAGTAGGGGTAGAAGTGGAAAATAAAGGTGAGAGTGAGGTGGTGAAGTATTTTTTGCGTTATGCTTCTGTTTTGATCTCTTGGAGGTCGTTTTGGATAAGTGGGCATAGCATGGGGCATGAGTTGGTAGGCTAGTACTTGTGTTGTCATAAATCTCATGCATTTCCATACAAGCTTGGCCAGTATCATGATCACATCTTCATCTCATAGTATCTCTCTCTCTATAGTGCATGAAATGCAACAAAATTTGAATCATGATTGAAGAGGGCATAAGATACTCCAACTTTCATGTTCAAATGTTTTTAAAACGAGGTTTAAATCAATGAGATAAATGACTATGAGTGTATGCACATCATGTATTTGATGAAACGCTTGGCTTGGCGCGCGCGTGACATGCCTTGTTGCTGAGCAAAAATCAGCTTGCATGTCGCCTATTTCCCATCTTGAAATCTAGGAATTATTTTGAGAAAATTTTTGAAGCAAAGTTGTTCATAACACACGGGATTTGATCTTTGATGTTGGACATTTTTAAAAATAATCGATATTTCAAAGAGAAAAATGATGATGAACGTGTTTCCATTAACTGTTTAATAAAATGCTTGGCCTGGCGCGCGCGTGACTGTGCAAGATGACATTCAAGACTCCAAATCCTAAGCATTGTATCTCTCTTTACACTTGACCATTTGAGATGATTCTTGAATAAAAAATGAAGAGAAAACTTCAAACTTCAACTTTGATGTTGGCAACTTTCTTATTTGAGCTCAAATGGAGATTCCAAATTAGCCATGAAAAAATCAGGTTTTTTGCACATATTCAAAAATTTCACTAAGTGTCCAGAATTTTCCAAGCTCAATAACTTTTTCTCTCTTCACTTTTTGGACTTGGGCCCTCAAGGACAAAGTTGAAGAACTTTGTGTCCTCTTTCCAAAAATATAAAGTTTGCATTTTTTCAATAATAAATGAAGAAGTTATGATCATCTAAAGTTTAGTACTAGGAACACAAAATTTCAAAAGTTCAAATAACTTCTTTTACAAGTTATCTCTAATTCAACACTTTCTCTTGATTTTATGCCACCATTGACCCTGAAATGTGAAAATAGGGAAATTGAATTGATGGTTGACCAAAAGTCTACTTGGTCACAAGTTGACTTTGGTTGACTTTTAACAAAATGACCATTTTACCCCTTTTGATCAATTGGATCTTTTCAAATCAAAATTGATGATCAAACTTTCAATCATAGATGCTCATGAACATGTAGAGAAGTATGAAATCAATTATTTCCCAAAAAGTCAAATTTCATGACGAAATTCAAAATTCTAGTTTTGGCCCTCTGTGCTGGAAGATGGTGAGATGCATGTAATTGTGCCATTACTTGCACATTCAAAGAGGCATATACACTTATTTTAATGTTAGTTGAAAAAACATATATATATATATATATATATATATATATATATATATATATATATATATATATATATATATATATATATATATATATATATATATATATATATATATATATATATATATATATATATATATATATATATATATATATATATATATATATATATATATATATATAATTCAAGGTGCTTGGTGATCCTTCAAGAGTAGACTTAAAGCTGAGATAAAGTAGAAAGAGAGAAACAACCCTAAAGTGTGATCTTGATGTATTGATGATATGAGATGATGAGAAATCTTAAGAGAAAAAATTGGGGTATAACAATATATAGGGCTCTCAATTGAGGGGTAAGTAAGAAAAATCGCTTGAAACTCACGCATGCCTGTGTAAGCCTCTGAATCCCTTAATATCATAAACAATTCACTCCCACCTGCTTGAGATTCTCCCCGATATCTTTCATCTAGCAGAGATGTCACCAATTTAAAGTTCAGCAAGAACAAAAACTTATGTAGCTATTTGACTCTACTAATGTTAAGCAAGAGTTTGATTCTAAAATAGAGCAGATGCCAACTGTGAGTGCTTAAGTATCGTCATAAATTCAAAAAGACTAAGGAAGAGATAAAAACTAAAGATTGAAATCAAGATCAATTTCTTCTAAACTTCCAAGTACCTAAGCGACTAAGGTTTTTATCATATATTAGTTATTTACTTATTTTTCAAAATACAAGGGTATCCATGCAATTAAAATTTTATACTACTTGAACTTTTTCTCCCTAATAAATTGTCAAGTTGTTCACACACGAGTAAACGTTTTTTTAGTACCTAGAGCCCCGTAGGACTACCCCTAATGTATAATAATCATATATAACATGCTAAGCATGTTGAACCTTATCCCATTCTTAGTGTTACAGACCAAATTATATGTCCTTGGCCCAAACACTTGTGATTAACTTTATCTTTTTGGAGTTAGATACTAATGAAAAAATCCTAACCAGGGTAAGATTGTAATTTAGAGGTAGCTCATGTAATAGAATCATTTTAAGTTTGGTTGATGGTCTAAAAATTAAATTTAAATAAGTTCACTTAAAAAAATATTGTGAAAAGGGATACTCATCAGAATAAAAAAAAGAAAGACAAAGAAAAAGTGGAAAATAAGTAAATAACGAGTGCCTTTAAAACTAAAATTCAAGTACTTATAATCTTAGGATCATCACTAAAAGTGTTACATTATATTCCGGACTTTTCAAATTGATAGAATTAATTTAGATTTTATAATTAATTAGATATTAATTTATATTTAAGAATATGTTTTAGATTATTTATATCTTTGTTAGAAGATATATATTTTATATATTCTTATATCTTTGTTAGAAGATATATTTTAGATTTAATTTTGTGTATAAATAGTCTAGAGAAGCAGGTTATTGTAATTGATTGTAAATCCTTATTAGAAGCTGTCAGTAAATATATTTATTTTCCTTTTATCTTCCTTGTGCACCAACAATTGGTATCTAGAGCTCCTGGTTAAAAATTCTGGGATTTGGGAAACATTATTTTTCATTGAATTTCTGCGTAAATTGCACAAGGTAGAAGATGAACGGAAACAGCGGTGATATCCATTCCAAGCTTCAAGTATTTGATGGCAAAAATTGGGATCGTTAGAAGATCCAGATGTACGTGTTATTTGGTTCTCAAAATGTGTTAGATCTTGTCACCGATGGCTATAATCTGTTAGAAGCAGACGCAACAGGGGCACAAAAGGTAACACAGAAGGCGCTGAGGAAGAAAGATCAGAAGGCGTTATTCTACATCCATCAATGTGTGGATGCGAATGTGTTTGAGAAGATTGATAATTCTGAAACAACGAAGATTGCATGGGACACAGTGGTCAGGTGTTACGGTGGTGACACATCAGTGAAGAAGGTGAAGCTTCAGTCTCTCAGAAAGCAATATGAGAATCTCAACATGAAGGACAACAAGAAGGTTTCTGAGTACATCTCTAGAGTGATTCTGATCACTAATGAAATGAAAGCTTGTGGAGAAACCCTTTCTTAACGAGTAATCATTGAAAATATCTTGAGATCTTTAACTTCTCAGTTTGATTACATTGTGGTAGCAATTGAACATTCCAAAGATCTGAGCATCATGAGAGTTGAAGAGCTGCAAAGTAGTCTAGAGGCACATGAGTTGCATATGACTGCAAGAACTTCTGAGAGGGAAGTAGAGCAGTAGGCTCTGAAAGTAACTTCTGGTAAGAAGCATCAAAAGTAGACTTGGTCAGAATCCAGGAAGAAAATTATTGGTGGTCAAAGGTCAGAAGCTTCAAACTCTGATAGGCAGAAGAATGTCCATAAGGGATAGGAGAAGTCTGACAAGAAGAATGTTCAGTGTTACTGTTGCAAGAACTTTGGTCACTATGCCAGAGATTGCTGGTCCAACAAAGAAAGGAAGTCAGAAGAAGCAAATATAGCAAGAGGAGAGTCTGATGATGAACCTGTGCTATTGTTGACTTCTGAACCTGATGATCTGAATTCATCAGAATGGTGGTATATGGACACAGGGTGTTCAAATTATATTACTGGAAACAAGAAGTGGTTGGTTGATTTTGACTCTGGGAAGAGTACAAAGATCAGATGTGTTGATGATAAATACCTCAATGCATAAGGTATGGGAAATGTCAAAATCATTCTAAACAATAGGAAAGCAGCGGTGATCCAGAATGTTTGGTATGTACCTGACATGAAAAGCAATCTGATGAGTATGGGACAACTGATTGAGAAATATTTTTCAGTTACCATGAAGGAAAATCTTCTGAAGTTGTATGACTGTAATCAGAAGCTGATTATGGAGTGAGAACAGGGAAGGAACAGAACATTCAAGGTGGATGTTAGAACTGCAGACTCTGAATGTCTTAGTGAAATAAGTGTTGTCAAGGAGAGTGAGCTATGGCACAGAAGATTTGGCCATCTGAATTTTAGGAGTTTAAGGCATCTGAAATCAAAGAATCTGGTACATGGAATTTCTACAATCAAGAAGCCTGAAAAGTCATGCAAGGTGTGCATGGAAGGGAAGTAACCAAGATTACCATTTGCATCATAAGTAGCTCCAAGAGCAAAACATGCCTTAGGAGTAGTACATTCTGATGTGTGTGGTCCATTTCCAGTAGCATCGACTGGAGGGAATAAATATTTTGTGTCATTTGTTGATGAGTTCACCAGAATTACATGTGTATCTCTCATAAAGTTCAAACACGAGGTGTTTGCTGAACTCAAGAAGTTCATACTGAAGGCTGAGAATCAGAATGGCCAGACTCTGAAGATTCTTAGAACTGATGGTGGTGGTGAGTATAACTCCACAGAATTCAGAAGATTCTATGAGGAGAATTGAATTGAGCATGAGGTTACTGCTCCCTATACTCCTAAACAAAATGGTCTTGTTGAACGAAGAAACCGTACTTTTCTTGATATGGTGAGAAGCATGCTTAAAGAGAATAAACTTCCTCATACTCTGTGGGGAGAAGCTGTTGCCACTGCATGTTATGTGCTCAACAGAAGTTCAACGAAGAAATTGAAAGAAATAGTTCCTATTCAGAAGTGGACCGGAGATAAGTAAAGTGTTAATCATCTGAAGTTGTTTGGTTATGCATGTTACAAACATGTTCCAGAAGACAGAAGACAGAAGTTATATGATAGAAGTAAAGTAATGTTATTGGTGGGGTACCACAGTACAGGTTCGTACAAACTTTATTGTCCAGAAACTAACAAAGTTAAGTTCAGCAGAGACGTCATTGTAAAAGAATTAGAATTTTGGAATTGGGAAAGGTCTCGTCCTGACTCTGGTGAGAGAACTCCTGAAGAAAAGTCAAAAACACATGTTTCTGAAGCTGGTAAAGACTCTGATTCTGAAGAAGATACAGAAGGAGAAGATGATCCTGACTCTGACTCCGATGGTGATCCAGACTCTAAAGACAGTCAAGGTTCTGGAGAAAGTCCAATTTACGAAGCAAGTGCCTCTGTAGGGGAAAGTTCTGGTGTCCAAAGTTCTGAAGGTCCAGTTCAGAGGCAACAAAGAGTCAGAAGCATCCCAAGAAGATTTGCAGAGTTTGACATGTTGCAAGACACTGAAGTAGACTCTGAAGGAGAAGTTATTCAGTGTGCAATGTTAGTAGACTCTGAACCCGGGAGTACGAAAGAGGCTCTTAAGCAGTAAGTTTGGTTACAGACCATGAAATAAGAACTTGATGCTATAGGGAGAAACAAGACTTAGAAGCTGACAAAACTTCCAAAAGGCAAGAAAGCCATCAGTGTCAGATGGGTTTTCAAGAAGAAGCTAAAGCCAGATGGATCAATTGGCAAACACAAAGCAAGATTAGTAGCAAGAGGCTTTCTACAGAAGCCTGGGGTGGATTTCTTTGAAGTGTTTGCACCTGTAGCGAGACATGAAACAATCAGACTAGTGATTGCAATAGCTGCTAACAGGAATTGGCCTCTGATGCATTTAGATGTAAAATCTTCATTTCTGAATGGTCCATTATAAGAAGAGGTATATGTATCACAACCTTCTGGATTTAAGGAAAAGAATTGGGAAGGGATGGCGTTCAAATTACACAAAGCCTTGTATGGATTGAAGCAAGCACCCAGAGCTCGAAATTTGAAGATTGATTCAGTTTTCAAGGAACAAGGGTTTCAAAAGTGTGAGATGGAGTATGGTGTTTATGTTCAGCACACTTCAGAAGGTAATATGATTCTGGTCTGTTTGTACATTGATGACATATTACTCACAGGAAGTTCTGAACAAGAGATAGTTGAGTTCAAGAAAGTTATGATGAATGCATTTGAGATGACAGATCTTGGGAAAATGAGTTTCTTTCTAAGGATGGAGTTTATGTACTCTGATAAAGGAATCATTTTGCCTCAGATGAAGTATGAACTAGAGCTTCTGAAGAGATTTGATCTAGAGAATTGCAAGGTAATTATCACACCTGCTGATACGAATAAGAAGTTGGACTTTGATTCTGATGGAGAGGATGTGGATGCTACAACCTTCAAACAGATGGTTGGTTCTCTGAGGTATTTGTGTAATACCATACCTGATATTTTCTATGTAGTTGGAATGGTTAGCAGATTTATGAGCAAACCAAAGTGGTCTCATTATCAAGCTGCAATCAGGATTCTGAGGTATATGAAGGGAACTCTGAAATATGGAGTGTTATTTCCGTCTGGAAGAAAGATCGAATCAGAACTTCTGAGTTATTCTGATTTTGATTGGTGCGGAGATAGAGTTGACAGAAGAAGTACTTCTGGGTACTTATTCAAATTTCTGGGAGGTCCTATTTCTTGGTGTTCCGAGAAGCAACCTGTTTTTGCTCTGTCAACTTGTGAAGCTGAATATATTGCAGGCGCTCCGATTGCGTGTCAAGCTGTGTGGATTCTGAACTTGCTGAAAGATTTAAAGATTGAGGTAAATAAACCTCTGAAGCTGATGATTGATAACAAGTTTGCAATCAATCTTGTCAAGAATCCAGTGTTGCATGGGAGAAGCAAGCATATTGAGACTAAGTATCATTTTTTGAGGAATCAAGTTCAGAATGGAATATTAGAAGTTGTGCACTGTAGCACCCAGAAGCAGCTGGCAGATGTTTTGACAAAGGCTATCAAAATTAATCAATTTCTTGGTTTAAGGGATGGAATTGGTCTTGTCAGTTTGGGGTAAATATAAATTAAGGGACGGTGTTAGAATTAATTTAGATTTTATAATTAATTAGATATTAATTTATATTTAAGAATATCTTTTAGATTATTTATATCTTTGTTAGAAGATATATATTTTAGATCTTCTTATATCTTTGTTAGAAGATATATTTTAGATTTAATTTTGTGTATAAATAGCCTAGAGAAGTAGGTTATTATAATTGCTTGTAAATCCTTATTTGAAGTTGTCAGTAAATATATTTATTTTCCTTTTATCTTCTTTGTGCACCAACACAAATATCCAAAAATCTAAGGCCAAATTCTCTTCGAATCCACTACTTGACACGAGGTATAAATTTAGTTCACACACAAAAACAAGATATATTCTCTAATATCCATTTTCACTATACTCCCCTTGAACCATGAGTTAACTTGACTGTTGTTGTGCTAACCATATAAATATACCATGCGCCGCCATGACAAGATCAACACCGTCGTTTCAAGATCATCATTTCTCCAAATGCACCCATTTCTGGCACCTGAACGGAACACATTATAGTAAAATAAAATATGTATCCGAAAAATTGGATGAATGAGAAGATTTAATGTATAGCTCCATGAATTAAGGCTACCTTCCTAGATATAGCTTACCTTAATCAAAACCACATTACATCCTTTAAGACCTCAAACATGTGTGCAATAACTTTGATATGATAGGCTATGTTAAAGCTTATTGTAGAATGACTTTTGCATGTTGATTATGGGATACCGCCTAAAAATTGAGTTAATCTGTTAGGAAGAGAGAAAAGTTGAGCATATATGAGAAGAATCAATGTCTTTTGATTTATCCATTTTGAGGTTTTAAAACAAAAGTTAGTCTTAAGCATGATAGTGAATTTACTTTTGTAAGTATGAGTGAACTTAGACATTATAATTAAGTAGATAAAGTTGTTATACTTTTCATAGAGTCTCGATTTTAAAGCTTGTTCCTTGACGATAAAGTAAGCTTCAAGTTTGGAGTTGTGATGGCTATCGGTCATTACATATTTTTTAAAGTTTGGAGTTGTGATGGCTATCGGTCATTACATATTTTTTTAGCATATTTTGGACTTGTTTAACAACTTTTTATTTTAATCATAATGTTTGTACAACTTTTTTTATAAGATTCTAAAAAATTGTGGAAATTATCGATCATGGTCAGAATCATTCTAATCAAACAAATTCTATAGTGTTTTCACTGTAGAAGTTATGTCGAAAATAATGGAGAAGACCTTGCCACAAGAATTGGAAGAAAGTAAGAAAAATTGAACTAATGGGAAAGTCCGTGAAGGTGAAAATCTCTACAGCATTGGAAAAAGCACGTTGCACCCACTAGAGCAGTGTGACAGATTTTATTGATCTCGTAATTGACATGTTAGTGAAACAGATAAAAACTCGTTTGACTATCAGAGTTTTAAATTTTATCACCAAGGAGACCAATTTTGAGAGCTTGGAGATGGGAGTTTAATATCCTCCTTCAGAGTGAGGACGGACATATTGCATGTTTTACGACCTTTTGCTCCTAAAAAATTCATAAGGACACCGACTAGCTCCACCTGCTCATTGATATCTCTATTGTAAATTCTCATCCCTAACTTTTTTTGGAGTTTGTTTGATGGGGGTACTCATTGATCCTTTAATTGAATGCATTTTAGTAGTAAATTTATATTTCCTCATAATAATCACCATAGAATAAGGAATGTGTAGTTCTTCAGCGATGTTGACCACAATACCTTTATCCTCTATTTTCCCACCTGAAATGTTGTGGGAAACATCTTCTAGATAGGGGAGAACAGGTCATATGCTTTCGTTAAACCTTCACCCTCCAATGTCAAGGCGAGTCATCACTATAATTTATTATTATGCCGTCCTAGAGCCTACGAGGTTGGAAACAATGGTAATTTGAAAATTTGACATCTTGTAGTTAATCATTCTAGAGTTCTAAAATCAAGGATTGTCTGAATTGACCGCCATAAGTAAGTCTTCCAATAAAGTGTTTGTTTCTTTGTCTACTACTAGTCCCTCTAGGAATGTGTTGTGAGGCACTCTGTTGTCCCCCTTCTTAAGGTAGATCCACATTAGTGACCACCAACATATGAATTTTATTGTTCAAAAGAGGGAGATCAAGTGTTTCGACTGTTAGAGAAGGTAGAATTTGAATTTTAAGGTCAGATGATGATGTACCTTAATTCAAGAGTCTTATATTAGTTTCTAAAGACACATAACCTTAGCTTTAATCACAAATGTCCGAGTAGACAAATATCATATACACTTTGTTATATTATCTGACGACCTTTCATCCATTCTTGCTTGGGTTAGGTGCTTCCTAGGACAATTATACGCCTTCTCCATGAATTCTAGAATCTTTTGTCGAGAAATCTATATTAAAATAGATATTTTATCTTCTAACATCATTGACCTGACATCATTTCTTTATAATATCTTTACTTTTTAGACTTCATGACTACATTAATCCCCTTTACATTGGGCAAATTTTTAGACCCGATACCAATAAAAACAAAATATAAACCATATAAGAGATTAATCACACTATGCCAAACAAGCGTATAGACAATGCTTTTTTTGGCCATAGACAGCGCTTTAAAGTGTTGCCTAAACTAGCGCTGCTATAAGAAAAGGCAGCGCTTTGGATTAATGTAAAAGCGCTGCTATATGTCCCCTTTAGCACTGCTTTTACTTTAAGAGCGCTTTCTTATGAACACCTTTAGCAGCGCTTTTACTTCAGAGAGCTTTTTGATAAGTACACCTTTAGCAGCGCTTTCTCATTTTAGACAACACTTTAGACAGCGCTTCTTGCATCTCTTTAGACAGCGCTTTTCTTTAAAAGTGTTGTCTGTTCCCCACCTTAGGCAACGATTTCCCATTTTAGGTAGCACTTTCTCCCTACTTTAGACAACACTTCTAAAAAGTGTTGTTTGTTCCCCACCTTAGGCAGCGCTTTCTCCCTACTTTAGACAACGCTTTTCTCCTTAAGCGCTGTCTAATGTTAACAATTTTTTTAAAAATTTTAGACATATTTTCTCCTTAAGTGGTGCCAAATATTTTCCCCATTTTTTACACCAGGTTTTTACCATATTTTGCACCAAGTTTTCACCATATTTTGCACCAGATTTGGTAGCTTCAATCCAATATATATGCATCAAATTTTGCATATACAAAAATCTACATATATATATAAATGATGATATATACAACAACTTGAAAATTGATGATACAACTTGAAAATTCTAAAAATTCCAAATTGATGTTTAATCTACATATTACTATCTTCGAGAATTTATAAAAAACAACAACAAAGAACTTGTTAGCTCTATCTTCTACATCTGCACCTATAACCTGAAACAAAACCAAAAGATCGAAATTCATACCATGATAAAACAAAACTTTATTCGAATTTATACTTAAAACTCAAAAGTTGTACTCAAAATTCTCATCAATGAAAGAAAGACAATATACCTTATAAAATTCCCAACTCCATAATAAATTGACACCATTCCTCCATAAGTTCATCCAATTGATCTTTTGAGTCATGAGCACAATTGAATTCGTCAAAGTACTACATGGTAAAATAACATAGTATGTGATTTAGTTAAAACACTATGCCATTTTATGAGAAATATTAAAATAATTCATAAGTTAGAAATCCATATCGTGGATGGAATCTCTATTCGGTCCAAAAGAAGTGTTTCTTTCATAAACCTCAACATGAAATAACCGCAATCTATACCATTACGTTGACGAGGACACTACACATGGAAAGAAAATATAGATATATATATATATATATATATATATATATATATATATATATATATATATATATATATATATATATATATATATATATATATATATATATATATATATATATATATATATATATATATATATATATATATATATCAGGATATACCTCTTAACTTGTTTTATCAAGTATCATCACTAATATAATCAAAATTGGGAAAATATACCTGCACTCTGATCCACGTAATGTTGTTGGCTCCACTCTTTGGTACTTGAATACCTCTTTGTGATTGAAAAGCTTGTAAAACGCTATAATAAAATATAAACGACTATTTAGAACAATCTCACATAGATAAATAAATATACACACGAATATTTAGAATAATCTCACTTACGTATCAATCGTCTTCTTCAAATATGGGTATGTTGTCTAATCAATATATAACGAATTCAGATAGTATACAATCTCTCTAACAGGATTAATCGCAAGCAACAACCAATATCCACTGTAAAATTAAACAAATGTTTGATGGAAAGTTTCTACACAACGTCAAAAATTGAAAAATTATAATATATGAAGTTAGAATGAAAATCTAACTCGTTGCCAGTATTATATGGTAAAAAGAACAACTTTTATGTATCTTTGCTGACCATAAATAAACCGAGTACATACGATATGACATCATCTGGGTTTGTTACAATTAACCCTGCGTTGACGGTGTTGGGAGCTAAGAAAGCAAATATTTCTTCCAATCCACGCGGGCACATCAATTTGTCATACAAAAACCTTAAATAAAAACATCATAAAAATTAGACTATATTCATTGAAATGAGTAAATAAATTGTTCATTTAATTAAACAAAGTTGATCGGAGTACACATGATGTATGTATCGATAACACTGAGGCCTAAAGTAGAATATTGTAAAACTTGATCAATATCTTCTCTACCAATTGCTTCATGTATTCATAACCAAAAATTTCTGCCTTCATAGGTATAAGACGAGTACCACCAATTGGAATATTTGTTATACCTATATATGTCCGAAGGCACGACCTATACTGAGAAGTAGATTTTTTGTTAGCCGCGGTCTTCTTACCCCTACTGACTTTATCAGTCTCTTTAGCATACATCTAAATATCATTTAATTAGTTAGGTGAAGTATAATATCGTTCTATGCATAAATATCATATAATTATGTTATATCTCTTTTTTTATGCAATTGACTCGGTTTGCTTCTTAATCCTCTTATCTTTTGATTTGGATTTTGTGGGAGTCTAACATTACCATGAAAAAAATGTACGTTAAATGGTCGTAAAAAATTTGAATACACAAAGGTTCATAATGGTTTAAAACATACCTCCTCATCTATGCAAATGAGGTTTGACGGCCATGCAACATACGATCCTATTGCCTCTCCCATCAACGTTCCATCTAAAATATCATCAGGAAAAGGTAATGGCGCATCCCTCTATAAAGAAATATCAATTGATACTTTCATAAATTCATAAGGGAGCGGTTTATGGTGAAGTACTTCTCCCAAGGTGTTATGCACTTTTCCCTTGTCAACCATGCGATAAGTCGGTGACGATAAATATAGCTGACAAGGTGAAATACCCTAAACACAATAATAAATATGAAATTCTTAATGTATATATATGTCAATTAAAAAAATTGTGCTAATTGATAATATCACAACCGATACTATCTTTGTCACTAGTATCCTTGAACCCTGGACATTGCCTTTCTGACATGTATTTTTCTTTGTCCTTTTCCATCTCATGAACTTTAGCTTTTTTTTAATTTTTCTAACTCTTCCATCACTTCTTTATTGCCATGACCTTTCCTCTTTGGATGGTTACACAAAGATGTTTGAGTCACTCTGAATCCCTTACCCCTCACACGACCGGTATACTCAGGAACATTTAATACCCGACTAAATATGCTCCTGCAATCATGGTCTTCAGCTTGAGTTAAAGATTGAGATAGACTCTCCTGAAATTCATATGCATAGTGAAATATTAGTGGTGATTAAACTCATAATTTATTTATTTTAATAAGCTCGATATTTAATTAAAGGGATATTGATATACTTATACATTGCTCATAAATTTGCTGCACATCTTCCTTAACAACTCCATCCTTACCCACCGGGCAGCCTTCCACAGAACATGTTTCGGAAGAGATGTTTCTTGACTTTTCTCCTCTTCTAACTACACATTAAGAAAAATAATAAAATCAATAATAACACATGATGAACAATTATATCATAGCATTTATATATACTTACCAATCTTTGTTGTAAGCGTGCATATCTCATACGTCCTTTTTTGTATGGATACGTGAGACTTGATGCTCGTTGGCAATTCACGCCACTCACATCCTGAAAATCATAGGTTCTTCTTTTTTCTTTGAAGGTTTCCCATTCTTCAAGGGAAATCAAGCCTGCATACGCCTGTGGACGCTCCGCATTGATAAAATTGTTATCGACATCCCTAAGAAACTTATTTGTCAAAAAAAGATCGAAACCCTCTTAGTCTTTTTCTGTCCAATTGAAGACAATATAATTTTTTATCATCATCAATATTAAAAGACTTCTACAAAAAACACAATATAAAAAACGTTAGTAATTTAAAGACATAAGCGGCAAAAAAATGAAAGACATCACATATGAAACTTGTATTTCAGTCTATAATTTTTCTTTAACGGGTTTCAACTCACGCCTTCTCCAATCATCACAAGTGATTGGAACTTCTCTCCTCACAACGGAACCAATGTAACTTTTTAACATTGAACCGTTAGGCTCAATTAGTTATTTGTTTTCATTCTAATGTACGTCAAATTTGATACCTTTATCTCTTGCACGAATGATTGACTTCATAATTGTTATACCTCGTCTAATATCATTCTCCACATCACGAGTTGATTCTTTTCCATCATTATTAGAAGTCATTTGACCTGTAATATTAAAGAACATAAACACCATATAAAATTCAAGTAACATAAACACAATATAAAAACATAAACACAATATAAATTACTAGTACATATTTCATTAACTTCTCTTTTGTTTCCATCATTATTAGAAGCGGGATGTGATTTTTCCTCATTGGTAGTCATATGACATGTAATATTAAAGAAAAACATAAACACTGTGATACGGTGGGAGAACTGACTTGTGTTTTGCGTTTGTTTTCGCAAATGTTTCGGTTGAGCAAGAGTCGCCACCGACTTTTTATTTTATCCTAAGGAAAGGTTTAAAAAGCACAGCAAAAACCTTTGAGATTTTTCTTGGGTTCGGGGAGTAGATTATAGAAGGGGAAGGTATTAGCACCCCTTCTATCCATGGTTATCCATGGGCTCTTAGGTACTTGCTTAGATCAACTTGCCTTGGTTTTCAATTGTTTGAAATGGTGCTTTGTGTGTGTGGTTTTGAAAATGTTTTGAAAAGATGCCTTGTATTAGGCTAACCTTGTAACAATTCTTTACTCGAATGTTTTACAAAAGGTGTTTTATCTTTTAAAAAAGATGTTTCAAGGGTTTGAAAAGTTGGTTTTGAGATTAGGCAAGTGTTTTCTTGGAAAGTTAGCAAGTACTTAAGAGTTTATCTACCCTAAAAATTTCCTCAAAGATTTTTATTATGTTTTAAACCTTTTGACAATTTTGTTCCACCATTGCATTTGGTGGACAATCTTGTCTTAGGAGATGAAAAGGGACAGGCGCGGGTCATCGTTTGGACCATAATTGCAACGGCGTTAAATATCTTTGGGCAATTCTCTTTAAGGGACTTTGATCATTTGTTTTTGTTTGTTTTGAAAAGTTTTATCGAGGGACTATGATCATTCATATTGTTTGCTTTGCCCAAAGAAATTCAACATACAACATGGCCCAATTATTTTAAGGCAACAAAGTGGAATACCCTAGGGGTGCAAGTGTGAGAAGTGTTGTTTATTTTCATGCTCATCTATCTTGTATTAGGTCAAACTATTTTTTATCGTTTTTTCGCATGCAAACCCTAATTCTAACATGGCATAATTAGAAAGCGTATAAAGTGCGAAATTTAAATTCCTACACTATTACAACATAATAATATAGGGAGGGGGGTACAAATTTACAAATGGGGGATATTAGACAAGAATTTAAATCTAAATTATTACATCATTTTTGAATATTTGCAAGGTAAGTAAATTGCACAATTAAATAGAAACTAAATAAATATGCAAAATGCAAAAAGAAAGTTTTTATATGTATGAAAAAATATTATTTATGCAAAGATAAAAATAAGAAAATAAAAAGATATTATTTTTGAGTATTTTCATATTTAGGGCAAAACCCTAGTTTTAATCAAAATGTATATTAATTAATTAATCCACATAATATTTATTATTTACATACAAGAATAAAATAAAATATGGTACATTTGAACAAAGGTCATTTTTTGTATTAAATATTAAAATAAAATATATACATTTTTTGGCATTTTTATTCTAAGTATAATAATATATATATATATATGTATATTTATATTATAAATATGTATTATATACAAAATAAGTATTTACTTAATATTTTAATAAAATAAATAAATAAATAAAAAGTATTTTTTATGTGAAATATTTTCAGAAGGTAAATAAAAATAAAAATGCAAATAGAAGTATTTTTTACATATTTTCTATTTATAACAATATATATCTATTTATATACAAATCAAAAAGAAAATTAAATAAAAACCAAATAAAATCAAAAAATGATGAGAAAAATATTTTCAAAATTTTAACATGCTGAGAAAAAATAAATGAATCAAATAAAAAAAGAAAATGTCAAAAATCATTAAAAATAAAGCAAATGGGCTTGGGGGTGCAAAACAGAAAAGATGGTGTGAATAAGAAAAAATGCTCAGGCCCAGCCCAAACCACTTCTTCTTCAACCTCTGAATCACAAAACGCGCGCCTGCAAGCTTGTGTTTGAAATCCTGATTCTTTGATTTTTTCAGCAAACTCCCAACACAAAAAATGTTAAGCATGAAGAGACGATTTTATACATATAAAGAACATGAACTATCTCTCTAAGATGAGGGAGAATTTCTCTCCCCCTCTTTTCTGACCTAACTTTTCTACCATTTTCAGAACTCAAATTCTCTCTACTCAGACAAAAGAAATGAAAAGTAAAGCTATGTACATGTTCAGGGCTATGAGTAGGACCTTGTTTCTTCACAAACTTAAGACTAAATATGCATGATAAGAGAGATACGAATTCAAACTTTTACCTATTCAGTTGGACTTCTATCTGGAGAATGAGGAGCTTTCAGTGCAAGGTGATGATTGGAAAAGCTTCCTTGAGGTCCAGGGATGCTTTTTCAATGCTTACTTTGTCTTGAAACTCCTTGTATCGAGCTGTGGAACTTCAACTGCAAAAGGAAAAATTAAAAATGGTGGAAACTGTTAGAGTGATTACAGGTCAGGTTTTAGGCCATGGTTAGTTTGCATATGTTGTATGGAAGGTGTATGAATTGATTTTGGTGAGAATGCTCGAGGGAAATGGGAGTTTGCACTCAAACTGCAGAGGCAACCCTGTTTTTGCAGTTTGAGGATGATTATGGCAATGGGAGTGTTTGAAAGGTCAAGGATTCGTGCAAAAGCTTGGTTGGGATGTACTGAGTGTGTTTGATATCCTTTGTGTTGTGTTTGTAAGCTGAGGTTCAAGTTGTCACAAGTTATGGACCTTTCTTCTTTTCTAAGCAACAAAATGCCACTTGATGTTCTAGGCATGTAGGGGGCCTCCTAATGGGCTGCATAATCTTCTCTTGATCAGAGCAATTTGTCCATAATCTTGTGCCATTCAGATTTAGCTTGTACTTGTTGGATTTCTAATTTGACATAAAGTGAACTTTTGCAAAAATGGATAGTTTACTTTTTCCAAATTGGGATTAATCCTTTAGACAAAGCTTGAACTCAAAGAACTTGGTCTTGGTACAAAGAATATGCATTAAATTTATGAGTGTAACTTGGTTTAGGGACCTGTAATCAAGGGCATGCTGGTTTTGAGAAGTTGCATAATCTTATGAACATGAAAAATGGCCAATTCACAAGTGAGTTTTTGCTATATTGTGAAATTCGATTCTCCCTAACCATGAAGTTGTTTGAGAAGTTCTTGGACATTTTGGAAAGCTTGGAATGTGTACTACAATCCATCTTTGAAATGCAAATTGAAATTCCAAGTGGAAGGGTATGAAAAATGGCCTTGAAGTGGGGTAGAAAACCTTGTCAAAATAGGTTAAAATTCTACTAAGTTAAAAATGGTTTAGTGCCCTTATTCAAAAAAATATAACTTGAGATACAAACTTCAAATGAGAAAACTTTGTGAATCAAAGTTGTAGATTATGCAACAATCTACAACTTTCATGTTTTGACTTTTGTTTGAATCAAAATGGATCATGGTGAAAAGATGGGGCAAAGTTGGGAAAAAATTAGGATTTTTCATAACTTAGAAAAATTCTAAGTTATGAAAAATTCCATTTTCAAACCCTAATTTGCAATTTGTGATTTCTTGGTGAACAAGTTTCATGATTTGGCATATTTTGATGAAAAATGAATCTTGACTCTTGATTTTGACCAAAAAGTCAAAGTTTGACTTTTCAGTATACAGTCAAAATTGATCAATTGACTGGGAAATTCAACTGTCAATCTTGTGTACTTGGGATCTTTTGAGTTTGATGAACATGTCAAGATAATTCCATGGGGTCCTTGAGTCCATATATGAGCTTAGTTTGCCATTGGCTAGGTCAAACAGTCAAAAATTGCCTTTGCACAGTCAAAACCCTAAAAATGACCATTTTGCCCTTTTGGTGATCTGATCAAATTTCTTGTGGAATTGTGATCCAAGCTTGATCAAATGGTTCATATGAGTTCATAATGTTGATGTGGATCAAATTTCATGAGATTTGACTGTCAATTGGCCACAGTTGACTTTTTCCCCAATACAGTTGATTTCTAGGTCAACTGTCCAATTGACTGGGCAAAACCTGGAATCAAGACTTGAAACTTGGTATGGATAATCTTGGGAGTCCAATATGAAGCATGAAAGTCATATTGGGCACTTTGGCTCAAAACAACTTTGTGCAAACACAAACCCTAATTTTGAGTCCACAGTGCAAGGGGAGGTCTTGAGCAGATGAAACCCTAACTGAGTCTTGAGCTTCAAGAGCCTTGTGAGGAGAGATCAATGAGAAATGGGAGGGCAAATTTTGGGGTACAACAGTTGCCCCTGTTCAATCTTCTTGAGTCCGAAGAGTTAGATTGGCAGGCTTGCCTTTCGCGACTCGAGGGTAAAAGGAGATTGGACACTAGAGTGCCCGGAAATTTGCATTCGTCAAAGCACTGGATGCGGGAATGGGCTTAGAGATGCCATTTGGAGATGGGCTTAACGATGCCACCTAAGAGAGTGACAGAAACTTGTCGGGGATGGGCTTAAAGATGCCATCTGGAAGGGAATATTAGGAAATTGTCCAAGCTTTGGACCATTTCTGAATTGGGGGGGGGTCCGAACAAGCAATAGGTTGACATCCGTTGTTGGGAGGAACCTGTAAGCTGTTTTCAGAAAGTTGCATCTGAACAAATTGATAGATTAACATCCGTTACTTGGGAAGAATCCATAAACTGTTTTCAGAAGTCTTGAGAAGAATCTGAACAAGCGATAGGTTAACATCCGTTTACTTGGAGAACCCGTGAACTGTTTTCAGAAGTCTTGAAGTTGAATTAGCAATAGAGTCGCATCCGTTGTTGGGAAGCATCCGGAAACTAATTTCAAAGGTCGCATCTGAACAAGCTGATAGATTAACATCCGTTACTTGGGAAGAATCCATAAACTGTTTTCAGAAGTCTTGAGAAGAATCTGAACAAGCGATAGGTTAACATCCGTTTACTTGGAGAACCCGTGAACTGTTTTCAGAAGTCTTGAAGTTGAATTAGCAATAGAGTCGCATCCGTTGTTGGGAAGCATCCGGAAACTAATTTCAAAGGTCGCATCTGAACAAGCTGATAGATTAACATCCGTTACTTGGGAAGAATCCATAAACTGTTTTCAGAAGTCTTGAGAAGAATCTGAACAAGCGATAGGTTAACATCCGTTTACTTGGAGAACCCGTGAACTGTTTTCAGAAGTCTTGAGAAGAATCTGAACAAGCGATAGGTTAACATCCGTTTACTTGGAGAACCCGTGAACTGTTTTCAGAAGTCTTGAAGATTTGAATGATTTTAGTCTGTCGACTGATCTTACCTAAAAAGGCAAAGAGTTAGTCGTATGCAATGCTATGATGCATGATATAATGTATATTTTGTGTTATGGATGTAAATGGATGTGCATGTAAGCTGGAGAGCTGTCTTGCATAGGATAAATGAATCCAGGACAGCGGAAGATAGAAGTATCCTGATTGCTGCCGGGGAAAATAAGTCCTGGGTTGTTGCCGGGGAACTTGGAGCTTGGGTTGTATACCAATCTTCTGGGGAATTCCCGGAGTCTTCTACTGGGGAGTACCAAACTAGTAGACTTAATGCTGGGGAGACTAGATTGAGAATCTTCAGCCAGGAGAGAAGTACCTCTGGAAATTTCACTGGGGAGCTCAAGATTTTTCTTCCTAAAAACTCTGTGGGGAGAAGGTTTAAAAGTCTGATTCTGCTGGGGATTGTCCATTTGAAGCTTTTGATCTGCTGGAGGTACTGAAGATTAAACTCTGAGGGAAAATGATTTCTGGAAGATTCTCTGGCTGGGGATTTTGCAAAGATAACCTCCTCCGGGGAATTTTGATGAACTCCGCCGGGGATGGGAAGAATTTTGGCGAGCGCGATCTCACCTGGTTGTTAGCTGAGGATAACCCAGTTATAAGCCTCTGTGAGGAATAACTTTGAATAAAACCCGGGAGGGGCGTCCGTACTCTGCGGGGAATACCTTTCAGAACCTTACTGGGGACAAGCTTCGAGGGTCTGCTGGAGAGAGACCTCAGGGTTTGCCAGGGATGTGGATTACAGGTCTTGAGGGATTTCCTTTGAAAAGGTGTCAAAATATCCATCTGTACTTTCATCCTATCAGTAATCCTTTTCTTAGGTTTTAATTAGGAATTGATCATGTTTCAAATGCATATGCCTATTTAACAAGACATTGGACGTTTCTCAAAATAAAGCGAATAGTGAAAGAAAAAGAAAATGACACAAATTTTGGGAAGAGTATTTGTATTGATTTTCTTTGAGTATATTTGTACAAAGGAAACAATCATCCTAGTAAGAGGATCTTGCCGTAAATATTTGAAAAATTTATACAAAATAAAGATGGCTATGTGAAATGATTCCATGGGATTCCGTTCTGCTGTAGCTTTCACAACTCTGAACCTCTGTTCATTCAATGCTTCGTTTGACGATGGCTGGATTGGTCAGACCTGGAACCGGTTGATGAAGAGACTGTTTTTGAAGTGATCCGACGAGACATAGTCATACGCTTTAATTCCCTAACTTTTGCCTAAATCGCCCTTTCGGGTTTTCGATCCACCGGGAAACCCATTTTTGCCCAAGCCGCCCTTTCGGGTTTTCGACTTGCCGGGTGTACAGATTTTTTTGTTTTTATCCCTAATTTTTGCCTGAACCGCCCTTTCGGGTTTTCGGTTCACCGGGATGCTCATTTTTGCCCAAGCCGCCCTTTCGGGTTTTCGACTTGTCGGGTTACTTTATGCGTAGTATCTTTTGACTATGTCTGCGTTCGCAGGGTGTGGCAAATCGTCACTGTCCATGGTGGTCAGAATCATTGCACCACCAGAAAATATACTCTTGATCACAAATGGTCCTTCATATGTAGGAGTCCATTTGCCCCTGGGATCACTTTGCGGTAAGATAATCCGTTTGACTACTAGATCTCCGACTTGATACACTTGACGCCTAACTTTCTTGTTGAAAGCCTTGATCATCCGTTTTTGATACGTCTGGCCATGGCATATAGCAGCAAGTCGCTTTTCGTCGATCAGATTGAGTTGATCAAGTCGGGTCTGCATCCAATCATCTTCACTCAAACCTGCATCTTTCATGATCCTTAGAGAAGGGATCTGAACTTCCATAGGCAAAACAGCCTCCATGCCATAAACCAGAGAAAATGGGGTTGCCCCAGTTGAAGTACGTGCCGTCGTGCGGTATCCATGCAGAGCAAACGGTAACATCTCATGCCAGTCTTTGTAAGTGACTGTCATTTTCTGAATAATCTTTTTAATGTTTTTGTTCGCAGCTTCAACAGCACCGTTCATCTTCGGCCGATAGGGAGATGAATTGTGATGATAAATCTTGAACTGTTCGCATAATGCAGTGATCATCGTATTATTCAGATTTGTACCGTTGTCCGTGATGATCCTGTCTGGAACACCATACCGACATATGAGGTTATGTTTGATAAAGCGGGCAACCACATTTTTGGTGACAGAGGCGAAGGAAGCTGCTTCGACCCATTTAGTGAAGTAGTCAATGGCAACCAGGATGAAGCGATGTCCGTTGGAAGCCGTGGGCTTGATCTCTCCAATCATATCAATGCCCCACATTGCAAAGGGCCACGGAGCAGTCAGGACGTTGAGGGGAACCGGAGGGATATGAACTTTGTCAGCATAGACTTGACACTTGTGACAAGTACGGGAATGCTGATGGCAGTCAGCCTCCATGGTAGACCAGTAATAGCCTGCCCTTAGGATCTTCTTAGCCATTGTATGCCCGCTCAAGTGAGTGCCAAATGGTCCGCTGTGTATGTCGGTCATAATCAACTCTGCTTCAGCTTTATCTACACACCGGAGTAATATGCAATCATGGCTTCGTTTGTAAAGGATGCCGTTGCTCAGGAAGAATTTAGCAGCGAATTTCCTTAAGAACTTCTTGTCATTCACGGAAGCCCCTTCAGGATAATCTTGGGTCTCGAGATACCTTTTGATTTCATGGAACCAAGGTTGTTCCACTACTTCTTCGATATTAATCTCGTGACAATGCGCCGGTTCATCCATTCGCTCGATGGTGATTTGGGGAGCCTCGTTATCCCAGTTGAGTTTAAACATGGAGGACATTGTGGCTAGAGCATCTGCTAGCTGATTCTCTTCTCGCGGGAAGTGCTCGAAGGTAATTTGCTCGAAATGAGGCAACAATGTCAGAACATGTTCTTTGTATGGAATAAGATTGGGATGTTTGGTATCCCAATCTCCTTTGATCTGGCTGATGACCAAAGCCGAATCCCCGAATACGACCAAAGATTTGATCCCCAAGTCTATAGCAGCCTTGAGACCAAAGATGCAGGCTTCATACTCAGCCATGTTGTTTGTGCAGCTGAAGCAAAGTCGGGCTGTGAAAGGAGTGTGACAACCTTCCGGAGAAATGAGTACTGCGCCAATACCATTTCCAAGTGCATTTGAAGCACCATCAAAGTACAGGGTCCATCGGGATCCCTTTTCGGGTCCGTCATACGGTCCGTCACTTTCAATGTTGTCCAAATTCATGATGTCCTCGTCTGGGAAGTCAAATCTCATGGGTTGATAGTCTTCAATGGCCTGATGAGCCAGATGGTCAGCTAATACACTCCCTTTTATAGCTTTTTGGGTGGTGTACTGGATGTCATACTCAGTTAAGATCATTTGCCATCTAGCTATCCTTCCAGATAATGCGGGCTTTTCGAAGATATATTTGATAGGATCCATTTTGGATATCAACAAGGTAGTATGAGTCAGCATATACTGTCTTAGTCGGCGAGCAGCCCATACCAAAGCGCAGCAAGTTTTCTCGAGCAGTGAGTAGCGAGTCTCACAGTCGGTAAACTTTTTGCTAAGGTAATAAATAGCATGCTCTTTTCGACCAGACTCGTCATGCTGGCCCAGAACACACCCCATTGAATTATCCAAGACGGTCAAATACATGATCAAAGGTCTTCCTTCGACGGGTGGCATCAGAATAGGAGGTTCTAGCAAATATTCCTTGATTCTATCAAAAGCAGCTTGACAATCGTCGTTCCATTCCACTACCTGATCTTTCTTCAAGAGTTTGAAAATTGGCTCACAGGTAGAGGTCAGATGTGAGATGAACCTGGCAATATAATTTATGCGCCCCAAGAAACCTCTAACTTCCTTTTCAGTACGGGGAGCAGGCATATCTTGTATTGCCTTTACTTTCGCCGGGTCGACTTCAATGCCTTTGTTGCTTACAATGAATCCCAGGAGTTTACCGGACCTAACTCCAAAAGTGCATTTGCTTGGATTCAGCCTTAATTTGTATCCTTTCAATCTGGCAAACAGCTTTTCCAGATGTTCAAGGTGCTCTTCCTCTGTTTGCGACCGAGCTATCATATCGTCTACGTAAACTTCAATCTCATGATGTATCATGTCATGAAATAAAGCTACCATGGCGCGTTGATAAGTTGCCCCGGCGTTCTTTAGCCCGAACGGCATCACTTTGTAACAGAAAGTGCCCCATTGTGTGACAAAAGTTGTTTTCTCCATATCCTCGGGGGCCATTTTGATTTGATTATAGCCCGAGAACCCGTCCATGAAGGAAAACACCTTATGCTGAGCTGTATTGTCGATCAAGATGTCAATATGAGGTAGCGGGAAGTCATCCTTAGGGCTGGCCCTATTCAAATCCCGGTAGTCCACACACATTCTGACTTTGCCATCCTTTTTAGGCACTGGCACAATGTTAGCGACCCATTGAGGATAGGATGTAACAGCCAAAAAGCCAGCATTGAACTGCTTCATTACTTCTGCTTTGATCTTTTCGGACATGTCAGGCCTCATTCGGCGAACCTTTTGCTTGATCGGTGGACAGTCCTCTCTTGTGGGGAGACGGTGAACCACGATATCTGTGTCCAAACCTGGCATGTCTTCATAGGACCAAGCGAAGATTTCAACATACTCATTCAGTAACTGTACCAAGCGTTCCTTAACTTCTGGTTTCAGGTTGGCACCCACTTGCACCTCCTTCCGATTCTCCTCGGTTCCCAAGTTGACAGTTTCCAATGGCTCCTCATGCGGTAAGATGGCTCTTTCCTCTTGTTGCAGAAGTCTGGCTAGTTCCCCTGGTACTTCACAACCTTCGTCATCTTCATACTCGGCTAGATTGACCAGGTCTTCAGAGTTATTGAAAGATACAGCAGAATAGTCACCCATGGAATCCGGAGTGGATAGGTACCTGCATTGGTGAGTGGTGGGTGTGTGTAAGGGATAGCCATCCTTAAACAAAAATGCAAAAGGAAAGGAAATGAACACAAGCAGTTTATCAAATGAAAAACGTCCAATGAATCATTAAACATGGCATATGAATATGAAAAATAGTCAAAACCCTTACAAGTAGACCTACATGCCCCGGGCAAGGCAGGAGGTGAAAAAGATAGTGTACGGATTGTTTAAAAGTAAAATATTACAGACCAAAATAGGAAATATTCGATAGATAAATTACTGAGGAATAAAAGTGATGGGGACAAAGTCTTTTGCCTCCCAATTGCTCAACCCTCCTCCGACAGTTGGATAAACCCAATCTTCAATGTTGCTGTCCTTGTCTTCATCTTCCAAGGCATTGATTCTGTAAGGAGAAATTTTGACTGGCGCCCTCTCAGTCTTTGACCGGCGCATAGCCTTCTGACCGGCAGCTGTGAAACCTAATCCAGATTTGTCGGCTTTATGCGGAAAATCGGGTAGCTGCCCCCACGCCGAGTTCTTCCCTTCTTTAACTGCAGCCCTTGCATCTTCCAGAGATGCCATCCTGGCCATCTGCCTTGGTGTCTCAGCTGTCAATTTCGCCACTGCTATCTCAGGAAACACTTCTTCGAAATGTTGAAACGGTGTCTCAATAAACTCCCCTTCAACTTCCACATACCGGAAAGAATTTAAATGGCTAATCATGTACTCTTCTTCGCCGTGGACAGTAATGATCTTTCCCTTGACAGGGTACTTCAGCATCTGATGCAGGGATGAGGTGACTGCCCCAGCATGGTGTATCCAAGGTCTACCCAGCAGGCAGGAGTATGATGGGCGGATGTCCATTACGTAGAAAGTGGATTTAAACACCTCAGTACCTATCTTGACAGGAATTTCAACTTCTCCATGGACCATTCTTTTCGACCCATCAAAAGCTCTGACGACAATATCACTTGGCTTCAATTCCAATCCTTCGCAATCTAGCCGGTCCAAGGCCTTTTTAGGCAAAACATTCAGTGATGAACCGGTATCAACCAGAACATGTGCAAGGGTGGTTCCGCGACACTCGATTGAAATATGCAACGCATCATTGTGGTTTCGGCCTTTAGGGGTCAGGTCGGCATCAGAAAAGCCTAGCCCATTGTCTGCAGTCAGGCTAGCCACGCAATGTTGAAATTGATCTGCAGAGGTTTCCTGGGGCACATGAGCTGCCTTTAGAAACCTAATCAAAGCTTGAGCGTGCGCTTCTGAGCAAAGTAACAGTGCCAGCATGGAGATCTTGGAGGGGGTTTGCCCCAACTGTTCCACCACATCGTAATCACTTCTCTTGATTATCCTCAAAATCTCGTCCATTTCTTTCTTGGAAGCTTCTGGAATTACCAAAGGTTGAGCCCTCGTCCTGACGGGTTCATCTTGTATTCCCTTTCCTTTATCGGTAATGGTAGGAGAGACAGCACTAGGAATGAAAATTTCTTCAATCAAAGGAGTTCTGGTGGAGAGCTTCACTGGTGCGGGGATGACTTCTTTAGCTGATGAGGGTCCAAAGACTGCTTTTGGAGGAGCAATCTCTGGAGAAAATATCCTCCCACTCCTGGTGATTTTGCTGGTGCCCGCAATATTACTAATGCTGGCTTCTTCATCATCTGAATCTTCTTCAATTATTTCAACTTGCTTGATACCATGGTAGTAGATGTCACCACCATAGTTCCAAGGTATCGACTTCTCGGAGACATAGGGAACAGGCCCCGGCATTGTTATCTTCAAAGGTATAGACTTTGCAGCTGGTGTAATCTTAACTGGCTTTTTGACGGCCTCGGAAAGATTGGCGTGAATGGTTATGATTGAGACATTTTCAACATGAACTGGAACGGCAGGAACTTTCTCGAACAAAATTTGTCGGCTATCCATGAGGCCTTGGATGCCTTTCTTCAATAGCGGACAATCAAACGGCAGAGAGTGGCAACAGTAACAATCTTCCTTACACCCCGGGAAGATCCCGGCCCTCAACAAATTCAACTTAACGGTTAACAGTGGAGTAGTCAGATCACTAACGTCAGCAACATACAGATCCTCTTCAATGGCATTAACATTCCGACCGTGCTTCGGCATAGGTGCAGATATCACATTGGGTTTTTCTGGAGCGTCAAACTCTACTTCCTTAGCCTCTATCAGGTCCTGAATCTTATGCTTGAGTGCCCAACAATCATTGGTGTCGTGTCCAACACTGTCTGAATGATAGGCGCACTTAGCATTGGCATGATAATGCGGGGAAGACGTATTCACATTCTTTGGCGCTTCCTTGATAGTGGCAAGATTTAATTTCAACAGATGGGGAAGCACATGTGCTGGAGTCATATTAATACGGGTGAATTGCCGGTGTGGCCTTTCTACCCGTTGCTGATTTGGTCTGGTCTGGTTATAGCGAGGCTGCTCACTTGGAGTGTTTTGAATCATTACGGCCCCCACAGTCGGCCGACGCTCCACCTTCCCCGCTCTTTTCTGAGAATATACCATAGCTGTCTCCTTCTTAAAAGGTTTCTTCTCAGCATTTGCAGTAACACCCTTTTGAATTTTTCCTGACTTGATGCCAGCCTCAATTCTCTCGCCTGTTAAGATCAAATCAGTAAACCCCGCGGAAGAGTTACCAATCAAATGATTGAAAAATGGCCCAGATAGGGTCCCAAGAAACATATCAACGAGTTCACGATCGGTTAAAGGAGGCTGCACCCTGCCGGCCAAATCCCTCCACTTCTGTGCATATTCTTTGAATCCCTCACTTGTTCCTAGTGACATACCCTGAAGTTGGGTACGAGTAGGAGCAAGATCGGAATTATACTGGTATTGTTTGTAGAAAGCGGTGGCCAAATCTTCCCAACTTCTAACACTGGTTCCTTCTAACTGATAAAACCATTCCAGCTGAGCTCCCGACAGACTGTCTTGAAAGAAGTGAATCCAGAGGTTTTTATCTGCCGTATAGGGTTGAATTTTTCTCACATAAGACCTGAGATGCATTTTGGGACAGGATAGCCCGTCGTACCTCACAAACACTGGTACTTTGAACTTTGGTGGAATCACAATTCCGGCGACCAAGCCCATGTCCTCAAAATCCAAACCCGGTGCCCTTTGCAATTCCATGGCAGCCAATCTGTCTTCTAAACTTTTGTACTTGTCATCAGCTGGAGGATACTGCTGGTCGGAATAATCTTCCTCCTCTTCAATTTCTTCCTCTTCCGCATCAGACTCGGAAGGCACCACAACTTGATCCCTTTTACTAGTCCCTTCATCATAAGTGGGAGGAAAATCGAGCACTCTCCGAGCTTCTCCGTTGAATCTTCTCCCCAAAGTGGCCACTCCAACCCTCTTCTTCTTCTTCTTCACTGGGTCCTTATTTTCCAGTTGAGTCTTGATATCTTCTTGACTCTTGACCAAGGTCATCAAGAGTTGCTGGAACTGTGCGTTCTGAGCCTGTAGGTCTTTGACTGTTTGTTCGAGATCCATCCTACTGAAATAAACAGCAGATAGATAAGGAACCCTGGAGTGAGACCTGCTTATGCACATGATGAATGGTATGCTTATGCATGCAATGCATTCAAGGGTTTAGAACATTCAAAATTGTTTCAGACAAAGAAGAACGCACGTCATATTAATAAGAAGAAATTTGTTAGTACATAAATGCCCCATGGGCCAAATATTACAAAATAAACTTCTCAAGGCAGAAAGACATTGCGCATCCTCTTTGGTGCGATGTAGGTATTGAGGGCCTCTTGCTCGTGGAGTCGGCGGGTAAGCTCTAGAACCTTTTTTTCACTGGCGTAATAGCTAGTTTCAAAAGTGTTCCGTTCCTCCTTGAGCTGAATCCAACTTTTCTGCATTTCCTCCCACGACGTAGGCATGTCGGGATGTAGGATGGTGTAGGGAATCTCTCCTTCCTTAACAGGCTCTTTAATCACCGGGAGAACATGAGGATAAGGCATTATAAGACTTTGGGCTCGGGCTCGTACCCACTTGAGATAGGGCTCAAGAGGGATGGAGTTCTTGTGTCCCAGAGTCTTACTATCGACTTTGTTGAGTCTTCCCCAAGCTCTGATGAACCTTTGACGAAGTCCTTGCGCATCGTTGTCGAAGTCAAAAACTAAGCCAGGAATCAACATGTCATGAGGGCCATCCCTCCGTGCGTATCCAAATTGTCTCAAAGCTAGGCAAGGGTTGTAGGTGATACCTCCTCTAATTCCAAGTAAAGGAACATTAGGAAATTCTCCGCAGCGATCGACGATGATGACATTTTCTCTGGACCGAGAACACCAATGCACATCAGAATGAGTGAGAGTCATCAATCGTTGGGACCACCTTATACCTTGATCATTCTTCAAGACAGATTGTGGAAGGTGCGAAATAAACCACCTTGCGAGGATAGGAGTACAGCACATGAGAACACCCCTCTTTCTCATTGTTCGTGTGTAAAATGAGTGAAGAATGTCCCCAAGTAATGTTGGTATCGGGTTTCTGGACAAGAAGATTTTGACGGCGTTGACATCTATCAATTGGTCAGAGTTTGGAAACAGAACCAACCCATAGATCAGGAGTGCCACAATTTCTTCAAAGGCTTGAAGATCCAATGAGTTCCAACATTCTTGTGCCTTTTCAAGTAAGAATTTTGCCAAGAATCCTTTGACGCCGCTTCTGGTTTCCCAATGCCCCTTGATTTCAGATGGTTGTAGATGTAGTGCTCGAGCAACATCTTCAGGCTTTGGTTCCTTCTCCGTACCGTTGAAGGGTAGTTGATTAAGGATAGGGATTCTTAGGAGTTGAGAAAACTCCTCCAAAGTGGGGACCAACTGATAATCAGGGAAAGTGAAGCAATGGTGAAGAGGGTCAAAGAACTGGAATAGCACTTTCATCATGTCTTCTTCAATGTTGGTGTTGACTAGGCTGAGCAATCTACCATGTCTTTCACTGAAGGATGAATTTTCCGGAATTCTTGAAGTGATCTCCTTGAGTTGAGGAGAGATTCTCACGAGGTTGACTTGAATGGTATTTCTGCGAGATATTTCCATGACCTACAAAACAGGAACAATGATGAAGATCCAAACCCCTGAAATGGTTAGTAAATGCATATGATGTTTCATGATGTTTATGATGTATGCACAAAACATATGTACAAGCAAATCACACCAAACCCTAGTTTCAGGCTTGCATGGGGTTCCATAGGTAAGTACCCTCTTGAGTGTAGTTGGCTTAAAACCTGTCCTATAAATAGTAACCGGGTTCTAAGGAGCTCAATATCACTGGATTGTTTTCATTGTTCATTGTTTTGGTTTAGCCACTTAACTAGCGACCAAAATATTCCAAGAAAACAACCCTCAATGAGTGTAGTATCGAGTATCTACCAACTTCGGACTGCACCAAAGCCGGTCATCTCACTACTCCTAATAAAAGGCCAAGATGGTCAAGTAAGGTTCTAGGTCATTAGTGCTTAGTGACATCACTCAGCGGCCCCGTACTCTCCTTGATTGAACTCAAGGGTTACCGGTACTCACAAATATGTCGCACTAATATAGCTATTGCTTAGACCGTGTCGGTATACCCCGCACAGTTTCCACAACGTATTGCTATCTATGAATGTTTCCCAAAATCCGGGTGGAGGATTGTAAACCCAAACAATGGAGCCAAAGAATAAAGCAAACAAATCAAACAATTAGTCATGCAAGAGGGTGATCTAAGCCCTAAGGTTACTCCACTTAAACTATGTCCCCAGCAGAGTCGCCAGTTCTGTGATACGGTGGGAGAACTGACTTGTGTTTTGCGTTTGTTTTCGCAAATGTTTCGGTTGAGCAAGAGTCGCCACCGACTTTTTATTTTATCCTAAGGAAAGGTTTAAAAAGCACAGCAAAAACCTTTGAGATTTTTCTTGGGTTCGGGGAGTAGATTATAGAAGGGGAAGGTATTAGCACCCCTTCTATCCATGGTTATCCATGGGCTCTTAGGTACTTGCTTAGATCAACTTGCCTTGGTTTTCAATTGTTTGAAATGGTGCTTTGTGTGTGTGGTTTTGAAAATGTTTTGAAAAGATGCCTTGTATTAGGCTAACCTTGTAACAATTCTTTACTCGAATGTTTTACAAAAGGTGTTTTATCTTTTAAAAAAGATGTTTCAAGGGTTTGAAAAGTTGGTTTTGAGATTAGGCAAGTGTTTTCTTGGAAAGTTAGCAAGTACTTAAGAGTTTATCTACCCTAAAAATTTCCTCAAAGATTTTTATTATGTTTTAAACCTTTTGACAATTTTGTTCCACCATTGCATTTGGTGGACAATCTTGTCTTAGGAGATGAAAAGGGACAGGCGCGGGTCATCGTTTGGACCATAATTGCAACGGCGTTAAATATCTTTGGGCAATTCTCTTTAAGGGACTTTGATCATTTGTTTTTGTTTGTTTTGAAAAGTTTTATCGAGGGACTATGATCATTCATATTGTTTGCTTTGCCCAAAGAAATTCAACATACAACATGGCCCAATTATTTTAAGGCAACAAAGTGGAATACCCTAGGGGTGCAAGTGTGAGAAGTGTTGTTTATTTTCATGCTCATCTATCTTGTATTAGGTCAAACTATTTTTTATCGTTTTTTCGCATGCAAACCCTAATTCTAACATGGCATAATTAGAAAGCGTATAAAGTGCGAAATTTAAATTCCTACACTATTACAACATAATAATATAGGGAGGGGGGTACAAATTTACAAATGGGGGATATTAGACAAGAATTTAAATCTAAATTATTACATCATTTTTGAATATTTGCAAGGTAAGTAAATTGCACAATTAAATAGAAACTAAATAAATATGCAAAATGCAAAAAGAAAGTTTTTATATGTATGAAAAAATATTATTTATGCAAAGATAAAAATAAGAAAATAAAAAGATATTATTTTTGAGTATTTTCATATTTAGGGCAAAACCCTAGTTTTAATCAAAATGTATATTAATTAATTAATCCACATAATATTTATTATTTACATACAAGAATAAAATAAAATATGGTACATTTGAACAAAGGTCATTTTTTGTATTAAATATTAAAATAAAATATATACATTTTTTGGCATTTTTATTCTAAGTATAATAATATATATATATATATGTATATTTATATTATAAATATGTATTATATACAAAATAAGTATTTACTTAATATTTTAATAAAATAAATAAATAAATAAAAAGTATTTTTTATGTGAAATATTTTCAGAAGGTAAATAAAAATAAAAATGCAAATAGAAGTATTTTTTACATATTTTCTATTTATAACAATATATATCTATTTATATACAAATCAAAAAGAAAATTAAATAAAAACCAAATAAAATCAAAAAATGATGAGAAAAATATTTTCAAAATTTTAACATGCTGAGAAAAAATAAATGAATCAAATAAAAAAAGAAAATGTCAAAAATCATTAAAAATAAAGCAAATGGGCTTGGGGGTGCAAAACAGAAAAGATGGTGTGAATAAGAAAAAATGCTCAGGCCCAGCCCAAACCACTTCTTCTTCAACCTCTGAATCACAAAACGCGCGCCTGCAAGCTTGTGTTTGAAATCCTGATTCTTTGATTTTTTCAGCAAACTCCCAACACAAAAAATGTTAAGCATGAAGAGACGATTTTATACATATAAAGAACATGAACTATCTCTCTAAGATGAGGGAGAATTTCTCTCCCCCTCTTTTCTGACCTAACTTTTCTACCATTTTCAGAACTCAAATTCTCTCTACTCAGACAAAAGAAATGAAAAGTAAAGCTATGTACATGTTCAGGGCTATGAGTAGGACCTTGTTTCTTCACAAACTTAAGACTAAATATGCATGATAAGAGAGATACGAATTCAAACTTTTACCTATTCAGTTGGACTTCTATCTGGAGAATGAGGAGCTTTCAGTGCAAGGTGATGATTGGAAAAGCTTCCTTGAGGTCCAGGGATGCTTTTTCAATGCTTACTTTGTCTTGAAACTCCTTGTATCGAGCTGTGGAACTTCAACTGCAAAAGGAAAAATTAAAAATGGTGGAAACTGTTAGAGTGATTACAGGTCAGGTTTTAGGCCATGGTTAGTTTGCATATGTTGTATGGAAGGTGTATGAATTGATTTTGGTGAGAATGCTCGAGGGAAATGGGAGTTTGCACTCAAACTGCAGAGGCAACCCTGTTTTTGCAGTTTGAGGATGATTATGGCAATGGGAGTGTTTGAAAGGTCAAGGATTCGTGCAAAAGCTTGGTTGGGATGTACTGAGTGTGTTTGATATCCTTTGTGTTGTGTTTGTAAGCTGAGGTTCAAGTTGTCACAAGTTATGGACCTTTCTTCTTTTCTAAGCAACAAAATGCCACTTGATGTTCTAGGCATGTAGGGGGCCTCCTAATGGGCTGCATAATCTTCTCTTGATCAGAGCAATTTGTCCATAATCTTGTGCCATTCAGATTTAGCTTGTACTTGTTGGATTTCTAATTTGACATAAAGTGAACTTTTGCAAAAATGGATAGTTTACTTTTTCCAAATTGGGATTAATCCTTTAGACAAAGCTTGAACTCAAAGAACTTGGTCTTGGTACAAAGAATATGCATTAAATTTATGAGTGTAACTTGGTTTAGGGACCTGTAATCAAGGGCATGCTGGTTTTGAGAAGTTGCATAATCTTATGAACATGAAAAATGGCCAATTCACAAGTGAGTTTTTGCTATATTGTGAAATTCGATTCTCCCTAACCATGAAGTTGTTTGAGAAGTTCTTGGACATTTTGGAAAGCTTGGAATGTGTACTACAATCCATCTTTGAAATGCAAATTGAAATTCCAAGTGGAAGGGTATGAAAAATGGCCTTGAAGTGGGGTAGAAAACCTTGTCAAAATAGGTTAAAATTCTACTAAGTTAAAAATGGTTTAGTGCCCTTATTCAAAAAAATATAACTTGAGATACAAACTTCAAATGAGAAAACTTTGTGAATCAAAGTTGTAGATTATGCAACAATCTACAACTTTCATGTTTTGACTTTTGTTTGAATCAAAATGGATCATGGTGAAAAGATGGGGCAAAGTTGGGAAAAAATTAGGATTTTTCATAACTTAGAAAAATTCTAAGTTATGAAAAATTCCATTTTCAAACCCTAATTTGCAATTTGTGATTTCTTGGTGAACAAGTTTCATGATTTGGCATATTTTGATGAAAAATGAATCTTGACTCTTGATTTTGACCAAAAAGTCAAAGTTTGACTTTTCAGTATACAGTCAAAATTGATCAATTGACTGGGAAATTCAACTGTCAATCTTGTGTACTTGGGATCTTTTGAGTTTGATGAACATGTCAAGATAATTCCATGGGGTCCTTGAGTCCATATATGAGCTTAGTTTGCCATTGGCTAGGTCAAACAGTCAAAAATTGCCTTTGCACAGTCAAAACCCTAAAAATGACCATTTTGCCCTTTTGGTGATCTGATCAAATTTCTTGTGGAATTGTGATCCAAGCTTGATCAAATGGTTCATATGAGTTCATAATGTTGATGTGGATCAAATTTCATGAGATTTGACTGTCAATTGGCCACAGTTGACTTTTTCCCCAATACAGTTGATTTCTAGGTCAACTGTCCAATTGACTGGGCAAAACCTGGAATCAAGACTTGAAACTTGGTATGGATAATCTTGGGAGTCCAATATGAAGCATGAAAGTCATATTGGGCACTTTGGCTCAAAACAACTTTGTGCAAACACAAACCCTAATTTTGAGTCCACAGTGCAAGGGGAGGTCTTGAGCAGATGAAACCCTAACTGAGTCTTGAGCTTCAAGAGCCTTGTGAGGAGAGATCAATGAGAAATGGGAGGGCAAATTTTGGGGTACAACAAACACCATATAAAATTCAAGTAGAATTGAATTAATAAACACAATATAAAAACATAAACACCATATAAAATTCAAGTAGCATTTAATTAATAAACACAATATAAAAACATAAACACCATATAAAATTCAAGTAGCATTGAATTAATAAACACAATATAAAAATATAAACACGATATAAAATTCAAGTAACATTGAATTAATAAACACAATATAAAAACATAAATACCATATAAAATTCAAGTAGCATTGAATTAATAAACACAATATAAAAATATAAACACCATCTAAAATTCAAGTAGCATTGAATTAATAAACACAATATAAAAACATAAACACAATATGAATTACTAGTACCTTTTTCACTAACATCTCTTTCGTTTCTTGGTTGGAATATAAATTACTTGCCTCTTAACAACGGTTATACAACGGTTTCTCTGCATCACTTACCAACCTCTCAAACATTTTGGGACAATCCTGAAAATCTTCTTCAAGTGCTTCTGCAATCTCTTCGATACGATCACAATCGTATGTATCTCTGTCATTATCGTCTGAAGCATATGTCGTACTATCCCCCGGTTCAACATTCCCGTTACTTTTCTCACCATGGAATATCCAACATGTGTAACTTTGATCAATTCCACGCCTCAATAAATGCGATTGCAACCCAACTGCATCAACCCGACCCACAAAACAACAACTTAAGCAAGGACATTTCATTTGATTGGCGTCTTCGGCGTGTTCAACAGCAAACTTAACGAATTCCAATACCCCATTCTCGTACTCTTTGGATAATCGATTGACAGACATCCATTTTTTATCCATGGTCTTACTATTAAGTAAGCTAAACAAAAATAATATTTAAAAAAAAAAGGACAAAGACTAAAAAGCTTAATACCAATTAGGCATATTCATCGGAAATAAAAATACTATAATTATTCAAGCAACTATAGAAAATTAAAAGAACAACTAAATACCTGTAGAGAAGTCAATAACTTCTGAAATCACACAGTGTAATATTCTTGAAAACGCTCAGAAACTCCACTCTTCACAAGTAACCTATATAAATGATCAATTAATTTCATTATAATAAAACAAATCTATAGAATAAGAATTACATGAGAACATTTATACAACATTAAACATATATGTATACACCATTAAATAATCACTAATAATCATTAAACATATTTGATTTTAAAATAAGAAGGTAAAATATTAATAAAAAAATTTGTTTAATAAAGATCTATTTTAATATTCTACATTGAAAATATAAATCAATCAAACAAGTCATGTGACTCTATATTAATCAAATGGCTCATAAAGTGTAACTTTCATTTTTTTTCCTTCAAATTATATTCTAACTTCAAATCTAGATCTTCAAATTTTAATCCAACAATCATAATTTGTTTAACTATCTTAATTTATGTGTTAGTATGACTCTTACATTAGAGAATTCAAGTTTCAATAATTCTATTGACCCATAAATACTTTATGTAACATGTCTCTTTTCTCTAGAATTTTTATCACTATATAAACTATTTCTTTATCAATTTCTAATCACCAATTTTAGTAAAATATTTCATCCTTGTGTCTCATCCGTGACTCTTGTCTAAAAACAAACTTTTCACAATAATAATCACAATGGTAATTGTTGTACCCCAAAATTTGCCCTCGCATCTTACCACCAGAAATCGCAGCTTCAGGCATTTCCTGACTTTTCAAACTGGTTTAAGAATCGGATAAACGGACTTTTCTCATCAATCAAACAAAAATTAGGGTTTCACTGATTTTTCAAGACTCTGGATTGTTTCACACACAATTGGCTTAGGGTTGTGGTTGATTCTGGCTCAATTTTGATCAGGCGAATGTTCATTGGCATTTAATCAGGAATTAAGGGTTTTATGGGTATATTCTCAGAAAGGTTAAAATTCCACAGCACTTTGCAAGTTATTCCGAGATTCGGTTTGAATTCGCATTGTTTTGATTTAATCAGTAGAAGAGGCAGTTGGTTTGAATTCATGTTGTTTTGTTTGAACCAGTCAAAAGAAGTACGCCGTTTGGATTTACAGTGTTTGTTGAAAATCAGTGAAGGGGGGAACGCGCCTGTTCGGTTTGTTTCGGTTAACTGTTACTTTACTGTGAATATTGGAAAAGCCAGGTTTAATTGGTCAATGTGCTAAAGTATTGTTTATCTAAATTATTTATTATTCTGAATTAAGTGATTGAAATTTATTTTTTCAGTCATTTTAATTCAAAGAGTTTTAAATAAATAAATAAACAATAAAGAGAGGAAATAGAATTGGTTGGATAATAAAGACTTTTATTGATATTTGAATTATTTGTACAATTATTGTTATAATTTAATTACAAACAATGGTTTACATTAATTCAAATATTAAATAAAAAAAACTATCCTATTTCTAAATCTTCATGCTTCACTTTATTCCTCTCCATCCAATTTTTTTTCACCTGCAAAAGAAAGGAGAAAAGTCAAAAAGCAGATAAGTAAATTAAAGAGACAGATAAATTTAGACTCATCATTAAAAGCAACGGCCAGGATCAGTTAGCCCTCTCTGTAAATCACGGGATTTCTCCCGGTTCACAGAGAAGGGTGAAAATGTTTGCAAATTAAATGAATGCACAAAATTAAAATTGCACATTTCAAACTGTCAAAACTGCATAGTTCAAAAGCAAGACAGCATAGGCAAATAACCAAAGTCCAAGTTACAAACTGAATTGCCAAACAAAGTCCAAATTCAACTTTCTGCCAAAATGTTGTTACAAGGCTACCCAAGCTAGCAAAAAGAAGATATCAAGAAGCACAAAATCTGGAAGATATAAAATGCAGAGGTAACATGTATTGCAAGAAAATAATTTTCAGCTTCATCATTTCCATAGGCCATTACTTTTTCAGAAGTAGTACATGTCAAGCAATATAGTATGCTAAATACTGTACTAGAGAGAGAAAAAGAGAGAGAAAAGTGTTTAGGCTTACAGGTTTAGGCTTGAGACATAGAAGAACATGGAAAATACAACTGCAACAAGACAATAAGGCAAAGGCTAAAAGAAGCATTAATTCAGCATTACTCAAATTGGGCAGAAGTACACAGCAGAGTCAATCACTAAAACAGAAAAGTGCCAAAAAAACTTTGCAAAAACTGCCCAGTAACTTGGTTCAAGAAGAGATGCCAAAGTTTGAACAAGTCTTAGGCGCCAACAAAGAAAAGAAAATATACTGAGCTTTAAAAAAAAACATGATTGAGCCAAGAGACCAATATCACCAAGATATAAACACACAACTCCAAACCTGGCTGAACCATCAAGACCTTGCCTACATCGTTCACAACCTCAAACCTGTTCCAGCTTTACCAAAACAAAAAAGTTACAAAAAACTGAAGCCTAACCAGTAAACATGTCAAGCCTAACAACCAAAATCCTGTTAAGCCCAAGCATTCAAACTTGAAACCATAAACACATCTCAAAACTCAGAACCTGATATCAAAGAGCCTAAACATCAAAAATCCCCAAAAACAGCATATGCAAATATACCACATACTGAAGCCAACCGTTTAAGCTCATACACCAGCCAAAGCCTGTACCTGTCTCAAAAAAAAAAAGCCTCGTCAAAGCCATATACCATACAAACTTGCCAAGCCATGATACCTGCCTGAAGCAAGCACAAAACTTTCCCTGAACCAAGTCCAATACTACCCTGCTGTCAAGCATAAGCCTAACCACAAGAAAAACACAAGCAAATATACAAAACCCTTACATCTGCTCAAACCATGACAACCTGCCTAAATCCAAAGAGCCTCAACCATACCAGTATCAACCTGCTGAAACACTAAGTGAACCTGCCTAAGCCATCAACCAAAAGCCTATCCATATAAAACCAGTCAAGCCAATAAACCTGGCCATCCAACAAAACCTTGGCCTAGAACATCAAAAATCAATCCAAACATAACCCACACAAACAGAGCCAACCAACCCTAGGCCCTCAGTAAAATACATCATTGGGCAAGTTCCACATTCCAAATGCAACTCACAGAAGCAAGCATCACACTTCAACCAACACTCGAGGCAACAAGTCAGAAGAAAGTCAGAAGAAGAGGAAAAGTTCAAAGGCAACCTAAAGCCCTCAGTATAACATCATTGGGAAAAAGCTCTAGGCAACAAGCATACAGTGGCGAAAGAGAAGAAGAAAGAGATGAATATCCAAATTAGGTTTTCAGTTCAAATCATCACGAAACCATAAGCAAAGGAGAAAAGATACAAAGATACCAGGGTCTCAAAGCAAGCTAGCGTCTTCACCATCGCGTCCTCCCCTTTGCCAGCAAGCCTCCATAACATCCTTCGTTCCTCCTCCACAAAAGGTAGTTTTCGTTACTCCTCATTCTTTCCCTTTTTTTTTCCAGTAATAATCATATAAAAAATGAAGTCAGAATCATACCCAAATCACAACATGCAACAAAAATCGTAAAAAGAAACTAATATACCACAAGAAACGGACCCGTACCTCTACGCCATTTCCTTGAAAATCAGCGAAGGAGAAGAGGGATGTTGATGGCTGGGCAAAGGGAAGAATGGATGTCCATCACTCAGAGAAGAACGAACGGAGAAGACAACGAACCCCATAAACGCGCCGCTGTGTAACCCTAACGCTTTCGTCTCAAATGAACAAACAAATCACAAACCCTAAAATTCGTTTCAAGTGAATGGGCCTCGTCCCAATGCCCTGTCTAAAGCCCGTTCCTGATCTTTTTTGGTTTTGATTGCCAAAGGTTAAAAAAAAACAAAACATCATTTTCTTTTTACTTTTAAATTAACAAAATCCTTTTTCCTTTTATTACTTATTGACATCAAAAGTATCTTTCTAATAATTAAAATACATTTTTTATACAACACAATAAAAATGTAAAAGCTTTTCCTTTTCTTTTAAGAAAATACTTCTCTTTGTACATAATTTTAAAATATTTCATTTAAATATATTTTTGTACATATCATGCAATATAGTAAAAATTGAAAATATCCTTTTTTTTAAGTAAATATTTGTATATATAAATAAAATACCTTTTTTTTTTTAAACTCTTAAACACTTAATTAAAACAATTTTGTACATACTAAGTAAATACATTTTTTTTGCCTAATTTAATTTCTTAAAACATTTTGTACATAACAAATGAAAAATACTCTTTTTTTTACATACATAATAAAAAACCTAGAAATATTTTCTTTCCTTAAAACATCATTTTGTTCACAATTTAATTGAAACTTGAGCATTTAATTTAAAACATTTTTCTTTTATACATATTAAAAGTATACAAATCAAAGATTCCTCAAAACACATATCTAGGTCAAATACCCTAATACACTTCAATTTCACATTTCGCACATGTAAATAATCACATACTCATATACATGTACACTTACACAAATACATTCACATTGCCCTATACACCTTCGTTTATATTATATTTGTATATTCGTCATTTACATTTAATCGCAAATTCGATTTGGTTGTAACTTATTGGATACTATAAGTCTCATCCCCTTTTGTACATTTATACCCCCACTCCCAGATACTATTTGTAATAGCGTAGATTTTACATTTCCGCAATTTACAGTTAGACCTAGGGTTTGCATGTATATAAAATCAAACGCTAGATAACCTAATACAAGACAAATACATGAAATCAATACACAATCACACTTGCACCCCCTAGGGTAATCCCACATGTTGCCTTCCAAAATGGGCCATGCTTGCACGTCGAGTTTCTTTGGCAAAACAAAATCAAATGATCATAAGTCTCTCAAAATGTTGCCTAAACGGAATGATCATAGTCCCTTCGAAGCAAATTGCCAAAGACACTTGGCACCATTGCATTCATGGTTCATACGACGACCCGCGCCCGTCCCGAATAAACTTCCTAAATGCAAGATTGTCCACCAATTTCAATGGTGGAACAAAATTGTTAAAAGGGGTTAAAACATAACAAAAACCTTTGAGTACAATAGGGTAGACAAAACTCTTAGTTACTTGAGATCGACTTGCAAAAACACTTGCCTTCTTTTCAAAAACCACAATCCACGACACTTCCAAAACAAACTCTCAAAACATTTTTGAAACATCTTTTCGAAAAGATACACGCCTTTGTAAAATATTCGAGTAAAGAATTGTTACAAGGTTAGCCTAAAACAAGGCATCTTCTTCCAAAACATTTTCAAAAGCACTCACACACACACCATTTTCAAGCAATCAAAAAATCAAGGCAAGTGATCTAAAAAACCAAGTAACTAAGAGCCCATGGATAACCATGGATGAAGAGGGTGCTAATACCTTCCCTTTTCATAATCTACCCCCCGAACCCACGAAATATCTCAAAAGGTTTTTGCTGTGCTTTTTTAACCTTTCCTTTAGGATAAAATAAAAAGTCGGTGGTGACTCTTGCTCAACCGCACAAGTGCGAATACGAACGCAAAACACTAGTCAGTTCTCCCACCGTATCACAGAACTGGCGACTCTGCTGGGGACAATGATTTGAAAGTGGGGTTACCTTAGGGTTTTTTAGATCACCTTCTTGCATGATTATTTTGTTTGCTTTGCTTGCTTTACCTCTTATGGTTCTCTTGTTTGGGCTTGAAATCCTATACCCGGATTTGGGAAACATTCATAGATAGCAATACGTTGTGGAAACTGTGCGGGGTATACCGACACGGTCGAAGCAATAGCTATATTAGTGCGACATATTTGTGAGTACCGGTAACCCTTGAGTTCAATCAAGGAGAGTACGGGGCCGCTGAGTGATGTCACTAAGCACTAATGACCTAGAACCTTACTTGACCATCTTGGCCTTTTACTAGGGGTAGTGAGATGACCGGCTTTGGTGTAGTCCGAAGTTGGTAGATACTCGATACTACACTCATTGAGGGTTGTTTTCTTGGAATATTTTGGTCGCTAGTTAAGTGGCTAAACCAAAACAATGAACAATGAAAACAATCCAATGATATTGAGCTCCTTAGAACCTGGTTACTATTTATAGGACAGGTTTTTAAGCCAACTACACTCAAGAGGGTACTTACCTATGAAACCCCATGCAAGCCTGAAACTAGGGTTTGGTGTGAATTGCTTGTACATATGTTTTGTGCATACATCATAAACATCATAAAGCATCATGTGCATTCACTAACCATTTCAAGGGTTTGGATCTTCATCTTTGTTCCTGTTTTGTAGATCATGGAAATTCCCCGAAGGAAAACCATCCAAGTCAACCTTGTGAGAATCTCTCCTCAACTCAAGGAGCTCACCTCAAGAATTCCGGAAAACTCATTCTTCAGTGAAAGACATGGTAGACTGCTCAGCCTAGTCAACACCAACGTTGAAGAAGACATGATGAAGGTGCTATTTTAGTTCTTTGACCCTCTTCACCACTGTTTCACTTTCCCTGATTACCAGTTGGTGCCCACTTTGGAGGAGTTTTCTCAACTCCTTAGAATTCCTATCCTTAATCAACTACCCTTCAACGGTACGGAAAAGGAACCAAAGCCGGAAGATGTTGCTCGAGCATTACATCTACAACCGTCCGACATCAAGGGGCATTGGGAAACCAGAAGCGGCGTCAAAGGATTCTTAGCAAAGTTCTTGTTTGAGAAGGCACAAGAATGTTGGAACTCATTGGATCTACAAGCCTTTGAAGAGATTGTGGCACTCCTTATCTATGGGTTGGTCTTGTTCCCAAATCCTGACCAATTGGTGGATGTCAACACCGTCAAAATCTTCTTGTCTAGGAACCCAATACCAACATTGCTTGGGGACATCCTTCACTCATTTTACACACGAACAATGAGAAAGAGAGGTGTTCTCATGTGCTGTACTCCTGTCCTTGCAAGGTGGTTTATTTCGCACCTTCCGCAATCTGTCTTGAAGAATGACCAGGGTACAAGATGGTCCCAACGGTTGATGACTCTTACTCACTCTGATGTACATTGGTGTTCTCGGTCCAGGGAAAATGTCATCATCGTCGATCGTTGCGGAGAGTTTCCTAATGTTCCTTTACTTGGAATTAGGGGAGGTATCACCTACAACCCTTGCCTAGCTTTGAGGCAATTTGGATATGCACGGAGGGATGGCCCTCATGACATGTTGATTCCTAGCCTAGTTTTTGACTTCGACAATGATGCGCAAGGACTTCGCCAAAGATTCATCAGAGCTTGGGGAAAACTCAACAAGGTTGATAGCAAGACTCTGGGACACAAGAACTTTATCCCTCTTGAGCCCTATCTCAAGTGGGTACGAGCCCGAGCCCAAAGTCTAATGATGCCTTATCCTCATGTACTCCCAGTGATTAAAGATCCCGTCAATGAAGGAGAGGTTCCCTACACCATCCTGCATCCAGACATGCCTACATCGTGGGAGGAAATGCAGAAAAGTTGGATTCAGCTCAAGGAGGAACGGAACACTTTTGAAGCTAGCTACTACGCCAGTGAAAAGAAGGTTCTAGAGCTTACCTGCCGACTCCATGAGCAAGAGGCCCTCAACACCTACATCGCACCAAAGAGGATGCGCAATGTCTTTCTTCCTTGAGAAGTTTATTTTGTAACATTTGGCCCATGGGGCATTTATGTACTAACAAATTTCTTCTTATTAATATGACGTGCGTTCTTCTTTGTCTGAAACAATTTTGAATGTCCTAAATCCTTGAATGCATTGCATACATCAACATACCATTCATCATGTGCATAAGCAGGTCTCACTCCAGGTTTCCTTATCTGTCTGATGTTTATTACAGTAGGATGGATCTCGAGCAAACAGTCAAAGACCTACAAGCCCAGAATGCACAGTTCCAGCAACTCTTGATGACTTTGGTTAAAAGTCAAGAGGATATCAAGGCTCATTTGGAGAACAAGGACCCAGTGAAGAAGAAGAAGAGGGTCGGAGTGGCTACTTTGGGGAGAAGATTTGACAGAGAAGCTCGGAGGGTGCTTGAATTTCCTCCTACTTCTGATGAAGGGACTAGTAAAAGAGATCGAGTCGCGGTGCCTTCCGAGTCTGATGCGGAGGAGGAAGAAGTTGAAGAGGATGAAGATTATTCTGACCAACAATACCCTCCAGCTGATGTTAAGTACAAGGGTTTAGAAGACAGATTGGCTGCCATGGAATTGCAAAGGGTACCGGGTTTGGATTTTGAAGACATGGGCTTGGTTGCCGGAATTATGATTCCTCCAAAATTCAAAGTGCCAGTGTTTGTAAGGTATGATGGGCTGTCCTGTCCCAAAATGCATCTCAGGTCCTACGTGAGAAAAATTCAACCCTATACGGCAGATAAAAACCTCTGGATTCATTTCTTTCAAGACAGCCTATCGGGAGCTCAGTTGGAGTGGTTTTATCAGCTAGAAGGAACCAGTGTCAGAAATTGGGAAGATTTGGCCACCGCTTTCTACAAACAATACCAGTATAATTCTGATCTTGCTCCTACTCGTACCCAACTTCAGGGTATGTCACTAGGAACAAGTGAGGGATTCAAAGAATATGCACAAAAATGGAGGGATTTGGCTGGCAGGGTGCAGCCTCCTTTAACCGATCGTGAGCTCGTCGATATGTTTCTTGGGACCCTGTCTGGGCCATTTTTCAATCATCTAATTGGTAACTCTTCCGCAGGGTTTACCGATTTGATCTTAACCGGCGAAAGAATAGAAGCTGGCATCAAGTCAGGAAAGATTCAGAAGGGTGCTGCTACAAGTGTTGAGAAGAAGCCTTTTAAGAAGGAGACAGCTATGGTATATTCTCAGAGAAGGGCAGAGAAGATGGAGCGTCGGCCAACTGTGGGGGCCGTAATGATTCAAAATACTCCGAGTGAGCAGCCTCGCTATAACCAGTCCAGACCAAATCAGCAACGGGTGGAAAGGCCACAACGGCAGTTCACCCGTATTAACATGACTCCAGCGCAAGTACTTCCCCATCTATTGAAGTTGAATCTTGCCACCATCAAGGAGGCGCCAAAGAATGTGAACACGTCCTCCCCGCATTATCATGCCAACGCTAAATGTGCCTATCATTCAGACAGTGTTGGACACGACACCAATGATTGTTGGCCACTCAAGCATAAGATCCAAGACCTGATAGAGGCTAAGGAGGTAGAGTTTGACGCTCCAGAGAAGCCGAATGTGATATCTGCACCTATGCCGAAGCACGGCCGAAATATCAATGCCATTGAAGAGGATTTGTATGTTGCTGACGTTAATGATCTGACTACTCCACTGCTAACCATTAAGTTGAAGTTGTTAAGGGCCGGGATCTTCCCGGGATGTAAAGAAGACTGCTATTGTTGCCACTCTCTGCCGTTTGATTATCCGCTATTAAAGAAAGGCATCCAGGGCCTTATGGATAGCCGACAAATTTTGTTCGAAAAAGTTTCTGCTGTTCCAGTTCATGTTGAAAATGTCTCAATCATAACCATTCACGCCAGTCTTTCCAAGGCCGTCAAAAAGCCTGTTAAGATTACACCAGCTGCAAAATCTATACCTTTGAAGATAACAATGCCGGGGCCTGTTCCCTATGTTTCTGAGAAGTCGATACCTTGGAACTATGGTGGTGACATCTACTACCATGGTATCAAGCAAGTCGAAGTAATTGAAGAAAGTTCGGATGATGAAGGAGCCAGCATTAGCAACATTGCGAGCACCAGCAAAATCACCAGGAGCGGGAGAATATTTTCTCCAGAGATTGCCCCTCCAAGAGCAGTCTTTGGACCCTCATCAGCTAAAGAAGTCATCCCTGCACCAGTAAAGCTCTATGCCAGAACTCCTTTGATTGAAGAAGTTGTTGTTCCTAGTGATGTCTCTCCTACCATTGCTGATAAAGGAAAAGGAATACAAGATGAGCCCGTCAGGACGAGGGCTCAACCCTTGGTGATCCCGGAAGCCTCCAAGAAGGAAATGGACGAGATTTTGAGGATAATCAAGAGAAGTGATTACGATGTGGTGGAACAGTTGGGGCAAACCCCCTCCAAGATCTCCATGCTGGCACTATTGCTTTGCTCAGAAGCACACGCTCAAGCTTTGATTAAGTTTCTGAAGGCAGCTCATGTTCCCCAGGAAACCTCTGCGGATCAATTTCAACATTGTGTGGCTAGCCTGACTGCGGACAATGGATTAGGTTTTTCTGATGCCGACCTAACTCCCAGGGGCCGAAACCACAATGATGCTTTGCATATTTCGATCGAGTGTCGCGGAACCACCCTTGCACATGTTTTGGTTGATACCGGTTCATCGCTGAATGTTTTGCCTAAGAAGGCCCTGGACCGGCTAGATTGCGAAGGGTTGGAATTGAAGCCGAGTGATATTGTCGTCAGAGCTTTCGATGGGTCGAAGAGAATGGTCCACGGAGAGGTTGAAATTCCCATCAAGATAGGTACTGAGGTGTTTAAGTCCACTTTCTATGTAATGGACATCCGTCCATCTTACTCCTGCCTGCTGGGTAGACCTTGGATACACCATGCTGGGGCGGTCACCTCCTCCTTGCATCAGATGCTGAAGTACCCTGTTAAGGGAAAGATCATCACTGTCCATGGCGAAGAAGAGTATATGATTAGCCACTTAAATTCTTTCCGGTATGTGGAAGTTGAAGGAGAGTTCATTGAGACACCGTTTCAACATTTCGAAGAAGTTCTTCCTGAAATAGCAGTGGCAAAGTTGGTAGCTGAGACACCAAGACAGACGGCCAGGATGGCATCTTTGGAGGATGTAAGGGCTGCAGTCAAAGAAGGGAAGAATTCAGCATGGGGGCAGTTACCCGACTTTCCGCATAAAACTGACAAGTTTGGATTAGGGTTCACAGCCGCTGGCCAGAAAGCTATGCGCCAGTCAAAAATTGAAAGAGCTCCAGTCAGAATTTCTCCTTACAGAATCAACGCCCTGGAAGATGAAGACAAGGAAAGCAACATTGAAGAGTGGATTTATCCAACTGTCAGAGGAGGATTGAGCAATTGGGAGGCTAAGGACTTTGTCCCCGTCACTTTTATTCATCAGTAATTTATCTGTTAAACATTTCCTATTTGGTCTGTAATATTTTACTTTCAAACAATCCGTACACTATCTTTTCACCTCCTGCCTTGCCCGGGGCATGTAGGTCCACTTGTAAGGGTTTTGATTATTTTTCATATCCATATGCCATGTTTAATGATTCATTGGACGTTTTTCATTTGATAAACTGCTTGTGTTCATTTTCTTTCCTTTTGCATTTTTTGTTTAAGGATGGCTATCCCTTACACACACCCACACTCACCAATGCAGGTACTCATCCACTCCAGATTCCATGGGTGACTATTATGATGTATCTTTCAATAACTCTGAAGATCTGGTCAATCTAGCCGAGTATGAAGATGACGAAGGTTGTGAAGTACCCGGGGAACTAGCCAGACTTCTGCAACAAGAGGAAAGGGCCATCTTACCGCATGAAGAGCCATTAGAAGCTGTTAACTTGGGAACCGAGGAGGATCAGAAGGAGGTGCAAGTGGGTGCCAATCTGGAACCAAAAGTCAAGGAGCGCTTGGTACAGTTGTTGAATGAGTATGTTGAAATTTTCGCTTGGTCCTATGAAGACATGCCGGGTTTAGACCCAGACATCGTGGTTCACCGTCTCCCCACAAGAGAAGACTGTCCACCGATCAAGCAAAAAGTTCGCCGAATGAGGCCTGACATGTCTGAAAAGATCAAAGCAGAAGTAATGAAACAATTCGATGCTGGCTTTCTGGCTGTTACGTCCTATCCTCAATGGGTCGCTAACATTGTGCCAGTACCTAAGAAAGATGGCAAAGTGAGAATGTGTATGGACTACCGGGATTTGAATAGGGCCAGCCCTAAAGATGATTTCCCGCTACCTCATATTGACATCTTGATCGACAATACAGCTCAGCATAAAGTGTTTTCCTTCATGGATGGATTCTCGGGCTACAATCAAATCAAAATGGCTCCCGAGGATATGGAGAAAACAACTTTTGTCACACAATGGGGCACTTTCTGTTACAAGGTGATGTCGTTCGGGCTGAAGAACGCAGGGGCAACTTATCAACGCGCCATGGTAGCCTTATTTCATGATATGATACATCATGAGATTGAAGTTTACGTAGACGATATGATAGCTCGGTCACAAACAGAGGAAGAGCACCTTGAACATCTAGAGAAGCTGTTTGCCAGGTTAAAAGAATACAAGCTCAGGCTGAATCCAAGTAAATGCACTTTTGGAGTTAGGTCTGGTAAACTCCTGGGATTCATTGTAAGCAACAAAGGCATTGAAGTCGATCCGGCAAAAGTAAAAGCAATACAAGAGATGCCTGCCCCACGTACTGAAAAAGAGGTTAGAGGATTCTTGGGACGCATAAACTACATTGCCAGATTCATCTCACATCTGACTTCTACCTGTGAGCCAATTTTCAAGCTCTTGAAAAAAAAATCAGATAGTGGAATGGAACGACGATTGCCAGGCTGCTTTTGATAGAATCAAGGAGTATTTGCTAGAACCTCCTATTCTGATGCCACCCGTCGAAGGAAGACCATTAATCATGTACTTAACCGTCTTGGATAACTCAATGGGGTGTGTTTTGGGCCAACATGACGAGTCTGGTCGAAAAGAGCATGCTATTTATTACCTTAGCAAAAAGTTTACCGACTGTGAGACTCGCTACTCACTGCTCGAGAAAACTTGCTGCGCTTTGGTATGGGCTACTCGCCGACTAAGACAGTACATGCTGACTCATACTACCTTGTTGATATCCAAAATGGACCCTATCAAGTATATCTTCGAGAAGCCCGCTTTATCTGGAAGGATAGCTAGATGGCAAATGATCTTAACTGAGTACGACATCCAGTACACCACCCAAAAGGCTATCAAAGGGAGTGTACTAGCTGACCATCTGGCTCATCAAGCTATCGAAGATTACCAACCCATGAGGTTTGACTTCCCAGACGAGGACATCATGAATTTGGACAGCATTGAAAATAACGGACCGTATGACGGACCCGAAAAGGGATCCCGATGGACCCTGTACTTTGATGGTGCTTCAAATGCGCTTGGAAACGGTATTGGCGCAGTACTCATTTCTCCGGAAGGTTGTCACACACCTTTCACGGCCCGACTTTGCTTCAGCTGCACAAACAACATGGCTGAGTATGAAGCCTGCATCTTTGGTCTCAAGGCTGCTATAGACTTGGGGATCAAATCTTTGATCGTATTTGGGGACTCGGCTTTGGTTATCAGTCAAATCAAAGGAGAGTGGGATACCAAACATCCTAATCTTATCCCATACAAAGAACATGTCTTGACATTATTGCCTCATTTCGAGCGAATTACCTTCGAGCATTTCCCGCGAGAAGAGAATCAGCTAGCAGATGCTCTAGCCACAATGTCCTCCATGTTTAAACTCAACTGGGATAACGAGGCTCCCCAAATCACCATCGAGCGAATGGATGAACCTGCGCACTGTCACGAGATTAATACCGAAGAAGTAGTGGAACAACCTTGGTTCCATGAAATCAAAAGGTATCTCGAGACCCGAGATTATCCTGAAGGAGCTTCCGTGAATGACAAGAAGTTCTTAAGGAAGTTCGCTGCTAAGTTCTTCCTGAGCAACGGCATCCTTTACAAACGAAGCCATGATTGTGTATTACTCCGATGCGTGGATAAAGCTGAAGCAGAGTTGATCATGACTGATATACACAGCGGCACATTTGGCACTCACTCGAGCGGGCATACAATGGCTAAGAAGATCCTAAGGGCAGGCTATTACTGGTCTACTATGGAGGCTGACTGCCATCAACATTCCCGTACTTGCCACAAGTGTCAAGTCTATGCTGACAAAGTTCATATCCCTCCGGCTCCTCTCAACGTCCTGACTGCTCCGTGGCCCTTTGCAATGTGGGGCATTGATATGATTGGAGAGATCAAGCCCACGGCTTCCAACGGACATCGCTTCATCCTGGTCGCCATTGATTACTTCACTAAATGGGTCGAAGCAGCTTCTTTCGCCTCTGTCACTAAAAATGTGGTTGCCCGCTTTATCAAGCAAAATCTCATATGTCGGTATGGTGTCTCGGACATGATCATCACAGACAACGGTACAAATCTGAATAACACAATGATCACTGCATTGTGTGAACAGTTCAAGATTTATCATCACAATTCATCTCCCTATCGGCCGAAGATGAACGGTGCTGTTGAAGCTGCGAACAAAAACATTAAGAAGATCATTCAGAAAATGACAGTCACTTACAAAGACTGGCATGAGATGTTACCGTTTGCTCTGCATGGATACCGTACTACAGTACGCACTTCGACTGGGGCAACCCCATTCTCTTTGGTTTATGGCATGGAAGTTGTTTTGCCTATGGAAGTCGAGATTCCTTCTCTAAGGATTATGAAGGATGCAGGTTTGAATGAAGAGGATTGGATGCAGACCCGACTTGATCAACTCAACTTGATCGACGAAAAAAGACTCGCTGCTATATGCCATGGTCAGACGTATCAAAAACAAATGATTAAGGCCTTCAATAAGAAAGTCAGACGTCAAGTGTATCAAGTTGGAGACCTCGTGATCAAGCGGATTATCTTACCGCAAAGTGATTCCAGGGGCAAATGGACTCCTACATATGAAGGACCATTTGTAATCAAGAGCATATTTTCTGGTGGGGCAATGATTCTGACCACCATGGACGGTGACGATTTGCCGCACCCTGCAAACGCAGACATAGTCAAAAGATACTACGCATAAAATAACCCGACAAGTCGAAAACCCGAAAGGGCGACTTGGGCAAAAAATGGGCATCCCGGTGGATCGAAAACCCGAAAGGGCGGTTCAGGCAAAAATTAGGGATAAAAACAAAAAATCTGTACACCCGGCAAGTCGAAAACCCGAAAGGGCGGCTTGGGCAAAAAGGGGTTTCCCGATGGATCGAAAACCCGAAAGGGCGATTCAGGCAAAAGTTAGGGAATTAAAGCGTATGACTATGTCTCGTCGGATCACTTCAAAGACAATCTCTTCATCAACCAGCTCCAGGCTTCTGACCGATCCAGTCATCGGCAAACGAAGCATTGAATGGACAGATGTTCAGAGTTGGGAAAGCTATAGCAGAATGGAATCCCATGGAATTATTTCACATAGCCATCCTTTATTTTGTATAAATCTTTCAATGTTTACGACAGAATCCTCTTACTAGGATGATTGTCTCCTTTGTACAAATATACTCAAAGAAAATCAATATAAATACTCTTCCCAAAAATTTGTGTCATTTCCCTTTTCTTTTTCTCTTACACTATTTGTTTTATTTTGAGAAACGTCCAATGTTTTGTTAAATAGGCATATGCATTTGAAACATAATCACTTCCTAAATGAACCTAAGAAAAAGAATTACTGATAGGATGAAGGTACAGATGGATATCTTGACACCCTTTCGAAGGAAACCCCCGAGAGATTTAGAATCCACATCCCTAGCAAACCCTGAGGCTTATCTCCAGCAGACTCTCGAAGCTCATCCCCAGTAAGGTTCTGGAAGGCATTTCCCCGCAGAGCACGAGCGTCACCCCCGAGTTTTATTCAAAGTCATTTCTCACAAAGGCTTGTAACTGGGTTATCCTCAGCTAACAACCACAGAAGATCGCACTCGCCAGAATTCTTCCTATCCCCAGCGGAGTTCATCAAGAGTTTCCCAGCATAACTTACCAATATGATCCCTGGAGGAGTTTATCTTTGTTATCACCATCCAGAGAGTCCTCCAGAGCTCAAAATCCCCTCAGAGTGCAAATTTTCAATATCCCCAGCGGAGCCAGACTGATGAGCCTTCTCCCCACAGAGTTCTAGGAAGAGAAATCTTGAGTTCCCCAGTGAGATCTTCAGAGATACTGCCCTCCAAGCCGAAGAGTCTCAATCCCACCTCCCCAGCATGAGTCTACTAGATTGGTATCCCCACTGGAAGTCGCCAAGACTTCCCCAGAAGATTGGTATGCAACCCAAGCTCTTTATTCTCCAGCAACAACCAGGAAGTATCCTTCCCAGCAGCAGTCAAAATATTTTTATCTTCAGCCATCCCGGATTCATATATTCGTTGCAAGACAGCTCTCTGGCTTACATGCGCACCCATTCACATTCATACCATATAACACATATTGTATCATGCATCATGGCATTGCATGTAACTAACTCTCTACCTTTTCAGGTAAGATCCAGTCGACAGGCTAAAATCGTTATTTCTCAAGACCTGTGAAAATAGTTTACGGACGCTTCCCAACAACGGATGCCGCTCTATTGCTGATTCAACTTCAAGATTTCTGAAAACAGTTCACGGGTTCTCCAAGTAAACGGATGCTAACCTATCACTTGTTCAGATTCTTCTTCAAGACTTCTGAAAACAGTTTATAGATTCTTCCCAACAATGGATGTTAATCTATCAACTTATTCAGGTGCAGACTTCTGAAAACAGTTTATGGATTCTTCCCAACAACGGATGTTAATCTACCAACTTGTTCAGATGCAACCTTTTGAAATCAGTTTACGGACGCTTCCCAACAACGGATGCGGCTCTATTGCTGATTCAACTTCGAGATTTCTGAAAACAGTTCACGGGTTCTCCAAGTAAACGGATGCTAACCTATCACTTGTTCAGATTCTTCTCAAGACTTCTGAAAACAGTTTATGGATTCTTCCCAACAACGGATGTTAATCTATCAGCTTGTTCAGATGCAACCTCTGAAAACAGTTTACGGACGCTTCCCAACAACGGATGCTGCTCCATTGCTTATTCAATCTCAAGACTTCTGAAAACAGTTCACGGGTTCTCCAAGTAACGGGTGTTAACCTATCGCTTGTTCAAGTTTCTTCTCAAGACTTTTGAAAACAGCTCACGGATTCCTCCCAACAACGGACGTCAATCTATTGCTTATTCAGACCCCCAGTTTGAAGATGGTCCAAAGCATGGACACCTTCCTGATACTCATTCCAGATGGCATCTTTAAGCCCATCACCAGATGGCATCTTTAAGCCCATCACCAAATGGCATCTTTAAGCCCATTCACCCCTACCATCATATCGCCGAGTGCAAATTTTCTGGGCACTTTAGTGTCCAATCTCCTTTTACCTTCAAGTCGCGAAGGGCAAACTTGCCAATCTAACTCTTCAGGTCCAAGAAGATTGAACAGGGGCAACTGTTGTACCCCAAAATTTGCCCTCGCATCTTACCACCAGAAATCGCAGCTTCAGGCATTTCCTGACTTTTCAAACTGGTTCAAGAATCGGATAAACGGACTTTTCTCATCAATCAAATAAAAATTAGGGTTTCACTGATTTTTCAAGACTCTGGATTGTTTCACACACAATTGGCTTAGGGTTGTGGTTGATTCTGGCTCAATTTTGATCAGGCGAATGTTCATTGGCATTTAATCAGGAATTAAGGGTTTTATGGGTATATTCTCAGAAAGGTTAAAATTCCACAGCACTTTGCAAGTTATTCCGAGATTCGGTTTGAATTCGCATTGTTTTGATTTAATCAGTAGAAGAGGCAGTTGGTTTGAATTCATGTTGTTTTGTTTGAACCAGTCAAAAGAAGTACGCAGTTTGGATTTACAGTGTTTGTTGAAAATTAATGAAGGGGGGAACGCGCCTGTTCGGTTTGTTTCGGTTAACTGTTACTTTACTGTGAATATTGGAAAAGCCAGGTTTAATTGGTCAATGTGCTAAAGTATTGTTTATCTAAATTATTTATTATTCTGAATTAAGTGATTGAAATTTATTTTTTCAGTCATTTTAATTCAAAGAGTTTTAAATAAATAAATAAACAATAAAGAGAGGAAATAGAATTGGTTGGATAATAAAGACTTTTATTGATATTTGAATTATTTGTATAATTATTGTTATAATTTAATTACAAACAATGGTTTACATTAATTCAAATATTAAATAAAAAAACTATCCTATTTCTAAATCTTCATGCTTCACTTTATTCCTCTCCATCCAATTTTTTTTTCACCTGCAAAAGAAAGGAGAAAAGTCAAAAAGCAGATAAGTAAATTAAAGAGACAGATAAATTTAGACTCATCATTAAAAGCAACGGCCAGGATCAGTTAGCCCTCTCTGCAAATCACGGGATTTCTCCCGGTTCACAGAGAAGGGTGAAAATGTTTGCAAATTAAATGAATGCACAAAATTAAAATTGCACATTTCAAACTGTCAAAACTGCATAGTTCAAAAGCAAGACAGCATAGGCAAATAACCAAAGTCCAAGTTACAAACTGAATTGCCAAACAAAGTCCAAATTCAACTTTCTGCCAAAATGCTGTTACAAGGCTACCCAAGCTAGCAAAAAGAAGATATCAAGAAGCACAAAATCTGGAAGATATAAAATGCAGAGGTAACATGTATTGCAAGAAAATAATTTTCAGCTTCATCATTTCCATAGGCCATTACTTTTTCAGAAGTAGTACATGTCAAGCAATATAGTATGCTAAATACTGTACTAGAGAGAGAAAAAGAGAGAGAAAAGTGTTTAGGCTTACAGGTTTAGGCTTGAGACATAGAAGAACATGGAAAATACAACTGCAACAAGACAATAAGGCAAAGGCTAAAAGAAGCATTAATTCAGCATTACTCAAATTGGGCAGAAGTACACAGCAGAGTCAATCACTAAAACAGAAAAGTGCCAAAAAAACTTTGCAAAAACTGCCCAGTAACTTGGTTCAAGAAGAGATGCCAAAGTTTGAACAAGTCTTAGGCGCCAAAGACCAAGAGGCAAAACAACAAAAAAGAAAAGAAAATATACTGAGCTTTAAAAAAAAAACCTGATTGAGCCAAGAGACCAATATCACCAAGATATAAACACACAACTCCAAACTTGGCCGAACCATCAAGACCTTGCCTACATCGTTCACAACCTCAAACCTGTTCCAGCTTTACCAAAACAAAAAGTTACAAAAAACTGAAGCCTAATCAGTAAACATGTCAAGCCTAACAACCAAAACCCTGTTAAGCCCAAGCATTCAAACTTGAAACCATAAACACATCTCAAAACTCAGAACCTGATATCAAAGAGCCTAAACATCAAAAATCCCCAAAAACAGCATATGCAAATATACCACATACTGAAGCCAACCGTTTAAGCTCATACACCAGCCAAAGCCTGTACCTGTCTCAAAAAAAACAAAAAGCCTCGTCAAAGCCATATACCATACAAACTTGCCAAGCCATGATACCTGCCTGAAGCAAGCACAAAACTTGCCCTGAACCAAGTCCAATACTACCCTACTGTCAAGCATAAGCCTAACCACAAGAAAAACACAAGCAAATATACAAAACCCTTACATCTGCTCAAACCATGACAACCTGCCTAAATCCAAAGAGCCTCAACCATACCAGTATCAACCTGCTGAAACACTAAGTGAACCTGCCTAAGCCATCAACCAAAAGCCTATCCATATAAAACCAGTCAAGCCAATAAACCTGGCCATCCAACAAAACCTTGGCCTAGAACATCAAAAATCAATCCAAACATAACCCACACAAACAGAGCCAACCAACCCTAGGCCCTCAGTAAAATACATCATTGGGCAAGTTCCACATTCCAAAGGCAACTCACAGAAGCAAGCATCACACTTCAACCAACACTCGAGGCAACAAGTCAGAAGAAAGTCAGAAGAAGAGGAAAATTTCAAAGGCAACCTAAAGCCCTCAGTATAACATCATTGGGCAAAAGCTCTAGGCAACAAGCATACAGTGGCGAAAGAGAAGAAGAAAGAGATGAATATCCAAATTAGGTTTTCAGTTCAAATCATCACGAAACCATAAGCAAAGGAGAAAAGATACAAAGATACCAGGGTCTCAAAGCAAGCTAGCGTCTTCACCATCGCGTCCTCCCCTTCGCCAGCAAGCCTCCATAACATCCTTCGTTCCTCCTCCACAAAAGGTAGTTTTCGTTACTCCCCATTCTTTCCCTTTTTTTCTCAGTAATAATCATACAAAAAATGAAGTCAGAATCATACCCAAATCACAACATGCAACAAAAATCGTAAAAAGAAACTAATATACCACAAGAAACGAACCCGTACCTCTACGCCATTTCCTTGAAACTCAGCGAAGGAGAAGAGGGATGCTGATGGCTGGGCAAAGGGAAGAATAGATGTCCATCACTCAGAGAAGAACGAACGGAGAAGACAACGAACCCCATGAACGCGCCGTTGTGTAACCCTAACGCTTTCGTCTCAAATGAACAAACAAATCACAAACCCTAAAATTCGTTTCAAGTGAATGGGCCTCGTCCCAATGCCCTGTCTAAAGCCCGTTCCTGATCTTTTTTGGTTTTGATTGCCAAAGGTTTAAAAAAAACAAAACATCATTTTCTTTTTACTTTTAAATTAACAAAATCCTTTTTCCTTTTATTACTTATTGACATCAAAAGTATCTTTCTAATAATTAAAATACATTTTTTATACAACACAATAAAAATGTAAAAGCTTTTCCTTTTCTTTTAAGAAAATACTTCTCTTTGTACATAATTTTAAAACATTTCATTTAAATATATTTTTGTACATATCATGCAATATAGTAAAAATTGAAAATATCCTTTTTTTAAGTAAATATTTGTATATATAAATAAAATACCTTTTTTTTTTAAACTCTTAAACACTTAATTAAAACAATTTTGTACATACTAAGTAAATACATTTTTTTGTCTAATTTAATTTCTTAAAACATTTTGTACATAACAAATGAAAAATACTCTTTTTTTTTTTTTACATACATAATAAAAAACCTAGAAATATTTTCTTTCCTTAAAACATCATTTTGTTCACAATTTAATTGAAACTTGAGCATTTAATTTAAAACATTTTTCTTTTATACATATTAAAAGTATACAAATCAAAGATTCCTCAAAACACATATCTAGGTCAAATACCCTAATACACTTCAATTTCACATTTCGCACATGTAAATAATCACATACTCATATACATGTACACTTACACAAATACATTCACATTGCCCTATACACCTTCGTTTATATTATATTTGTATATTCGTCATTTACATTTAATCGCAAATTCGATTTGGTTGTAACTTATTGGATACTATAAGTCTCATCCCCTTTTGTACATTTATACCCCCACTCCCAGATACTATTTGTAATAGCGTAGATTTTACATTTCCGCAATTTACAGTTAGACCTAGGGTTTGCATGTATATAAAATCAAACGCTAGATAACCTAATACAAGACAAATACATGAAATCAATACACAATCACACTTGCACCCCCTAGGGTAATCCCACATGTTGCCTTCCAAAATGGGCCATGCTTGCACGTCGAGTTTCTTTGGCAAAACAAAATCAAATGATCATAAGTCTCTCAAAATGTTGCCTAAACGGAATGATCATAGTCCCTTCGAAGCAAATTGCCAAAGACACTTGGCACCATTGCATTCATGGTTCATACGACGACCCGCGCCCGTCCCGAATAAACTTCCTAAATGCAAGATTGTCCACCAATTTCAATGGTGGAACAAAATTGTTAAAAGGGGTTAAAACATAACAAAAACCTTTGAGTACAATAGGGTAGACAAAACTCTTAGTTACTTGAGATCGACTTGCAAAAACACTTGCCTTCTTTTCAAAAACCACAATCCACGACACTTCCAAAACAAACTCTCAAAACATTTTTGAAACATCTTTTCGAAAAGATACACGCCTTTGTAAAATATTCGAGTAAAGAATTGTTACAAGGTTAGCCTAAAACAAGGCATCTTCTTCCAAAACATTTTCAAAAGCACTCACACACACACCATTTTCAAGCAATCAAAAAATCAAGGCAAGTGATCTAAAAAACCAAGTAACTAAGAGCCCATGGATAACCATGGATGAAGAGGGTACTAATACCTTCCCTTTTCATAATCTACCCCCCGAACCCACGAAATATCTCAAAAGGTTTTTGCTGTGCTTTTTTAACCTTCCCTTTAGGATAAAATAAAAAGTCGGTGGCGACTCTTGCTCAACCGCACAAGTGCGAATACGAACGCAAAACACTAGTCAGTTCTCCCACCGTATCACAGTAATGTATACACATTTCAATTACAATGTTTTTTCTCTCATTCAATACATGTAATATTCATTGTGACATTTACACAAACACCTTACATGCAATCTCATTGTGACATTTTCCCAAACACCTTACATGCAAAAACCACATGCCACACAAAACACATCATAATGCAACATTATCAACACTAAATCAACACTAAAACAACACTATCAACACTATCAACTAAATCAAATGCAACATTATATATCAACATTATCAAATATATCAAAAATCATACCTAGAGGAGAAGAGAACCTTGGTTATTAATGGAAGAAAGGATGCAACGGTCTTGAATGGAAGAAGGATGAGAATCTTGAAGAAAGGATGTAACGATTTTGTCAAGAATCAAACAAAAAATAGCGTCAAAGTGAGTTTTGTTCGTAAGTATTGTATTCTAAAAATGGGTTTTGCAAATAATAACGTGTTACTGTGTTTTATGCTGGACGTGTGTTTTATTTTTTTTATAGCATGACTTTAGGCAGCGCTTGTAGTAGAAAGTGCAGCTTAATCCCTCCCTTTAGGCAGCGCTTCTCCAAAGCGCTACAGTGCATGCCCCCTTTAGCAGTGCTTTATAAATTCACATTAACCTCCTTTAGACAGCGCTTTCACAAAGCGCTGCTTAAGCCCACCCTTTAGGCAGCGTTCCTGAAAAACACTTTGTAAGTCCATCCTTTAGGTAGCACTTCAGAACCTACCCCCTTTAACAGCGATTTATCAAACAATATCTATCCCCTTAGACAGCGCTTTTCTAAAAAGCGTTGTCTAAGACATAAGACAAAATTTTCGTGTTTTTAAAATGCACTTTTAGCAACGCTTTTGATAAGAAGCTTTGTCTTAGATGTGCTGTCTAGTCTTATTTTTGACATAGTGTCAATAAATATTTATTTATTTACATAATAAAGAAATAAAATTTAATAGTGTTGAAAATTAAAAACACTTCAAAATATTCGCTCTCATTATACATTTAGCTTGGTAATTTTGTATTATCCATTTTTTATTAGTGATATATAATGATGTAATCATTTTAAATTTTGTATTATAATATTATTACTGTATTGCTTATATTTATGAATATTTGTATATAGTGCATGATGTTGCTCCTACTAATTGGTATTTATGGATTTTTCACTGCCACTTTTGTTTAACTTTTTAATTAAAAACAAGAGTAAGTATTTATTTTAATTTCTTAAAAAATACTATGAAACTTTAAGAATTTATTTTTATTTTGATTTTATACCGACTATATTTGTACAACGTGGAATATCATTTCACAAAAAAGAAATTACAATAAAGACATTTTCTTTAGATTGATTTAATGGTAAATATTTAAATTTTAAGAGTGTGTTTCTTTTAAAATTTGAGATTCAAATTTTATTAAATGCTAATAATTTTTATGTTGAACCGATGTATAATCCTCGTTAGTTTTCTTAAATTATCAAGATTTAAAAAATCTCATAATTTATATATTTTTAATGAATTAAAATTGTTTTTTATTTTTTTAGAAATTAAATTAGATATAGTAATGAAAATGAAAAGTATATAGGTCCAAATGCTGAAGTGGAAGATGACTCTTCATGCATTCAAGGATGGTCCCAATTTTTGGACGAAAATGGTACTATCAAAGGAATAGAGATAACAGCATGTGAAGCAGCAGGAGTTTGATTTCTTGAATCTTTTGATCAGCAAATTATCGTGGCCTTTACGTATGTACTTATTTGCATTTCACACGGGTGTTTGTAATCCAAAATATATTAAATTTGAGTCTTTTTCATGTAACATTATTTAAATTTAATCCAATAGGTGAGATGATATTATATTCAAAAATCAAAGATATAAAAGGATTAGTATCTAGAATAAAGAGTTTATTTTATAAAATAAAAAAAAACACTTGTATATTGTTAATATTTCGATAAGATTGAATGATTTAGATCTGAATCGTGAATGAAATCATTTAAAAAAAAAAGTATTTTAAGCACTCTTTTAATTGTTTTAGAGTTGAAAATCAATAATATTCAGGATAATTCAGTTTTATAATTGAGTCTGCACAAAATTGGTGAAAAATTTGAATACAAGGAAGTGTGTCTGGAATATGAAAGATGTACAATTTTTTAGTGAATGATTTTCGAATTCAGAATTATGTATTTATAGACAATGCATGTGTTGTTTCATAAGTTTACAACTCTTGATGAAACAACACATTTTCAGCATATATTTGCAATTGTTCACCTATAATAATACAATGTAGTACATCATGAAGTATTATGTATTTTGAACTCGAAATTCAAACTTTCAATAGTCCGAGACAAATTTAAAGGCAACTTCCCTTCATGGATGTTTAGTGCAAAAACTGCCCAAGATTTCCTTCAGACAGTTTTAAAGGCAACTTCCACTAGTGAATGTTTAGTGCAAAAACTGACTAAGATTTCCTTCAGGCAGTTTTAAAGGCAACTTCCACTGGTGGATGTTTAGTGTAAAAACTGACTAAGATTTTCTTCAGACAGTTTTAAAGACAACTTCCACTGATGAATGTTTAGTGCAAAAATTGACCAAAATTTCCTTCAGACAGACTTGAAGGTAATTTCCACTTTTGTCTATGGGGCACTTTTATCCTCTTAACTTTGTCATATTTAAACACACCTATGGGAATTAATTGTCCATTAATTTCTAACGATCCCCCACTTATTCTAATAATGACAAGTCTAATTCCAGAAAATGAGATATAAAGAGTGTTAATACAGTTAGGTATCTTTCGATTTTAAACTTAACCTCAGTGAAGATAACGCAAAGTTTAATCAGAATATTAACTAGCAATGTTTTTAAACCATTAATCCATATGATTAGACCACCGTTACCTGACACACACTCTTCAAAGGTTTTTCCTCTACATATCTCACTTAGCACTTATTTATGGCCATATTCTATCATGTTTCATGAATTTTTCATGAGAGAAACTTCAACTTTCACTTTGAGACGACACCATCTCGAAATTCACATAGGTGAAGTTCATGTTGTATTCTTTTCCATGAAATACTTTCTCTCGGTTATGAACTTCATTAAGTGTTTAAAATAAAAATGCAACCCTCGTTTTAAGGTCAACATTATCACGAAATGTTCGACATTTATCCAAATCAACGACTTGTTGTTACCCATTAAATCTTGAGGTTAATGTTCTGTTAACATAAGATTGGGTTACAGTGTTGTCAGAACTCTTACTCAAGAAGTTTCAACTCCATACCTTTCGAGGTTGTTTTTACTAAGTCTCTAGTGGCTTAGTAAATGGATCGGCCAAATTATAGCTTGTTTGTATATAGGTAAGTGAAATGACTACATCCTTAATCAACTTTCTTACGAAAGAATGTCTAATCCCTATATGCCTAGATTTTCCATGACCTTTGAAATATTGTCTTTTTCCAATGGAACTTATAACAGAAGACCCTTCAACCACTATGCTTCTTGACCACCAGAAGCGAGAGCCATAAACTCTAATTTCATGGTTGAAAGGATAATGCATGTTTTTTTCTTTCTCTTCTAAGAAATTTCTCCTCCAGCTAGTGTAAATATCCACTCAATTGTAGATTTATGATCTCTAACATTAGATATCCAACTCGCATCGGTATATCCTTCTAGTATGGTAGGGAACCTACCATAATGAAGGCCAAGATCTTTGGTTTTCAGTAGATAACCAAAAACCCTAGTGATTGCCTTCCAATTTTAGTTACTTGGATTACTAGTAAATCTACTCATTTTACTAACTGCAAATGATATGTCAGATCTGGTATATTTCATTAAGTACATAAGACACCCTATTGCACTTGCGTATTCCAATTGAGCCACTGCTCTTCCATTGTTCTTTTAAAGTTTGACGACATGATCAAATGGAGTGATTACTTCCTTAAATTTTAGGTGTTTGAACTTATCAAGCATTTTCTCAATGTAGTTTGTTTGACTAAGTTCATAACCCCCACTATTTCGCTTAACTTTGATCCCTAAAATTATGTCAACAAGTGCAAGATTTTTCATTTTAAAGGTGGAAGTTAGAAACCTCTTTGTCTCTAAAATTCCATTCAGATAATTGCTAATTATTAGCATGTCATCAACATAGACACAAAGAAATATTACAGTGTTTTTGCACCCTTTGTGTATAAACACTTGTCACGAGAATTAGGAATAAATCCATTTGAGAGTATCACATAATCGAATTTTTGATGTCATTGTTTTGGTGCTTATTTTAGGCCATATAAGGATTTGATAAGCATACATACCTTTAGTTCATTTCCAAGAAGCACATAGCCTTTTGATTCTTCCATGTAGATTTCCTCATCGAGATCTCCATTTAGGAACATTGTTTTAACATCCATCTGATGAACTATAAGGTCATTCAAAGAGGCTAAGGCAAACAACAATCTAATTATGGTTGTCCTTGCTACTGGTGCATATGTATCATAGTAATCAATGCCCTCCTTTTCTCTAAATCCTTTTTCCACTAATATGGCCTTATAAGTGTTTAAGGTACCATCGCTATGATATTTCCTTTTAAACACCCACTTGTATCCAATGAGCCTTGACCCATTTGGTAAATCAACAAGTTCCCAAGTGCGGTTTGACATGATTGAATCCATTTCATGTTATATGACGTCCTTCCAAAAGGAGGAGTCCCTTGAAGTTATTGCTTCCTTGTAAGTTTTAGGATCATCCTCTACTTGAAGAATGATCGAGATACTTTGAACGAAATTCTTACAATTTCCTTCAACTAGATAACAAGAAATTAATTGAGGATCGATTTTGTTTGGTCCTAGATTCTTTGTTTTCCGAACTCTCTTGCTCATCGAGGCACGGGTTGTAATTCAATGATTCGAGAAGTGCCTTCAGGTTTTATTTCTAAAATTCGAGAAGAATATTCTTCACAAGATTCTTTATTTGCGGCCGACTATGATCCTTTATTCTTGGTGATAAGATTTTCAAAGAATTTTGCATCCCGAGATTCTACAATTACATTAGACTCTAACTTTAAAAGTATATATGCTTTACTATTTTGTGCATATCCTACAAAGACACATCTTATCCCTCGAGGACCCAACTTGGTTCTTTTAGGATCCTCGTTTTTGGAGTAAGTCACACACCCCCACACTTTAAAGTAATTGATATTTGGTGGTCTGTCTTTCCATGCCTCATATAGAAAAATACATATTTTCTTTACAGGAATTCTATTAATTATGTGGCAAGCGGATAGTAAGGCCTCACCCCCAAAATTAAAGGGTAATTCAGAATGTATCAATATGTCATTCATCATTTCTTGATATGTTTGATTCTTTCTTTCGACCATGCCATTTTGTTGTGGTGTGTAAGGTGTCGAACATTCATGTATTATGTCGTGTTCTTCACAAAATGCATCAAATTCGGTAGAAAAATATTCACCTCCTATATCACTCCTAAGGACTTTTATGCTCCGATTTAATTGATTTTCCACTTCTGCTTTATAAATCTTAAAGGCGTTAAAAGCATCATCTTTATACTTTAAGAGATATACATGTGTGTACTAGAAGAATCGTCGATGAATGTAATGAAATATGTATTCCCCCACGGGTTAACATGCCATTAAATTCGCACAAATTTGAATGTACAAGATCAAGTAGGTTTGTATTTTTTTTCAACACTTTTGAAAGGTTTCTTAATCATCTTTGATTTAACACATAATTCATATTTTTTTAAATCATTTATATTACATGAAATTAATCCAGATTGAATTAGTCTCTTCATAGAACTAATTCCAGAATGTGCTAATCTATAGTGCCATAGAGAAACGAATTCAAGCATGTAAACAGAATTAGAAATTTCATTAACAATATTTTCGGAAGTACATAGTTTGATCATTCCATCAGCGAAATATCCTTTTCAAATAAATACACCATTACGGGTCAATATAAGTTTTCCCGATTCATAAACAGATTTAATACCCGGTCTTTCCAATAAATCCCCACTAACAATATTCCTATTCATATCGGAGACATGAAGCACATTGACAAAAGAGACTTTCTTTCCAGAAGTAAAGTTGAGTTCGATCAATCTAGTTCCAACAACTTTAGATCGTACTTTATTTTTCATATGTACTTCTTGTCCATCATTTTCCTCATTATATGTTTTGAATGCGACATTGTCATAAGAAACACGCATTGTAGCACATGTGTCATACCACCAACCTTGAATTTTTCCTTTGATTGTCACAATTTTGCTCATTGTAGCAATTATGTCATCATTTGACTTATTGTGCCAACAATCTCGAGCATAGTGTCCAGGTTTCCCACAAACAAAACATCGACTTTTCGGACCCTTTTGACTGTCAGCATTCTTGAACTTGTTATGTTCCTTTTTTGGTCCAAGATGACTCTTCATGCCATCATGTCTCTTCTTTCCTTTGGTGGTCACAACATTGGCTTTGAAAAGACCCGCAAATTATGATTTCTCTCTCTCCTTCGATTCCTCCTCGATTCAAAGATGTTTCTGGATTTTCTCCAAAGAGAAGTCCTCAAAACTGTGCAACAATTTCTTTCTGTAGCCTTTCCACGAAGGTGGTAATTTTGCAATGATTGCACTAACTTGAAAGGTCTCAGAAATGTCTATTTTTACCTCTTTTATTTTATTCACAAGGACTTGCAATTCGTGCACTTGGGAAAGAATGGGCTTGGAGTCTATAAATTTAAAATCAAAATATTTAGAAATTAAAAACTTCTTTGTACCTTCCTCTTCGTCCTTGAATTTAAACTCCAGCGCTTTCCAGATTTCTGTTGGAGACGGATTATCTGTATACAGGTCATAGAGACAATCACATGGCGTATTCAGAATATGTCCACGACATAGTAGCTCGTCTTCCTTACGCTTGTGCACCTTCTTGAGTTCTTCATAGTCATTTTTTGTTGGTTCAGGAATCAGTGTTAAGTCAGGATCCAAGACATATTGAACCTTCAGGACAGTCAGTAGGAACGTCATTTTGTCTTGCCATCTGGTGTAGTTGGTTCTATCAAAGTGATTCAACTTAACAAGATCCTGGTTCATAACTTTGATGCTTGAAATTGTAGCATCGGAAGCCATTGTGTAAATACTTTTAAGACTGTTAGATATTTCAGTAAGATCAAATGAATCCAGGTCTGAATCGTGAATGAAGTCACTTTTCTTAAAAGTATTTCAAGCACTATCTTAATTGTCTTAGAGTTGGAAAGCAGAAATACTCAGGATAATTCAGCCTTATAATCGAGTCTGCACAAGACTGATGAAGAACTCGAATGCAAGAAAGTGTGTTTGGAATATGGAAGAGGATGTACAATTTTTGAGTGAATGGTTTTCGAATTCAGAATTATGTATTTATAGACAATGCATGTGTTATTTCATAAGTTTACAGCTCTTAATGAAACAACACATTTTCAACATATATTTGCAATAGTTCACCTATAATAATACAATGCACCACTTCATGAAGTATTGTATATTTTGAATTCGAAATTCAAACTTTCAGTAACCCGAGACAAATTTAAAGATAACTTCCACTGTTGGATGTTTAATGTAAAAACTGACCAAGATTTCCTTCAGACAGTTTTAAAGGTAATTTTCACTGGTGGATGTTTAGTGCAAAAATTGACCATAATTTCCTTTAGACAATTTTAAAGGCAACTTTCACTGATAGATATTTAGTGAAAAAACTAACTAAATATTTCTTCAGACAAATTTAAATACAATTTTCATTTTTGTCTATAAAATACTTTTATCCTCTTAACTTTGTCATATTTGAATACACCCATTAAAATTAATTGTTCATTAATTTCCCACCTTTATAATAAACAAATATGCGCTATATGTATTTGTATTTAAATATAACTTTTGTTATTTTATAAAGAATACTTGGTAATTGATATCCAAAGAATTTAACTCTAACTTCATTTTAGATCTTCTAAAGGAGCTGTCTCTTTACTATATCCTCATATTACACTCGATATACTCGAGTGTTTCACATCAATTTATAGTTATACAATATTTTTATTTTAGTTCAATGATTGAGTTAGATGTCGGCTTTCATATAATATATACTCTAATTTTTTCCTTACTTATTTTCTTTTTGATTTAACTCATAAAATATTTTTTTAAATGACCAACATTCTAATTAAATTCAAAAAGAAAATCTGAAAGTGATATATTTGTATGGTATCTATAACTTTTTTGATAAGGAAGTTGGCATGGTGTCGCTGTACTCCACATGCAAGTTCACATGCCAGTTTTTTAGGTCATCACTTTCTTCTTATATTTATCTTTCTATTATGCCCTTTTCAAAAGAATGTTACCAGATCAATAGAATATACTGGAATTATATATATATATATATATATATATATATATATATATATATATATATATATATATATATATATATATATATATATATATATATATATATATATATATATATATATATATATATATATATATATATATAGTATATATATATATATATATATATATATATATATATATATATATATATATATATATATATATATATATATATATATATATATATATATATATATATATATATATATATATATATATATATATATATATATATATATATATATATATATATATATATATATATATATATATATATATATATATATATATATATATATATATATATATATATATATATATATATATATATATATATTACAATAATTTATATTTAGAATAAATAATTACATATTGTATTTTAAGAGAAAACCTAAAATTTTCTTGTAGTTTTATTAATTTGAAGGTTGTCAAATAAATGATTTAATATATCTATTAAGTTTTAGTTTTGTTTTTTGTTTTGAATTTTAGTTGTAAAAATATTAATTTTTTTTCTTTCATTGAGCATATAGATTATATTCTAAATAGAAATAATGTACCAACAGCGGTTGGTTGGAAACAGTATCTAAATTTGATTCTTAGGTTTGACGGATTAATTCTGATGCAGCTTTGCATGTGGCTGAACTAGTCACAGTTAATATAAATGACCAAAAAAAATGTAGGAACACGTCACACATTTATTAAGAATCTATGAAATAATCTGTGTTGTAAGAAATTCTAGTCGAAAGAAATTTATTAAGAGTTTATTTTTATAATTGTGTGATTGTTTTTATTTAACTTTAAATATGTTTTTGATTTTTGATTTTTATTTATTTTTTAAAGTTTTGATCATTTAAATGTTGTTTGGGATATGTGATAAGATTAGACATAATAAAATTGTCTTCCTTACCTTTTGCCCTCGATTGCTTTGTCAGATAATAGTCTCTTGCATAATGGATAAGTTTTTGACAATTATAACACCACACCTCCTTAATGTCAATCTTCTTTCTTGATTTCTTGTTGAACATGCTTTTGTGGATTGAATCATTGTGATTCTTTGAATTCTGGTTTGAATTCTCGGTAGTAGAAGGTTTCTTTCTCTGCTTCTATTTTCCTTTTTCAGGTTTCTTGATGAATATTGTCTGTCGTGTCTGTTCAACCACCTTCTCCCTTTCTGAGTTTTTTTGCTTCAATTTCATCTCATGAGCCTCTAATGAAGCTTGAAGTTCTTTTAACTTCATCTTAGTTAAGTTTTATACTACAATGTAATCAACACTTAGAGTTAAAGATATCAACATTTTCTCGATCTTTTGCAAATCATTAATTGATTCACCATATAAAGATTCTAGTGTTAGGATTCAGGGTGGCAAAATCATTATAAACGTCAATACACACTCAAAGTACCCACACAACTAAGCGAGAAACGAGTTTTTGAAGGAAATGTATGAAAGTGTCCACCAATTTTTACTTATGCAAATAAAGTCTTTTAATTCTTTCTAAGCTTGTTGTTTCTTTTTCAAACCACCAATTCCACCCAATCGAATTGTTATTTCTTTTTTACTCTTACTTGCATTTTACTTAACACTTTTTTCGACACAATTGGCACTAAACTCTCTCGACGACTTTAATGCACACTTTTTCCTAGAGAAATAACACGATATGCCCCAGAATTTACTAGTTTGGTCCTTCGAGCAATAAATTTAAAACTAAGTGATTGTTTAACAAAATCGTCGGTGAACAAATTGGCACGCCCATTATAACTAGTGTGCGATTTCTTTTCAATTTGAAAAGTAGTGTATTGTTGTTTTTGTTGTCAATTCTTTTTGAAAAAATTGTTTTATGCGTCTAGACTTGTACGTGTTTCAGAAATGGTAGAACTCTAGTTGAAATGGTTCGCCTTAAGAACACTTCACTTCCCCAAACGACATCTCAAACGCTGAACAACCTGTCGAGTCAACGACTATAGCGACTGGAACTTAAAATCCCTAAGTAAACAATGAACTTATCCTTACCCCAGTAACGAATGCGACGTCATTACAAGGAGTGTTGGTCGAATTGCCTGCGGCAACAAGCATTTCGACCACTCCTAGAGTTACACAAGCTGTTATAGGAGAACCTAGGCCTTCTTTGCTCCAATTCTTACATTACCACAAGTCTCTAGGGATTATCCTTATGGTATGCCAACCGCGATAGTGGCAGGATTATAGAGTCACACATCAACATTTACAAATAACAATGCAATGATAGTGTCCCCTTTGAATCCGTATGCAGCATCAGGGTCCACTATATGTAACCCTGATCGAATAACACAACTAGGATGGATTGGATTTTCCCCTCCAAATATGTCTACTTTAACTACAAATTATGTGATGTCCCTAAGGAAGCAGATGGATGAAAGCAACCACGATATACTTACCTAGCAAATTGGTATTGTGTTCAATCCCATGAGGTAGACCATACACCATATTATTCATGTTAAGCATACTTAAACTTTTGAAGTTCAAGTATCCATACCTGTAAGGTTTTGAAGCAAGACATGGATGTTCAACCATGTTGATCTCAATCTTAAAGGTTTTATTTTCTATCAATGGTGCTCACAAGATCAATCTTCCATTACCATCATACACCTTCATTTGATTATCTTCCATCTTTATGTTGTAACCTTTTGTAAGTAATTGACACATGCTTATCAAATTAATTATCATAGAAGGTACATACAATACATTAAAAAT